>OU015761.1:24086065-24113982 GCA_907173295.1 Fagus sylvatica | reverse complement strand
TTCTGTCTTTTTTGTCTTTCTTTGCTTTTTGGTCGACATCCCTTGTATTAATTACGTAGGGGATTCAAACTCTCTTGGCCTAGGCGTTGTAATTTTGTGGAATCCATCCCCATCTCCATAATCCCTTTGTTTGTTTTTGGGTAGATGGAGAAGGATCCCCTTTGTCTCTTGGTTAATTAATTTTACTTAAAATAAAAAATAAAAATGAAAATTAGCTCCTATCCCTACTGAGAATTCAAAGACGAAAATCTGCATGCATGGGAATAATATACATATATTAATTATACACATGCTTAACCAAATACCCAAAACACCAACAAGAAAGGAACTCCTAATTTAGCCTTATGAGTTATGAGTATTAAAAAGAGGAAATTTTGCTCTAAACCTGGTATTATCATATTTCATATTTCATTGTATAAATTTATATATACCAAACATCCAAGAGAAAAGAAAGCTAACTTTCATTGACTTCTTGAATGAGGGGAAATATTCTCGTAATATCTTTATGATGATGCATGAGATATGGCCCATCTACTAGAAATTACTTGCATGCAGCCTTGTTGCTTTTCTCTACTACCAAAATAGCCTTGTTGCTTTCTCTACTGCCAAAAGATGGCAGGTGGAGTTGGTATTATTATTGTAGTACTCATTTGGTGAATTGTACCTATTAGTTTGAACATGTTATTTGTTCCTTTGATGTAACTTAAGACCTAGCTAGTGCGTTTTTTTTTTCTCTCAATTTCTTTTGGTGTAAAACATCTTCTGTTTTGTACCAAAAAAAAAAAAAAAAAAAAAAAAAGACGTATGTTTGGTTTTGGGGTTTTGCATGCTCTAAAATAAATTAAAAGAGCTATATGTAATTTAGCCATGGCAGAGTTTGGCTAAATTATGGTTAAATTTTGCATGCTCTAGATTAGCTCTTTATTAATTTTACTATTTGAGTCATTAAATATTTGTATACAATTCTCCATAAAAGAATCCTACTACTTTTCATATCAAATGGTATTTCTCTTGACTTAAAAAGGGATATTTCAAAGTTCATGCATCAATGAATGCTATATTTGAAAATGACTACTAAGTTTTTTATACTTTTTTTTGCTAAATTACTAAGTTTGTTATACACTAACACTATCTTTAAGCCCTTTCATAAGAGATCAAATTTGATATTCTAACAAGGTAAAAAAGACAAGAAAAGTTCAACAATATTGTAAGCATTCTAATGTTTGCAAAATCCACATATTTAAATTTCAAGGAATAGCATAATTGGTTAGCAAGTGTAAATGTTTCACTTAAATATATTTTAAATTTGTAAACTTTCTTTAAAAAGAAGAAGAAAGAAGATAATATCATATGTTAACTATTAAGATTAAGTTAGTATATTGAATGATAGGTGAATATTAGCATTACATGGAATTTTTCTTATAATTTGAACCCTGTCCTGTAGACCTGTAGACACAACTCACGATTATACATCTACTTTCTGGGAAATATCTTTGCATCTACCTTTTCCACGTGTCAGCATGAACAAAGTGGAGAACCGCGTTTGTGCACGACAGTTTGCCGCAATTATTAAAATCCAAGGAAAAGGAAAAAGCTGCTTTTGACTTCAAAGACTTACTGTATTTTTCTGGTGTCAGTAATCATTAGTACCTGATACAGTGTGGGAAACCGAGTGTTTTGCAAGACAATTGGCAGGACTCGACTTTCGTGCCAAGCTTTTGTTAATGTGTCATAATGTGCATTAGCTTATAAGAGCATCTCCAGCATGCTCTTATTTTATACATGTGGAGAGTTTTTCACATGTGAGAGTCATTTTTTCAACTTCACTCCAGCACTACTCTCTATTTTATCTTTATTTTTATTAAAATAATATTTTTATTATTTTATTTAAACTTTTTTTCTCTCTCCTCAGTCCACCGGCAACCCCACAACCACACCCACGGTCCACCACCACGCCGAGACAAGATCGCAAACCACCACACCCAGGCCGAGATCGGCAACCCCACAACCACACCCACGGTCCACCACCACGCCGAGCAAGCAAACCACCACACCCAACAATCGGCAACCCCACAACCACACCCACGGCTCCACCACCACGCCGAGACCAAAACGCAAACCACCACACCCACGGCTCAATCACACGCTCCACCACCACATCCAACTCGGCAACCCCACAACCACACCCACGGCTCAATCACACTCCACCACCACATCCAACCCAGATCGGCAACCCCACAAACCCGTCGGCAACCCGAGACAGAGGGAGAGCACAGCGAAGAGAAGGGAAAAAAATGGAGGAGAGAGAAAAAATTTGGGAAAATGAAAGGGAAAGGAAGAAAAAAAGGTTTATATAGCCGGTCAAAATAAAATAAAATAATCGTTGAATAATAAACAGTAACTCTTCAGATGTGAATTTTTATTATAGCAATATAAGGGATGAAGAGCGGGATGAAAAGCAGTGCTGGAGCCGGTTTTTGCATTTTGGCTCTTCATTTGTAGAGGTAGAGAGCTGTGCTGGAGCTGCTCTAAGGCGATGCATCAACATAATTAATGGATCAACGTAAAAATTATCAGATATGATTGCCATTTCCCATTTCCCAATTTCTCACCATTTTGCTTGCCAAGTGCCAAGTGCCAAGTGCCAACCCCATTGTTTTACTTCAATTTTTAATTTGACATTGTAAGATTCATCACCGACTCTAGCAATAGGACCGTGATTTGTTTTCAAAGCATATTGCATGCGTGTGATGTTGTGTGTTTCCATGTCTTTACCAAAATATGGCTTTTTCATATTTAATCCCCTCTTGTGTCAGACTCCATAAAAATGCAAAGTGCATTGCAAAGTCTTTCAACAAGATCTAGTAAATAGCTTTAAGGACAAGCTTACCTAAAGGTCTTAGCATTAAGATCCATTGGAATTACCCTACCAGTAATCAAAACACCCCAAAAGAAAATAGGTAACTTGTTTAGGCAAATTGTTAGTTTACTTGTCCTGCATATTCAACCATGCGAAATATTGAAACTTTCAGCACAACACCCCTCCTCTTGACCAACTCAAAGACACATGCATCCCCTTCCTTTAGATTGTTGTCCCTACAAAATGGTTTCCATCCCTTGCCGATTGTCTTAGGTGAAGTTGAACCATTTCTTGTAATGCACCTGCAAAGCCACTCTTTTCCCCCAGAAGCCTGAAGCTTGATAAAAATTTTCCCACGAATATACTTGTTAGCAAATTCGGTAGGCAAATACTGTACAAAGATAGAAGAATTGCAAATAAGCATATATCAAGGTGGCTTAAATACTTCAAGAGCTAATCAACAGAAAGTGCCAAAATACATTGCCGGTTTTTTTTATAAGTTAACTACATGAGAATTGGGTTGGTTAATTCACTTCAAAGTTGTGAGATTGTAAATTTGAGAAATTTATTCGGTGCATCCGGTGTATTACGTATTCCTTTTTCTAACCTATATATGTAGTTTTAAATGAAAATGAAGCCTAGTATATCAAATATACAAAATAATTTCTCTTAAATTTAGTAAGGGTTCATGATGCACCTAATAGGTTGGAGATAGCCATGTGATTCTTTTTCATAATTCAATAAAATTAAATGACAATTACGTCTCATGGCATGATTCAACCAAAAAAATTTACATCTCACTTGCTCTATCTTGTTCATTCCGTATAATTCAATTTAAAATTTAGCTTGATTAATTATTTATTAAGCTTGAAAAAAAAAAAAAAAAAAAAAGAGCACAAATAATTCCAACACAATGTTCAAAAGGAGTTAAGATACTCCATTAGAAAATGTTTAACAAAAAATTAAATTAAATTAAAAAAAAAATCGAAGAATTGAAGGAAATGGACTACAGCATAGATTTGAGGCAATTGATATGTTAAAACTACCAGTATAATTTTTGTCAAACATAAACGAAAAAATCATTTATAGAATCAGCCTAAATTTTTTGCAACAATCCATATTGGCTTGTCAAAGACCAAGAGATACCTGCAAAATGCAAATCCAACTAAAGCCATATTCTTTCTGATATCTGCTTCTTTGACAAAATAATAATGGAGAAAGACAAAAAAAAAATTATCCATGAACTAGGTTCTGATAATTATCTAAGATAATTATCACTTAATGTTTTTGGGTTATTTTATGGCTAATTCTGATAATTATCTAAGATAATTATCTAAAATATAATCACTCAAATAGTTGTTATAATAGCCATAATCTTTATAGAGGGAAAAATGAACTACATATTTACATGCTAATTACATATTTGATTTAATGAATTGTTGATGTATAAATAAAAATTGTTGATGTATAAATAAAAAATTATGATAAAGCATTCAATGCTCTAATAAACACTGATAATTACATATATGAAATTTTGGTTTCTAGCTAAAACAACGGTGTAGTCTTCTTACTAATATGTATGCTTGAGATGATTGTTTAGTAGGGAATCCTTGAAGGTGGAGCATGCGCACATGGATGTAAACTTAATAAATGATTGCTTTTGCTTTTTAATTGGGGTAAACACTCACAGTCCTGTGGCTTTGTGGTCCACATGACTAGGCTCTTGCATTGGGGCATTATAAACCATCACTTTATCAGCTAGTGTGGAATGGGTGGTTATTCTCATTGAAGGCAAATTGGATTATCAATTAGTTAGTTAATTGGTGATTGACATTTTAAATTTTAAGTTTTGAAATATTTTGGTTAATACCGTATGTCGTTTTGGTTTGATTAAAAGAACAAAATATTTTGGTTTTGAAGTTACCTCTAATTTATATATATATATATATATTATTTAGTTAAAGTTATAATTAATTTATTAAGCCCATATCTTGACTAAGTAGGCTAACTCAGCCAACACACATGTTAGTCTAATAATAATCAAATGTCAATTCCAAGCCCGGTTAGTTAAGGTAAAAGAAAAGGTTCAGAATTTTACAATTGATTTTGAAAAAGAGAGGAAAGATATGTTTTGGTTAGGTAGGTGGAATAAATGAGTGGTTGAGAATCAATAGAGTTAAAAACAGTTTTCTTTCATGATAAAAAAGAAACAAACACTTCATGAAGTTCATAATCAAACAAAAAATGTCATTAACCTACAAAATAGCCTGGAGACTTTTTGTGAACCTTCACATGGCTCGAGAAAAAGATAGCTTGCAAAGTCTTGCCTAGTCCCATCTGCCAGTGAAAGCACACTAAACAAAATTTTGCATTGATTTCTACACTTTACAGGCCTTTTTTTGTTTTTTTAATGTAAACGGGTTAGGAATTTTGAAAAAAAAAAAAATTGAGTTTAATATTATAATATATATATATTATATATATTTTTAATTTGAGTTGGCAATTTTTTTTATTAAAATTTGAGTTGGCATGCCATATCATATATTTTTAAAATTAAAAATAAACCTTTAATCAAGGCAATATTTTTTATCTAATACTTACTGGTAAGAACCATTTTAACACAAGGTTAAAAGGTTGAGGACCAATTTGACATAGTTGAAAAGTTATGGACCAATTTAACAAAAAGGCCAAAGATTAAGGACCAAAATGATAATTTAACAAAAAAAAGAAAGTAGTAAAGTGAAACTTTTGGTAAAGTAGTCTTGTACCTCGCATGCCTGATTTTAGTTCTTAATTGGTTGCTAAAATTTAGCCGTGGTTTTAGGCTTCGTTTGTTTCGACGTAAAACATTCTCCACCGTAAAATGTTTGTAAATGTAAATAATTTTAGGGAAAATGATTGTTTTTCCAGTGTTTGTTTGCATTCTAGGAAAATGCTCCGAAAAATATTCTACATTGTTTGGAGTAACGTAAAACAAAACAAAGAAAAAACCCACACCCAAAACCCACCGGAATCCACCAAAAAGGAACCACCACTGCCAAGTGCCAACCACCCAAACCCACCCCGCAACCCACCGCGAGCCAAACCCCCCACCAAAATCAACCCAAAACCCACTCCGCAACCCACCGAAACCCGCTGCACAAAACCAAAAATCAAACTCCAAATCAACCAAATCTCATCAATTTCAACCCACCGGCAACAATTAAACCCATCACCGGCAAAACCATAACCCAAAACCGGCAACAATCAAACCCATGGCAGATCTGGTAAATCTGAAAACCAAAAACCCAGATCTTGTGCTCGTGTTCCTTCCCTCACCGGGCCGCGCAACGCCTCGCCAAGCTTCGCCGTGCCTCGTCGCTTCGTCCTTCGTCAGAGATTCGAGCTCGTGCTCGCGGTTCTCTCGGCCCCAGCTTCGCCGTGCCTCGCCAAGCTTCACCGTGCCTCCTCGCTTCGTCCTTCGCCAAAGATTCGAGCTCGTGCTCGCAGTTCTCTCGGCCCCACCGCCATCCAAAGCCACGATGTCGTCCGCCGTCCGTGATGTCGTCCGTCGTAACCGAATCGGACGATCGGACCGACCTCGTCAACCCCCTCGTCGGGTCCAGATCTGGGGCAGCACAAAGAGAGAGAGAGCTGAGAATGAGAGCAGAGAAAGAGCAGAGAACGCGTTGTGAGTTTAGGAAAATGGTTTACGGAAAATTTTTCCGTAAACCGTTTTCCTAAATTTTGTTAAGGTTTTTACGGTCAACAGAAAACATTTGTATGTTGACTTTGATTTTACAGCGAAACAAACGTCCGAAAATGATGAAAATATTTTACGAAAAATGTTCTACGTTGAAACAAACGGAGCCTTAGTTCATGTTTGTTTTTAATTCCTAACAAATTTAAAGAAATAAAAATTTAAAGAAGATTATTTTTATTCCCTTGCAAATTTAACATTATCGTTTTTAGTTTTTATTAAGTGATGACGAATCACTTTTTAATTTAGCCGTATCATCTAAAACTCTAAAAGCAATCACTTTAAAGTTTAAACATAAAATTAAAATTTTAATGGATTAAACTTTGGTGAACGATTATACATTTAAGCCTAAAGAAATAAGTTTTATAAGTTAAATTGATGAGTTGGAAGAACTTTCCTCCAAAATTGGCTTGGGGGAAAACTTTGTCTTACATGTAAATTACCGTAGTTGTTTAATTAATTTACAAATTAATATCAGTCAAGCCATCAAAATTTAAATTAAGCAACTGCAATTTTCTTTTCTTCCTCTCATTATCCGATAATAGGTTAAATGCTAATTAATCAACTATTGTATTAGCAAAATGGAGTAAAAACGTTTGTTTCTAATAAGTCTAACTCCATAAAATAATAGCTACCGTGTTTACAAAGTAATAATTCGCGTATTATACACGGTTAAACTTTAAATTGAAAAGATTTCTGTTTACGACCATGTTTTGGAAGAAAATAAAAAATAAAAAATAAAAACACGTCCTTCTATAGGAGTACAAAATGTGTTGTAAATTGCTAGATCACTACTTCTATTCTCTTCCTCATATTTTTCCAATTCGCTAGCTATTACCTTTTCTCTTACTCTTTCTGAAGTTCATTGACTGCATCTACCTATTTCCAAGCTATTCAGAGTAAGTGCACTCTAACATGTCTTTTATGCTATTGATTTTTTCTTTTTCTTTTTTCCTACATGGTTCAAGCAAAAGATGAAATTAATTTGATGTTTTCCATTATCAAGAAGATAGACCAATTGGAAGAAGTAACGGAAGAGTAGCATATTAGATCTATAACATTTAAAGCATGCTCTTCATATATAGGATTATCTATTAGATCCAATTCTCTAGCTTGTGATACAATCAAAAGAGTCACCTTTGTTTATTTATTATACATGCTAAGTAGTCATTACATCACGAAGGAATAGAAATAATTGTTTAGATTCTTGAGAATTTTTTTTTTTGATAGTTACGATAGCATTTAAACTTATAGCGTCCGCTCATGATGATTGCTCTTATCATCAAGCCAAGACACCAATTGATTTTTGGTGTAGGCGGGATTTGAACCCAGGTCTCTTGCTCGACGACAAGAGATTCTTGATAGATATAGAGTATTAGGAAACCATCAAAATTATTAAGTCAATATAATATTGATTAATTGATTTAATATTTTATATGATGTGAAAACACACACTCTCTCTCTCTCTCTCTCTCTCTCTCTCTCGAAAATACATTTAATATTTTTAAAGAAATAGAATAAATTATTTTGATTCTTTTATACATCCATTTTATTTAAATTAATTTAAATTTGTTTTTGATATTGTATTCTTTATTATGTATTTATTGTTAAGGAACAAAAATATGGGTAGAAAGAGAGATCATTTTTGGGATCATGTTGAGGACCTAAAGGGTCGTTTCAAATGTAATTATTGTAAAGCGTGAATTTTCTGGAGGTGCATCAAGGATTAAATCACATTTGGCTGGAGTTAAACATCATGATATTGTTATTTGTGAAGCTGTGCCCGAAGATGTTCGAAAAGAAGCTTATCAAGCAACTGAAGGTACTAAAAAAAAACTTAAATGTGCATCAACCTCAAGCGGTGCTAAGGAGAATAAAATCACTTCTACTTCCATATCAAAAACTAAAAAGGACAAAATTGTCACACAGGTGTTTATCTAGTCCCAACTCTATACATATTTGTTCATTTCTAACAAAACCATACTTTTTAACATTTTGCAAACCTTTTCATTAATTTCTACTTTCCAGGGCAAAGAAGAATATATGGCTGAAATTTTCCTCAATGATATTGTGGACAGACTAGTAGCTAATGCGTTTTCACTTGCCACTGAGCTTATTGGTTTAGGGTGGGGTTTCAAGGAGGAGCTGAGAAATCTTGTTGAAATTTTATTCAAGATTAAATTCATGTTACATGATGCTCAGAAGAGGCAAGTAAGTGATGAGCCTGTGAGGATCTGGTTAACGAAGCTGAGAGATGCAGTTTGTGATGTTGATAATGTGCTAGATGCGTTTGGCTATGATTTTTGTTGTCTAAAGGTACAAAATCAAAACCAAATGATGGATCAGGTATGCAGTATTTCATTTTTCCATCTCGATAGAGTTAAGACTATCAATGAATTGTTGGATAGAATTGTGAATGATGCAGCTGGCTTTTGTCTTGGAATAGAGTGTGTGAATTCAATCCCGAAGATTAACCTAGACAAGAATATAGACTCATTTCTTGATGATTCAGAAGTTGTAGGAAGAGGATTCGATGTCGTAAAAATAGTGGACTTACTTACTAGTTCAAGCAATAAACAAGTTATATCAGTTCTTCCTATAGTGGGTATGGCAGGTCTTGGAAAGACAACTTTAGCAAATCTAGTGTATAACCATGAACTAGTAAAGAAACATTTTGATGTTCTAGCTTGGGTTCATGTCAGTAAAAATTTCAATATTAAGGGGATTTTAGGAGAGATTCTAAAATCTTTTAACGAGAACTTGATTGGTTTAGAAGATGAAGATGAAGATGAATATGAAGGTGAAGACGAAGATGAAGATGAAGATGAAGATGAAATAGATGCAATAATTCGACACCTTCAAGTTCAATTGACGGTGAAAAAATATCTTCTTGTACTTGATGATGTTTGGAATGAAGATCATGATAAATGGGATATTTTAAGGAGTTACCTGTTAGGAATTAATTCAACTACTGGAAATAATGTTATTGTAACAACCTGTAGTGACAACGTTGCACAAATCATGAAGACACATTCCCCACATTACTTAGAAAAAATATCAAAAGATGAATGTTGGTACGTGTTTAAGAAAAGGGCATTTGCAAATGAAAGAAATCCACCAACTTTTGATTTGGAGGCTATTGGAAGGGAGATTGCTAAAAAATGCGGAGGAATTCCATGGGTTGCAAGAGTTTTAGGAGGAACAATGTACTTTAAAGATGATAAAAGCGAATGGTTATCAATTCAAAATAATAAACTTTGGGATTTCATTGGATGATGATAACAATGGAGTCTCTCCAGTATTAAAGTTAGACTTTGATTGGAAAAGGATGAACTAATTCCAAGGGGTTCCTTGAACCAGTTGTCTTTAAAATTTTAAATCTTGTTGCAAATTCTTTTTTCCAAGATTTCATATTGTGCAAGATGAATGATTTGGTGTATATTTTCAATTTCAAAATTTGAAATTCTAAAGATTCTAACATGAAAAAGGACGAACTTATTCAACATTGGATGGCTGAAGGGTTCCTTGAACCCTTTGGAGGAAGTTGTATCTTCTCAAGGAGCTTCCAAAAGATCTAAGCAATTTGATTAACTTGGATATTGGATCAATAGGAACATGGGCGGTACTTTTTCAAAATGCCATTTTTCACTTGAATCCAGATGCAGGTTGTTCATTGGAAAATTCTTTTAGACATTCAATCAAGATAATGTAGAAGCCAAGAGTGCTAATTTAGCAAAAAATGCCAGAATATACAAGTTGGGATTTCACTGGAAAGTTTATAGACGATTGGTTGGCTACAATAATGATGAAGAGGTGTTGGAAGGCCTCCAGCCTCACCAAAATTTGAAAAGCTTTACAATTGAAGGCTATAAAGGAATGAAATTCCCATCATGGATGTTGACTGGTCGTGATACTAGGGATGAGGTGTCCGTATTTGACAATTTGATTGAGATCACTTTAAGCTCTTGCAACGAATGTGAAGAAGTTCCCACTCTCGGCCATCTACCCTATCTTCAGGTTCTTGAAATAAATATAATGGATAATGTAAGATGTATAGGAACCAAGTTTTACAGTGATGAAAATTACAGAAATGCATTGTTTCCGACATTGAGAAGACTCAGATTAAGTTGTATGATGAATCTGGTGGAGTGGAAGGATGCAAAGGAGCTTACAACAGCAACATGTGAGGTGTTTCCTTGCCTCGAGGAGTTGATTATTGAAAGCTGTGATGAACTAACAAGTGCTCCATGTCATTTTCCGTCTCTTAAGAAATTAAAGATTTCGGAAATCTGCAGTAAGGCATTTGAAAACATTACTAGCAGGCTTACCACACTTACATCCATTGTCATAGAGAGTGTGCTAGAACTTGGTTGTTTGCCAGAGAAGTTATTGGAGAATAATACAAGTCTCATGTCTCTGGAGATAAGGTGGTGTCATGAGTTAGAATCCATCTCGCGACATCAGGATGTATGGGCCTTCTGCACCTCACTCCGTTCACTCAAGATATATGAATGTGAGAAATTGAGTTACATACCGGATGGACTGCACAAACTCATTTCCCTTGAGAATTTTGAATTATACCGGTGTTATAATCTGAGGTGTCTTCCAAGCATACATGGTGTCATGCCCCTTCTTCGACGCTTGAAGATTTCTAATTTCCCTAATTTGATATCAATTCCAGATTTAAGAGGATTTAGTTCTCTTTCCAAATTACAAATTTCATATTGTAGAAAGCTGACAACTTTTCCAAGTATAGAAGGTGCTGCTTCCCTTCGACAATTGGTGATAAAGGAATGCGGAGTTGAAGTTCTATCGATTGGGCTAAAATCCTGTACGTCTCTTCACTATTTGAAGATTTCTTCTTGCTCTGATTTGATATCAATTTCAGATTTAAGAGGATTTAGTTCTCTTACCCAATTACAAATTCATTCTTGTCCCAATTTGATATCAATTCCAGATTTAAGAGGATTTAGTTCTCTTACCCAATTACAAATTCATTCTTGTCCCAATTTGATATCAATTCCAGATTTAAGAGGATTTAGTTCTCTTACCCAATTACAAATTCATCATTGTCCCAAACTGAGAACTTTTCCAAGTATAGAAGGTGCTGTTTCCCTGCCACAATTGGTAATAGTGGAATGCGAAGTTGAAGTTCTATCGATTGGGCTAGAATCCTGTACGTCTCTTCAAATATTGAGAATACAGGAATGCCCAAACTTGAAGCGTATCTCAGAGGGGTTACCAGAATCCTTGAAGACATTGTCGGTTGGTCCGTTTTGTGAGGAGCTCGAAGCTTTCCCCAGTCTCATCAGTTCCACTTCCATCCAACACTCCGTCGAAGATCTAAAATTGTCTGGGTGGGCTAAACTCAACTCTCTCCCAGACCAATTTCAACGCTTCACTTCCCTTAAAGTTCTGTCGATATCCAATTTTGATGGAATGGAAGCTTTGCCTGAGTGGTTGGGCAACCTTTCTTCTCTTCAAGAGCTGTATCTTAACGACTGCAACAACCTGATGTATCTGCCAAAAATGCAAGCCATGGAACGCCTCACCAAATTAGATATTTATGATTGCCCCAAATTAAAGGAAAGATGTGTAGAGGGGAGCGGAGCAGAGTGGTTAAACATTGCCCATATACCAATCATCCAAATTGAATCTGAAGATTAAGAGAGACGATCGGTACGTTTATTCATACCTTATATCATCTTTCTCTTCTCTGATTTGATTATATTCCATTTCGTAATTGCCCCCAAATTCTTCCTTTCTCTCCTCACGTTCCCCAAATCATTTTGGGTCTGTTTGGACTGTTCTTAAAACCATCAAATTATACGTTTCATGAATGCTACGTTTTAGGTTAATCTCACCAACCACTCTTATTATTGGAAAGTTTGCAAATTAGCTGACACTTTTTGGGTGGATTTTCCAGTTTATGAAATTATTTGAGAAGAACCCATGAAGGAAATATAAGCTATCACTAATGGCCTTAGAGCATGCAAATGGTTAATACAAGGATATTCCAGATGATCTGAATTTTAGTAATTAATTTTGGCTTGTATTCTTTCTTTTCTTTTTCTTGTTTCCTTTTTTTGGCGATTTCTTTGTATACTCCGCATGTACTAGGTGGTGCTCATTTTTTTTCACTTTTTAATGAATTTCAGTTACTTATAAAAAACAGTGTCTTTCAACATCTTTACCATACTATGCTTAAACAAAAGAGTGTTAATGTTCTGATATTTTTTTTTTTTTAAAAAAAGGTATTAAATTCAGACATGTAAAATTCTATGCATTGTAAAATTTTCATACTTCTTTGACAACAAAAAAAATTGAAAATGTATACCTTAACTTTCTTAGTCTTTGTACATTTTAGAACATTAGGTACAAACAGAATACTCATCTTTTTTGTGCATGGTGGGTGAAGATGACACACCCTTAGCCCCAGCTGCAGTGGTTGAAATTTTATGCTATTTTTGTTTTTTACAATTTTCCCGGCCTTATGCTTTCAGATTTAGCCTAAATCATTTAGGCCCTGGTTCCTGTAGTTTCACTCCTTGTATTTTGTGAGGTTTTTATTTTTATTTATTTATTTATTTTTATATAATTATTCAGTCTATAAGCAAATAACTATAGATAACAATAAACTAAAATAATTTGAAAGGGGAGTCAAATGATACAGTGAATACATGTTTGCCCCACACTTGACACCTTGAATAGATGACTATGATTCTCCTTCTTAAGCCCATAGGCCTCATAAATTTTATAAGAAATAATTGAAAGAACAAAAGTCTCTAATTACTGTAACATGAATAGAAAAAGAGAGATCTCTCTTGTTTGCGCAATTGTTCCAAGATTACCTGCATTGCTCTGCTTCAATACTTTCTGCAAAATAAACCTCAAATTCTCCACAGGTTTCCATCCCTATTTAGCAAAACTAATAACACTTGGATTATCAACATTCAAAGAACTAAAAGATTATTGAATCAGTTAAAAATGTTGCCTTGATCTGCAGGCAATTGGGACAGCATATCCATTGTGTTCAGCTGGAGTTTTAGTCCACTCTGAAGTCAACAGAAGAGCTGAATATTCATCATTGCCCCAAATTAAAGGAAAGAGGTGGAAAGGGGAGTAGAACTGGTGAATGTAGTAAACAAAAAGCATTTTGAAGATCATATACATTATTAGGACAGAAGACCAGTAAGTTTTCTCTGACCTCATCCTCTTCTCTTCTCTTATACATCAACCTAGGAATATTTCGTAATTGACCCCAATTTCTTCCTTGCTCTCTCCAGTTTCCCAAAAATCTTTATGTTTTGGTCTTTGGCTATTTCTTATTTAATCAGTTAAATATGCTTCCTCGATGTGCAGATAGGGACAACATATCTATTGTGTTCAGCTGGAAGTTTAAATCTAGTCCCAAGCTAATGGAAGTTTATAAGAGCTGGTAAATTTTCTCAAATCTATCTTGTTGGAGTTTAGCAATAATTACTATAAGATTTTATATATTCTTATTTCTGGCATATATTTGGTCATTAGTAAAAAGAATTGGATGGAGCTTACTTAGTTTAGAGTTTAAAACCACTTTGTCGATAACATGAAGCTGATTTCACATAAATTTTCTTTCTTTTCCCATCTCAGGAGTTGTAACAAATGTGAAGAAGTTCCCACTCTTGGGCATCTACCATGTCTTAAGGTTCTTGAAATAAATGAAATGGATAATGTAAGATGTATAGGAACCAAGTTTTACAGTGATGACAATTATAAAAATGCATTGTTTCCGACATTGAGAAGACTCAAATTAAGTTCCATGATGAATCTCGTGGAGTGGAAGGATGCAAAGGAGCTTACAACAGCAACATGTGAGGTGTTTCCTTGCCTCGAGGAGTTGATTATTGAAGGCTGTGCTAAACTAACAAGTGCTCCATGTCATTTTCCGTCTCTTAAGAAATTAGAGATTTCAGAAATCTGTAGTAAGGCATTCGAAAACATTAGTAGCAAGCTTACCACACTTACATCCCTTGTCATAGAGAGCGTGTCAGAACTTGGTTGTTTGCCAGAGCAGTTATTGCAGAATAATACAAGTCTCATGTCTCTGGAGATAAGCTATTGTAGTGAGTTAGAATCCATCTCGCAACATCAGGATGTATGGGCCTTCTGCACCTCACTCCGTTCACTCAACATATATGAATGTGAGAAATTGAGTTACATACTGGACGGACTGCACAAACTCATTTCCCTTGAGAATTTTGAATTAATTGGTTGTGGTAATCTGAGGTGTTTTCGAGGCATACATGGTGTCATGCCCCTTCTTCGACTCTTGGTGATTTATTTTTGCCCTAATTTGATATCAATTCCAGATTTACGAGGATTTAGTTCTCTTACCCAATTACAAATTGATCATTGTCCCAATTTGAGAACTTTTCCAAGTATAGAAGGTGCTGCTTCCCTTCGACAATTGGTAATGTCATGGTGTGGTGTTGAAGCTCTATTGATTGGGCTAAAATCCTGTACGTCTCTTCAAATATTGAGAATAGAGGAATGCCCAAACTTGAAGCGTATCTCAGAGGGGTTACCAGAATCCTTGAAGACATTGAAGATTGGTCCGTTTTGTGAGATGCTGGAAGCTTTCCCCAGTCTCATCAATTCCACTTCCATCCAACACTCCATCGAACATCTATATTTGAATGGGTGGGCTAAACTCAACTCTCTCCCAGACCAAATTCAAAGCTTCACTGCCCTTAAAGTTCTGTTGATAGCCAATTTTGATGGAATGGAAGCTTTGCCTGAGTGGTTGGGCAACCTTTCTTCTCTTCAGAAGCTGTATCTTTTGTGGTGCAATAACCTGATGTATCTGCCAAGAACGCAAGCCATGCGATGCCTCACCAAATTACACATTTATGATTGCCCCAAATTAAAGGAAAGATGTGTAGAGGGGAGCAGCGCAGAGTGGTTAAACGTTGCCGATATTCCAATTATCATAATTGATGAGGAATATATCAAAGGGAATGAATCTGAAGATTAAGAGAGACGATCGGTACGTTTATTCATATCTTATATCCTCTTTCTCTTCTCTGATTTGATTATATTCCATTTCGTAATTGCCCCAAATTCTTCCTTTCTCTCTTCACGTTCTTAAAACCATTAAACTATACAATGATCCTTTTGGGTATCTTAACATTTATGAATGCTACGTTTTAGGTTAATCTCACCAACCACTCTTATCATTGGAAAGTTTGCAAATTAGCTGACACTTTACACTTGAAAAGTTCATGTCTCTCCTTTTTGGGTGGATTTTCCAGTTTATGAAATTATTTGCAATGAAATATAAGCTATCACAAATGGCCTTAGAGCATGCAAATGGTTAATACAAGAATATGAATTCTCGCAGAGAAGACTTTGTGACTCAAAAACAATCTCTGATTGATAAGCTTTTCCAATTTGGTGTGCTTGGTACTTTTATTTACTGGATTTTGTTGTGTTGGAGTTTGGCAACTTAGAAGGTAACATGTCAATAATTACTATAAGGTTTTATAGAATTGGCTGGGGCTTATTTATTTTAGAGTTTATAGCCACTTTAGTGGGCAGCTAGAATCTGATTCCACATAAATTTTCTTTCTTTTCCCATCTCATTTTGTGCTTCTTTTAACAACTCTCCCCTGGATTTTCTAGATGATCTGAATTTTGGCTTGTATTCTTATCAACTCTTTTTTTAAGAAAACTGAAATAAGAGATAATTGATGTAGTGAATACATGTTTGCCGCACTTGACACCTTGATTAGATGACTATAATTCTGCTTCTTAAGTCCATAGGCCTCATAAATTTGATAAGAAATAAATGAAAGAACAAAAGTCTCTTAGTATTGAAACATAAATAGAGAAAGAGATATCACTCTTGCTAGCACAATTGTTCTAAGATTACGTATACTGCTCTGCTTCAATACTTTCTGCAAAATAAACCTCAAATTATTCATGGGTTCCAATCCCTATTTAACAAAACTAACAACACATGGATCCTCATTATTCAAAGAACTAAAGGATTATTCAATCAGTTAAATATGTTGCCTTGATCTGCAGGCAATAGGGACAGCATATCTATTGTGTTCAGCTGGAGGAAAAATTAATTTATATTTTTAGTTCACTCCCAAGTCAACAGAAGAGCTGGATATTCTGCTCCAAATGAAAGGAAAGATGTGCAAAGGGGAGCAGCGCTTAGTGGTCCAGGATTAAATATGTACATTAGAACAGAAGACCAGTGAGTTTTCTCCAACCTCATCCTGTTCTCTTCTCCCAATTTCTTCCTTTCGCTCTCCAGTTTCCCAAAATCTTTATGTTTTTGTATTTGGCTATTTTTATTTAATCAGTTAAATTTGCTTCCTCAATGTGCAGATAAGGGAAGCATATCTATTGTGTTCAGCTGGAAGTTTTAATCTAGTCCCAAGCTAAACGAAGTTTATAAGAGCTGGTAAGTTTTCTCAAATCTTTTCTTCTCTTCTAATATATAAAGTATTAAATAATTCAATCCAATAAGTATATCATTCATGCCAATTATCCCCTATTCCCTCTCTTTTTTCCTACAACATTTTTTAACTTGTTACTTAGCATCTTTTCCATCTTTCCCTGCAGATTTATTCACCAAAGCACTCTGGAAATCACAAGCTGAATTCCTTCTTGGCAAGTTGAATGTCCTGAATATCCACTCTAACTTGAGGGAGAGTGTTGAAGATCAAACAAATAAGGCCAGTGCACCTACCAAATCAACGAAGTCAGACCCGATTAATCAGCAAAATCAAATGCAAAAGGAAGGCAACGTTTTAGGTTAGTAATTTCCCCCAATTTCTTCCTTTCTCTCTTCACTTTCCCCAAATCCTATACAATGATAGATACTGCTAACCTCATTGTGATGATCCTAGTATGAATGCTACGATTTAGGTTAATGGGTCTTGAATTAATTTAGTAGATATTAATCTCACCAACCACTCTTATCATTGGAAAGTTTGCAAATTAGCTGACACCGTACACTTGAAAGTTCATGTCTCCCTTTTGGGTGGATTTTCCAATTTATGAAATTATTTGCAATTATTTGAGAAGAACCGTATGAAATATAAGCTATCACAAATGGCCTTAGAGCACGCAAATGGTTAATGCAAGAATATGAATTCTTGCAGAGAAGACTTTGTGACTCAAAAACAATCTTTGATTGATAAGCTTTTTCAATTTGGCATGCTTGGTACTTAGCTCCATATCTGTGTTAAATCCAGAAGTAGCGATTTCTTCCAGTACTTTTATTTAATCTTGGGCGACTCAATTTTGTTGTGTTAGAGATTTGGATGGACTTTGGAAACTTAGAAGGCAACATGTCAATAATTGCTATAAGGTTTTATATATTCTTATTTCTGGCAAATATTATAAACTAACTAGTGCCCCATGTCATTTTCCGTCTCTTAAGAAATTAGAGATTTCGGAAATCTGTAGTAAGGCATTCGAAAACATTAGTAGCAAGCTTACCACACTCACATCCCTTGTCATAGAGAGCGTGTCACAACTTGCTTGTTTGCCAGAGCAGTTACTGCAGAATAACACATTCTAATGTCTTCCATAATGATTTTGAAAAGGCAAGATATGACACATGCTCCAATATTGTTGTTTCTTGTTTCTTTTAACACCGCAGATCAGTAAGGGACTCACACCTGAAGTGCCCAGATAAATGCATTACTGATGGTTTCTCAAGTTTTTTGGATTTTAACAAAGGGGTAAGTTGTGATTTTTGTGAAACATTTTTGAAACATTAGACATTAATGACCAACCATGTCCTGCTGTGAGATCTCATTCTTTGGAGCCATTAACCGCAGCTGAAGCTTTTTGTCAATCATGGTTAGTCCCTAGCAAGAGATGAAAGAAGCCTTGGAGATTGAGGCCTCTATTTGGATCTTGTCAAGATAGTTTTGAGCAAACTTTTTCTTTTTCTTACTTATAATTATACAAACTGTTGTCATGTGTAGGCAGTTGAGACGATATGTCTATTTTTTCTAGCTGGAGCAATAATTGATTATCTAATCGCAAGCTGACGCAAGTTTATTAAAGGTGGTAACTTCTATCAAATCTTCTCCTGTTCTCCTCTTTTGCTTGGTTTACCTTCATATTTTTCGAAATTATTCAGGCATGATTATGGTTTAGAGACTATCAATCTATGTAGCCAATAAAATTCAAAAGTTGAGATCATTAAATTTTTCTAAATGATAAGAAGAGTTTAGAATTTTGGAAAATCAGGCAAGTTTTTATTTTTTTAATTGTTTTTCCCTTTTCAATTTTTGATAAGCAGGAATAAACTTTTTGCTAGCTTTTGATTTACTTATAAAAAAAAAAAAAAAACTTTTCGCTGGCTTTTGATTCAAACTTTCGATAGATTTTCCAAAATTTCAGATATAATACATGACCTTTTATGTCAATTTTGGTGTGCTCTCATGAATCTTTCATATTTGCTCGTGGTTCATGTGTTTGCTTATATATTTTTTTCCAATAAGTTATAAAATCATTCAGAGACATCACTGCTGTAGTATAAGGCCTTGGTACATTAATTACGTGTTATACATCTTTTTTTGCAATTTTGAAATTTGCATTAGATCTATATGTTACTGAAGGTGCTCAATACATTTGATTTCAATTAGCTGTGCTTCATCTGCTCCCAAGGTATGCCTCACCAAATTACAGATTTTGCTGATTTCTAGTTTCCCTCATTTAGAAGAAGGTTATGCCAAGGGAAACGGTCTCCAGTGTCCAAAGATTGCCCATACTCAAATAATACAAACATCATAGAAAGCAAGTGATAAACACCTCCAAAGCTGAATTCCTACTCTCTTCTCTACTTATTTTTTCTTTAAAACCAAAAACCTAAGTGATCTTGTATTTCTTCTCTGATATACTCACTTTAATTAAGCTATTAATAACATTTGTAATAACGTTTGGGCATAATTCATTGTAGGGCTATTTTATAGTTATTTTTCTACTGGGAGAATAGCTGAGATTCATTAGTGCAGGAAGCAAGTTCAGGTACTTCATCCCTCCTTTTTACTGAGGCCTTTTTCTTTACACTTTGTTTATTTATTTATTTTTGGCTGAATTAGATCTTTACACTATCGTTTGTTTAGTTCTCCTGAAAAATTAATGATAAATACACTTGATTGGTATATCACATTTTTTTTTTTTTTTTTTGATAATTCATACTTCATTAAAAAAGGGAAAGAAGGTACAGTGGAAGTGTACACGGAATACAAAGGAAAGTCAAAAAGAACAATAATATAGCATTTCAAGCACAGAAGTAAATGAGACAGAGTGAGAGGCTTTCAGCCATTCGAGAAGCTGCTGGAGGAAAATATGTTTCAGCATTGGAATGGTTTTTTCTTCTCCTTTGAAAGTTCTTGAATTTCTCTCTAACCAAAGACACCACATTAGGCAAAGCGGGACTGCCTTCCAGATGACTCCAGCTTCAATCCTACCCCCCCCTGCCTTGCCAACAGCTCAAAAGATCCACCACATTCTTTGGCATAACCCAACCCAAACAGAGAGAACACCAAATTCCACAGATCTTGAACAACTGAGCAATGTAACAACAAATGGCATACTGACTCTCCAGCTAAGTGACCAAGACAGCACCAATCCATGATAAACACCCCCCTTTTACGAAGGTTATCTGTAGTGAAGAATCTTACCAAGGACAGCGGTCCAAACAAAGAAAGCCACCTTCGACGGAACCCGACTTTTCCAAACAGACCTCCAGGGGAACAAAGGTCGAGTAGGAGGGTGTAATACCTGATAGAATGATTTTACCTCAAACTCTTTCCTAGATGTAGGCTGCCAACAAATGGAGTCAGCAGAAACCCTGCTCACGGGAATGGAATACAGAAGGTCCATAAAAGTAGTCATCAACTCCAATTCCCAATCCTGAACAGATCGTAGGAAGTCAATGTCCCAAAGTTGCATTGAACCAGATAAATGACGCTGGTCTGCCACAGAAGCCTCAGGAAATCGAGCAATACGGTATTACTCCGGGAATTGGTCTTTTAGAGGTTGTCCCCCACACCAAATACCATGCCAGAATTTTATCCGGGAACCATCACCGACCGAGTATGAGATGAAGCTGGAAAAACAATCCCAACCAGCACGGATTGACTTCCATAAGCTGACCCCATACGGTCCTCTAGGCATTTTTTAGCACCAACCCCCCCACATACTACCATATTTGGCATCAATCACCTTAAGCCATAAGGCCTCCCTCTCCATTGCATATCTCCATAGCCATTTTCCTAATAAAGCCTTATTGAACCCCACCACATTCCTTATTCCTAGTCCACCATACCGAATCGAGTCACAAATGTGTTTCCAGTTGACTAAGTGATATTTATGTTCATCTCCAAGCCCGCCCCATAAAAAATCTCTATGAAGCTTCTCTATGCGACAAGCTACACTTATAGGAATAGGGATCAAAGATAAATAATATGTGGGAAGGCTAGATAAAGTGCTTTTAATCAATGTGAGGCAGCCCCCTTTGGAAAGATACAATTGTTTCCAACCTGCCAATCTTTTCTCAATGCATTCCAGAACTTTATTCCAAACAGCCTGATTTTTATAAGGAGCACCAAGCGGAAGACCCAAATAAGAAAATGGTAAAGTCGAAACTCTACACCCAATATATTGGCCAATTCTACAACATTAGGAACCTGACCAATAGGCACTAGCTCAGATTTTCCCATATTAATCTTTAATCCCGAAACAGCCTGGAACCAAATAAATACTCCTCTCAAGTGCCAGAGCTGATCGGGTGTAGCTCCACACATGATCAAAGTGTCATCCGCGAATAATAGGTGGGAAATAGATAATGCATGACTGTCAGAATTCCCAACAGAATAACCGGTGATGAAACCCCCTTCTGTCACCCTCTCCAATAATCTGCTCAAGGCCTCCATGACAAGAAGGAAAAATAAAGGAGATAGAGGATCACCTTGTCTCAACCCACGAGAGCTACTAAAGAACCCCGTTGGACTACCATTGACCAGCACCGAAAAGCGAACCGAGGAAATGCAAGCAAAAACCCATCTGCGCCAAGTGTCGCTAAAACTGCAGCGTCTCACAAATTATATTGTTAAAAAGCTTTAATTGATGTTCAAGTTTTTGCTCTTTTGAACAATTTTCCTAATAATTGCTTAATTATTAGATATCTAGCATTAGATTTGTAGTTCCAGGTCCTATAGTATTTAGAGAAAGTAGATCCTTGATAAAAAGGTGTACATATACAAATATATAAATGATATCAGTGATTATCCAACAAGTATATTGTTATTGGAGCTTTGAATATTTGTCAACCTTGATGCACCTTAAACCTCTCCACATAACGGCCAATAGTTTGTATAATTTCTACAGTAACTAGGGAACCATTTTGTTAGGATTTAGATTGGCTAATATCCAGTGACAATGTATTACTTAAAAGTGTTGTAATTCATGATCAAATTGTGAAACAAAGAATCTGTCATGTGAGCTGCTCAGAGAATTTCCATTTGAAGAATCCCGCTCGAGCGAGCTCACTAAGCGAGAGAAAACCCATTCAAGTGAGCCCGTTAGGTTTTGTTTCTTGATTCAACCCGAGATATCACCTTTAGCTTGTTTGTGGCCCGCTCAAGCAACTACATCAACTTGAGATATCGCCTCTTGCTCGCTTGTGGCCAGTCAAGCGAAATCTTAAGCCCACTCAAGTGAGCTCGTCACATTCAGTTTTTTTAAATGGTTCAACGAGTTGAGCAAACCGTGCACATTTCCCCGTGCACGACTTGCTCAACACCTTAATTTGTGTGCTCTGGCTTGTTATATTGAACATGTTCTTGCAAATGAGTCTCATTTGTACAACTTGACTGTAAAATTATCAAATAATTGATATATATATATATATATATATATATATATTTTTAATTAAGGGTCAAACATATCGTAGAACTTAAATTATAAATCTACTTTTATTTTGTAACATTTACAAAATTTACACACAAATTGTCAAATTTCGTCATACGTGTTGAAATTTTCCCACACTTGGCGCGGGTTTGCGACTACTTTGAGAAATAATTGATGACCTTAAGTATGAAATTATGTTCTTAAGACTTTCAGATGAATGCAAAAACCTGTCTATTGTACCCAATAGAGAATAGCATCTTGAGACTTAAATCAAATCGAATGAGAGACACACTGTTTTGTTTTGGGCCTGAGATCAATTTATGTCTGTATTTTTCTTCTTTCTTATGTTTCCTGTAAAATATTTCCAGTTTATTTATTAAAAAAAAAAAAAAATTGATTTCAGGTTAATGGGATCATATTGGATATGTATCCAGAAATTTTTTATCAGTATCCTCAGCATGACTACCATTTGACTGCTGACAAGACATTGGTTAAGGTAAAGGTTTGCAATTTCTAATCCATAATTACTTCCATCTTTTATCTGTATATGAGCATTGAATCTTTCCTATTGAACATTTTCGCTAACAACTTGCCCATTTTTTGAGTCTTATGTTATGGTGCCCTAACCTAAAGCCTTTGTCCTGGAAACTTATATGTTTAATTGCGCTCTTGGTCGCACATCTAGTAATTATATTTCTAACTGGTTGATTGTTGTCAAATCATTTCCTCTATAAGCTCTTGTACATAACTCTTTTGGAGAATTTAACTAGTAGGTTAGATTTAGGGATGTCCCACATGTTTTCTATTGCCGTTTTCTCCTCTTGTTCTAAGCCTTGTATTATTTCTTAAACCACAGGCCAATTACCAAGACATAGCATTTTGGGGTTTTGTTTTATGGAATCAAAAGAGCTTGACATATATTTGGTTTGCTGGGTTGTTCTCAACCTCTCTTTCTCTCTCTGCTTCGATCTCGCTCTGATGCTCAGCCCCTAAAAGATCTTCCAAGGTCAGTTCTTTGAATTCTATATGTTATATATGTTTGATTCTGTGCATTTATGTATATGGGTTTGTACCCTTTTCTTCATGGTTGAGCTCTATCTTAACCTTAAGGTTTTCCAGCTTCAGATCTTAGGACTCTTAAAAAACTGGTCCTTTCTTTCTTATTAGATTTCGTCTTTGATTTCTTCTATTTTATTTATATTTTGGTTTTGGTCAACATTAACTTAGATTTTTTAATTTTTGTTTAATTCTGTTCTTTATTTTTGTTTTCTTTTTATTTTTATATTTTAAACATTTAAATTTGTTTTGTGGGATTGGTTACTAATTTTAGATGAAAATAAAGTTTTTTTTCCTTTTTTGAACTACAATTCATTACGCTAGATATGTATGTATGTATTCTATTTTGAGTTGTATGTGTACATACAAAGTATGTTCAATGGTTCTGCAAGCATTTCAAGTGCTTGGTAGGTCACCTTGTTATTCTATTCCCGGACTGGATTAAAACAAAAACTTCAGGATTTTTATTTGACTTTTTATTTTTATTGAGATCAAAATATGCTTCAATTGGACCTTTTTTATTTTTTTGCAGAGAAGAATTGTTAGTCTTTCATCAGATTACTTCAATTGGATCCACGGACATAACTGATACATGGGAGCCCCTAGAGGAAGGCCTTGCTTTCATAAGAGGAGCGTGATGTTTATCTTGAGAGAGAACGGGGCACAATATTGAACAACATCGAGCAACGGACGGCCTGGTGACTCTCTTGATGAAGGCGAACCATGATCTCACCATGGTTCAGCACAGGCTCGAAAAGGAGTTTCAACAAGTGTATGCGGACAATGTAAGCACAATTAGCCAGCCTGGTGAATCTCTTGATGAAGGTGAACCATGATCTCACCATGGTTCAGCACAGGCTCGAAAAGGAGTTTCAACAAGAGTACCGGACAATGTAAGCACAATTAGCCCCCAAATCAAATCTGGGGATTCTTACTTCTTTCTCCGTTTCTTCAATTATAGTTAATTATCTTTATTTCTAAACTCTGTTTTATTGCCTGGAAACTATGGAGAATGTAAAATAATTATACTATACTATAGTAGTATTTGTATATAGATTTTGAATGGTGTCTACACTCTACAGGCAAACCCAATGAAGTTGGTGTCTAGATCTGTTGACCTTAAAGAACTTTTTTTTTTTTTGATAAATAATGCATTTATTAAGAAAGCCCAAAAGGACTAAGAATCAAAATTTACAAAGATCTATTAGCTCCAACTTGGAGTGAATAGAAGAAATACCCGATCCCATAAGTCACATAAAGTATGAAAAAAGAGTAATTTAAGCTCAGGGATGTGGCACTCAACATCTTCAAAATGACGAGTGTTTCTCTCATGCCACAAACACCAAATCAAGCAATGCGGAATCATCTTCCAAATCAAATCAGAAAGCCAAACAGGTACTTTCTTCTTTTTTCAACACTTTGGAGGAAGAGATAAGAATTTTTTGAACAATGTAAGTACTCTGAAGTTGATCTGGCTTACTGACTTGATTTTCAGGATTTAATTGATAAGGCTCTGACCACTCTTGGTGGGAACAGAACTTTTCTGCAGCAGATGCAAGCATCTGTGGGCATCCCCCTCATTAGCGATTCTGATGATCCTGCATTTGCTAATTTCAACAAGGTAGTTTTTGACACTGCAATATGTTTGGGTGGAATGCACTTGCTTAAAATAATGGAAATGAGCTAAACTTAATTAGAAAAGCAAACAACCTACAACATGATGCCAATGGAAGAGATCGAAACTAATATGTTGGTACATAACACCTTCCAACTGGAAAAATCTAGCCTGGTACCTTTTGGTCGTCACATAAAAATTGAACGCCTCCATTGTATTTAACATTTCATTTGGATTGCAGATTCAACAACTTTTACTACTTTAAGTATGCTATCACATCCAATGATGGCATTTGAAATTTAAACTACACTTATCAATTTACAAAGATGGGCAATTTAATATTTATGCAATGTCCAAAACATATCTTTTAAGTATCTTTTTTTTTTCTCTTTACTCTAACCCAATGTTGATGCTCATTTTTTTAGTTATGTAATTTCAAACTTTTGCTCAATATTTTACCAACATGAAAGAGAAGCAAAGAAAATTCAGTTTCTCCCATCTTTGCAGCAACGTGATGAAGCACCATAGAATCTATCTATTCTAAAAAAAAAAAAAAAAAAAGAAAAAGAAACAAAGACCTAGGTTGTGTATATTCCAAGTGGTGTCTGGGGTGTTTGCACCACTTCCCAGAAAGCAACCAAGATTGGATACATGGCAAGCCACTTCTTGTGAGTAAACACCCATGCAAGGATGTTTGGGTAGATTTTGTTATGCCGATAAAGCCTATAGAAATGAGCCTCGCTAAACTCGGTTATTTCTCTTTTTTGATACTCTGCTCATCCATGTTCACAGTGTTGGAAGACAATCTCATCACCCTTTTGATCTTTGACTTATACAGATTGTTGATGAGTGGGAAGCTCAAGTCAGATCAAGGACTAGTAACTGGTAAGGGTTTATAACTGCACTTGATTTTTGAATTTCTACAAATTATACTTATGGGAGCTTATTGATATTTTCTTCTTTGTTGTACTTCATGCTCCATCATTCATGATGGAAAGGGTGTATCTGAGAAAAAAATGTTATTACATGTGTGAAGTCAATGACTAAGATCTGAAATTCCGATAAAAGAAAAGGGATGGTAGGAAATTTCTGCTTAGCTATGTAAATCATTATTCAGGTGGACTCAAGTAATGAACCAGAAACGTGTTGATAATGGATTGTGCAGGATCTGGGAGTCAAACGTGGTTGGGTTATTTAGTTAATTATATACTTCATCCTGCTTTGTACCTCACTCATTCTTGTCATTTACCTTTTTATTTGAGCCAATTTACCCCAAAAATTAAGGCATAAACCAAGCATGGTAAGAAGATGGGGCAGCCAATTGGGAAGTGGGTGGTTAATGGCTAGAGCTTGTTAATGACCTCTCAAGACACAACCAAATTTGTTTTTGAGGCATTAAGTATATTGAAAGCTTTGCCAAGCTCTCTTCCAGCAAAAAAGTCTCTTATTCATATAAGAGTAAAAAGGCTTGAAATCTGTGGAGAGCCACAAAATAAGTTCAACATTGTGTCCATTCATCATCCACCAGATGAGAACCAATAAATATGTAATTTAAAGTTTTGTATAATGCAAGACAATCTACTTTGAAACTATATTAAAGAAACAATTAGGCACATAAAGGAAGACAAACAATTACATTATTACTATATGGTGTATTATTTTGTCTTCCTATATTGGAAAATTATGTGGAAAAAAACATATGCCCTCTTTAGGATAAGCTTTTTTGAGTTCTTTTGGACACTATATCTACTTAACATTATGATCTAATACTTCTCAAAGCACATGTATATTTTTTAAATATTTTATAATGTTGCCTTTGATGTATATGTGTCCTATTATAATTTTTGTATTTCTTTTGTATATAGTAAAATTAAGTTTCTTTTGATTACTAATAAGATTCTAAGCACTTCAAAAATCAAATGATATAGCTTTGGTTTATGTTATAAATAAATTCTAAATTTGACAATCATTATTCCCTATATTGGCAAGCATGTGCCTTGCACGTGCGACCCAAACTAGTAGTAAATAAAAATGCAAACCGCATAATTGCATGACCACGCTTATTGATTTTGTTTTGAATTTAAACAAATTGATAAGTTCTAATTCTTCTTAATGAGATAGACTAATTCTTTGACATTTATTGTGCAAGATGCAGACCAAAAAGCGAACGACACTTGTTCTACCTGGTGTCACTTTTTTACACATCAAAGAATATGGCCACTCTAACCACTGCCTGCTATGGCCTTCAGCAACTCGTCTTTGGTGCCATCTGGTTGAAGCTTAACCCAAATTAGAGTTTGTCTTAGCAGTAAATAACAAGAATCTTGGAGACGTATTCTTAACTTTGGTTGTTCTCAGGATTATGTGTTGAGCATATTGGTTAGTGATTAAAGGCGTTTGAGTTTGCATAGCTCATTTCTTTTTCTTGATATCGAGTCATTCGTCCTAATATGATTTATGCCTTTGCCATAGATTGATGTACATTAACAATGTTTAGCAAGAATCTTTTGCTTTTTCCTTTTAATATTCAGGATGATTCATTTTTTTCTCCCACTGGTAGTCTTATTTCTTGTTTGACTTAACAATACTATCTAAAGTTGAAGTGGAATATATTTTGATGAAATTGTCAAATTTGAGTTCAATAATTGAGATATCACAACATATAATTTTAGGTGATTAATGATGCTCTTGATTTTGCTTTAAATGTAGTTTCAAAC
>OU015761.1:24061897-24085965 GCA_907173295.1 Fagus sylvatica | reverse complement strand
ACAAAGGAATTGCCAAAAAAAGGAAACAAGAAAAAGAAAGAAAGAAAAAAAAAAACAGATAAGAATACAAGCCAAAATTATTTACAAAAATTCAGATCATCTAGAAAATCCAAGAAACAGAGGGGAGAGTTGTTGACAGAAGCACAAAATGCGATGGGAAAAGACAGAAAATTTATGTGGAATCAGCTTCTAGCTGTCCACTAAAGTGGCTTTAAACACTAAACTGAATAAGGTCCAGCCAATTCTATTTCAGCAATGATCAAATATTTGCCAGAAGTAAGAATATATAAAACCTTATAGCAATTATTGACAAGTTACCTTGTAAGTTGCCAAACTACATCCAAGTCTCCAACACAACAAAATCGAGTCCCCAAGATTAAATAAAAGTATTAGAAAAAATCGCTACTTCTGGATGTAACACAGAGATTGAGCTAAGTACCAAGCACACCAAATTGAAAATGCTTATCAATCAGAGATTGTTTTTGAGTCACAAAGTCTTCTCTCCAAGAATTTATATTCTTGCATTAAGCATTTGCTTGCTCTAAGGCCATTTGTGATAGCTTATATTTCATTAGTGGATTCTTCTCAAATAATTGCAAATAATTTCATAAACTGGAAAATCCACCCAAAAAGGAGACATGAACTTTTCAAGTGTAAAGTGTCAGCTAATTTGCAAACTTTCCAATAATAAGAGTGGTTGATGAGATTAATTTCTACTAAATTAGAAATTAATTCAAGAACCATTAACCTAAAATGTAGCATTCATACTAGGATCATCACAATGAGGTTAGCAGTATCTATCATTGTATTGTATTCATACTAGGATTTGGGAAAAGTGAAGAGAGAAAGGAAGAAATTGGGGGCAAGTACAAAATGGAATATAACCTAAAACGTTGCCTTCCTCTTGCATTTAATTCTGCTGATTAATCAGGTCTGACTTTGTTGATTTGGTTGGTGCAGTTGCCTTATTTGTTTGATCTTCAACACTCCCCCTCAAGTTGGAGTGGATAATCAGGACACCCAACTTGCCAAGAAGGAATTCAGCTTGTGATTTTTGGTGAATAAATCTGCTGGAAAAGAGGGAAAAGATGCTAAGTAACAAATTAAAAAATGTTGTGGGAAAAAATCGAGGGAATAATTGGCATGAATGATATGCTTATTGGATTGAATTAAAACTTTATATATTAGAAGAGAATAAAAGATTTGAGAAAACTTTACCAGCTCTTGTAAACTTCCATTAGCTTGGGACTAAATTAAAACTTCCAGCTGAACACAACTGATATGCTGTCCCTATCTGCACATCGAGGAAGCATATTTAACTGATTAAATAAGAAATAGCCAAATACAAAAACAGAAAGATTTTGGGAAACTGGAGAGAGAAAGGAAGAAATTGGGGTCAATTACAAAAATATTCCTAGGTTGATGTATAAGAGAAGAGAAGAGGATGAGGTCAGAGAAAACTTACTGGTCTACTGTCCTAATAATGTATATGATCTTCAAAATGCTTTTTGTTTACTACATTCACCAGTTCTACTCCCCTTTCCACCTCTTTCCTTTAATTTGGGGCAATGATGAATATTCAGCTCTTCTGTTGACTTCGGAGTGGACTAAAACTCCAGCTGAACACAATGGATATGCTATCCCAATTGCTTGCAGATCAAGGCAACATTTTTAACTGATTGAATAATCTTTTAGTTCTTTGAATGTTGATGATCCATGTGTTGTTAGTTTTCTTAAATAGGGATGGAAACCTGTGAAGAATTTGAGGTTTATTTTGCAGAAATTATTGAAGCAGAGCGATGCAGGTAATCTTGGAACAATTGTGCTAGCAAGAGTGATCTCTCTTTTTCTATTTATGTTTCAGTAATTAGAGACTTTTGTTCTTTCAGTTATTTGGACTTAAGAAGGAGAATCATAGTCATTTATTCAAGGTGTCAAGTGAGGGTTAAAAGGAGAATCATAGTCATCTATTCAAGGTGTCAAGTGTGGGGCAAACATGTATTCACTGTATCATTTGACTCCCCTTTCAAATTATTTTAGTTTATTGTTATCTATAGTTATTTGCTTATAGACTGAATAATTATATAAATATAAAAATAAAAACCTCACAAAATACAAGGAGTGAACTACGAACAGGGCCTAAATGATTTAGGCTAAATCTGAAAGCAAAAGGCTGGGAAAATTGAAAAAAAAAAACTAGCATAATATTTCAACCACTGCAGCTGGGGCTAAGGGTGTGTCATCTTTACCCACCATACACATAAAAACAGTAGAGGTAGTTGTTATAATTTTGAGCATCATGATCTGATTTAAAGAGTACTCACCCTAATTATGGGAAGATATAAGAATAATAGCAGTTAAAAAATGATGAATATTCTGTTTGTACCTAAAGTTCTAAAATGTACAAAGACTACGAAAGTTAAGGTATACATTTTCAATTTTTTGTTGTTGTCAAAGAAGTATGAAAATTTTACAGTGCATAGGATTTTACATGTCTGAATTTAATACTTAAAAAAAAAAAAAAAAAAAATCAGAACTTTAACACTCTTTTGTTTAAGAATATTATGGGTAAAGATGTTGAAAGACACTGTTTTTTATAAGTAACTGAAATTCATTAAAAAGTGAAAAAATGAGCACCACCTAGTACATGGGGAGTATACAAAGAAATCGCCAAAAAAAGGAAACAAGAAGAAGAAAAGAAAGAGAAAAAGAAAAAAAAAAACAGATAAGAATACAAGCCAAAATTAATTACTAAAATTCAGATCATCTACAAGTGTACAAATTATTGTCAATTTTGCCTTATTGATCTTCAAGTGTACAAATTATTGAGAAATCAATATCCAAAATTTCATTTTTCTCTGAATATCAAAGCATTTGGTTCCGTGTGATTTGAAAAGCAACATGGCATTAATCAGTAGCCTACCATACCACATTAGACCAAATATTTGCAATTGGTAAATTCTGCTATAGTACATCCACCTATTGACCAATTTAAATGCGGATTGCAATCCGTAAATTCAAAATAATAGGTATTTAGTATAAGACCAAATATTTGGGTATATTTCCCTTTTTACTATTCCATGAAACATTGATTATAATCCTATGATTTATTATTTGGGTATATTTCCCTGTTTACTATTCCATGAAACATTGATTATAATTCTGTCATTACTAGATTAAATGTTTGTAATCTTTTTCCCTCATTGAATTTCATCTTTACAAGGGATTAAAAACATCCCATTTCTATCTTCTAAAATGCCATTTCATTCCCTGTTTACTATTTACTGCTCATGCACATTTTTTGGTTAGTGTTATTGTCCCATTAAGGTATTGATTCTAATAGATGAGAACAATTCTTGGTTTAAGTATCATAGTACAGGAATACTTGGTGTATAAAGGCAGTTTTTACAGCCATGAGTGACCAAATTAAGGCAATACTTGATTTAAAGTTTCAGTACACAGTAGATTGATAACAGTTTGATCTGTCTCAATATATTAGCATATGTTCTAGAATAGTTATTTATTGGAGAGGTGTTAAAAGAAATTTTATAATTGATGGAAATATCATAAAATTTAGCAAGGCGTATTTGATATCAGGTCCATAGGACTTTCTCCAGGGGCACTACTTTGCTTATGACCAAAGTTACAACTCTTAATAGTGGATGTTTCTAACCAAGAGGTGAAAAGACATTCAAAACTGTGATGCGGGATTAAGACTAGATATCTCAACCCACCATCAGCTACTATACATAAGACCCCTCTCTCTTTTTGAATACCAACTTTGAAGTATAAAATTATTTAAATTCATCATCTTTGACAATAATATATATATATATATATTAATCATATATGTTCTTCAATCTAATTCTTAAGATCTAGCAAATTACACAAGCATTAGGATACTCCTCTGTGCTTCTAACATAATGATGTGTCATTTAAGGATTATAGCCTATCTGTTAGGCCTTCATATGGTTCAGCCATATAATCCTTAGGAGGCTCTTTCTTTTTATCACCTGTTAAGCTCTTCTAACATAATTTACTATTTACTAAAAAGATGTGTATGACCAGCAGAGGACGAACTGATAAGATGAGATGTGATAATATTTGCATCATAAGATATGTCCATGCCCCTTTCTTATGATGTGCATTTGGTTCTAAATTTTGTCTTTGAATTTCAGTTAGTGGTTTCCTTTTAGTAATAACCTTGAAATTGATTGTAGATGGTTAGATATAAGTCAATGGATGGATTAATAGCTTTGTTAGATGGCAATTGCTTTCACACATAAGTTTTGTAGGTACTTATCCAAAAACATATAAGGTTTGTAGGTAGAAATCAGATAGGTGCTGCCAATTTCATATATTTTTGGCTGTTTTGGAGATGTTTGCTTATAGATTTCTTGGTTTTCGTTAGGGGAGTTGAGCTCTTATTTGAAGTTGGACTAAAATTTACTAAAGGAATAAGATTTGACATAATAACTTTTAAACTCTCAATATCTATTTATTTTTTTTATAATAAACTCTCAATATTTATGAGCATGAATGTTAAGGTTAAAAAATTTATTGGTGTAGCTGCAGAATTTTTGTCTCACTTTTGTTGATAGCCATGTTGATATAGCTGAAAGTTAGAATAAGAAAAATGTGTGGAGAAATTGTGGTTTGAAAATTTACCCTATCTTAGCTAGGATTAGATCATTTGTAGTTTATTTGCTTTGAATGTGAATGATTGAACATACTATCAAGAGTCCTTTGGTTGCAAGAAGGAGATGATAATACCAAGTTCTTTCACCGCATGGCGAACTCCAACCATAGGCGCAATTATGTAAATGGGTTGGAAGTGGATGGGGTTTTTTATGAGGAGAAGGAGGAGGTAAAGCAGCAGATTGTGCAGTTCTACAGCTCTCTATACCAGGAAAATGAGCCTTGGCGGCCGGTGGTTGATGGGTTGCCCTTTGCGTCTATTGGGGCTGCTGCCCGGGCTCATCTTGAGCGCCTGTTTGAGCTTGAGGAAGTAGTGCAAGTCCTTAAGGATGTGCAAGGTGATAAAGCTCCGGGGCCGGATGGTTATACCATGGCTTTTTTTCAAAAGTGTTGGAGTGTTCTGGAAAAGGATGTCATGGATTTTTTTGGCGAGGTCCACACCTATTGTAAATTCGAGAAATCTCTGAATACAACCTTCCTCTCCTTGATTCCTAAGAAGGTCGATGCCATCAATATTAGGGATTTCCGTCCTATCAGCTTGATTGGGAGTATTTACAAGTTGTTATCTAAAGTGTTGGCTAATCGCCTAAAGCTGGTCCTGGATAAGGTGATTTCTGAATCTCAAAATTCTTTTGTGGGGGGTCGCCAGATCTTGGATTCGGTTTTGATTGCTAATGAATGTTTAGATAGTCGGCTTAAGAGCAGTGTTCCTGGTCTAATTTGCAAGCTCGATATCGAGAAGGCATATGACCATGTGAATTGGGATTGCCTCTTTTTTATATTGGATCGTATGGGTTTTGGTCAGAAATGGATTCGGTGGATGAAAGCTTGTGTTTCTACGGTTCGGTATTCAATTATTGTCAATGGTTCCCCTACAGGGTTCTTTGATAGTACTAGAGGCTTGAGACAGGGTGATCCTCTTTCCCCCCTTCTGTTTTTAGTGATTATGGAAGTGTTGAGTCGAATGCTCGGTCGTACGGAGGAAGGGGGCTTCATTCGGGGTTTTCAAGCGGGCAGAACAGATGGATTCTGTGTTTCCCATCTTCTATATGCTGATGATACCATCATTTTCTGTGATGCGATTCCGGAGCATCTTTTGTACATTCGAATGGTCCTTACTTGCTTCGAGGCAGTTACAGGGTTACGTGTGAACATGCACAAGAGTGAGATAGTACCAGTGGGGGAAGTATCAGATCTTCCAAGATTGGCAGCTCTCCTCTCTTGTAAGATTGGGTCTATTCCGCTAAACTACCTTGGCATGCCTTTGGGGGCCCCGCATAAGGCTCTTGCTATGTGGGATCCTATTTTGGAAAAAGTTGAGCGCCGCTTGGCTGGTTGGAAAAAGCTCTACTTGTCCAAAGGGGGTCGATTAACGCTCTTGAAAAGCACTCTTTCTAGCATGCCAACCTATTTTATGTCCCTTTTCCCTATTCCAATTAAAGTTGCTAGGAGAATTGAGCTTCTTCAACGGAACTTTCTTTGGGATGGTTTAGGAGATTCTCACACTTATCATCTGGTCGCCTAGGAAAGGGTATGTTCTCCTATAGCTCACGGTGGTTTGGGCATTCGCCCTCTCCATCTTTTTAATCGTGCTCTTTTGGGTAAATGGCTTTGCCGGTTTGGTAGGGAGGGTAATCGTCTTTGGAGGCGGGTGTTGGTTGCAAAATATGGTGTGGAGGGTGGTGGGTGGATTACAAAACCAAGTCGTGACCGTCATGGCTGTGGTTTGTGGAAGTCCATCATGAGGGGTTGGGATGATTTCCGGAGATACACTAGCTTTGAGGTGGGCCTGGGCAGCAAGGTTTTGTTCTGGCATGATAAATGGTGTACTGAGCTTCCTCTAAAAGATGTGTATCCGGTTCTCTTTGCTTGTTCCAATAACAAAGATGCTTTCATTGCTTCTTTGTTCGAGGAGCCAAGTGCTGGGAGGAGTCGGGTTTGGAATGTTACGTTTTGCCGTGACTTCAATGATTGGGAGATGGATTCGGTTGAATCATTTTTTCTCCTCCTTCATTCTCATGCCCCGGTCAGCAATGAGGCTGATAAGCTTAGTTGGGTCCTTAATAGTTCCGGTCTTTTTGATACCTGATCTTATTATCTTGCTCTCCGGGCATCCACTGCTTCAGATTTTAATTGGAAGAATGTTTGGAAGGTGAAAGCCCCTCGGAGGGTAGTCTTTTTTGTTTGGACAGCAGCTTGGGGTCGGCTCTTGACTTGTGATAATCTCATGAGGAGGGGTTTTGTGATGGCTGGCTGGTGCTGTATGTGCAAGAGCAGTGGGGAATCGCTTAATCATTTATTGCTTCATTGCAACGTAGCTAGGGAGTTATGGAATTTTGTTCTGGGCGCCTATGGGGTGTCATGGGTCTTTCCAGAAACTGTTAGAGATTTCTTGGCTGGTTGGCATAATTGGTGGGGGCGGAAATCCTCTAAGATTTGGAACTTCATTCCTCATTGTATAATGTGGAATATTTGGCGGGAACGAAATGGGCGTATCTTTGAGGATCAAGAGCATTTGGTAGGAAAGATTATTGAGCGTATCATGGGATCCTTGTATGATTGGTCCACTGCGTGGAACCTTTGTTCTTCACACTCCTTAGGGGAATTTCTAGAATCTCTCTCTTTTTGTTCTTTCTCATCTCATGTATAATTTGCTAGCCTTTGTGCATACTTTATGCACAAGGTGTTTTGATCAATGATATCTCTTTTTACTTATCAAAAAAAAAAAAAATGATTGAACATACTCACTTAGGATCTTCACAGGCATTGCATCTGCAAAATTGTGGCATGTAGAACATTATGTTTAAGATTGCTCTATAATGACTTCCTAAGTCATGACCTTTGAGGAAGTCATGGCATGAACTAAACCTTTTCAAAGATTAGACCCATTGCTTGGAATCAACCACCTATTAATCACTTTTTATTTTCTTTTATTTAAAAAAGGCTTTTTTAATCGGTAAATTCTGTAATGGTTCATCCACCTATTGAGAAATTTAAATGTGGATTGCAAATTGCAATCACTAAATACAGCACAATGATGCAACATATTCCGCGCATCGCGCGGGTCCACAACTAGTATTGATTAATAGACAAGTAGTATTAGTTTATAGAGACAGATCCATAACCTTATATGCAAGTGATTGGCAACATCCTCCGACCATTTGCAAGATCTAGAGCAACCAGAATGATTACCTGGTGGGTTAGACAATAACTTAAAGCTTAAAAGAAAAAAAAAAAAAAACACCACAATTGATGGAAAACCTTAATTGAAGCTAGTATTTCTAAAATGTCATAATAGAGATATTAAGGAAAGAAAATACAATTGCTAATTATATAGAGGGGAGATGCAAGCAACTATTGCTTAAGCACAGGAAAATCCTTGGCCTCACCTAATGCATTGTCGGTAGTGTTGTCTAGTATAGTATATTGATAAAAACTTGTAAATAAATATATGACATGGTTCAAGTTTTCCTACAACCAGAAATATTTGGGGAAAGAGAGAGAACTCAAGACAACAAAACCAATTCAGTTTCAGTACAATCTTCAAGCAGTCTATTTAATAGTAATATGGCATATCCATAGTCATTACTCGATATCTGAGAAAAAATGCATTCAGGATCTAATTTAATTTGAGTTGAATCAAAAGACACTCTTCCTTTTGGGGCACAGTAAATAGGAAATTAAGTTCATGCACAACTCTAAATAGGACAAAATAAATATTTAATACAAATAAAAGGAATCATAACATATTTTGTTGGAAGAGAGAAATCAAATGGGAAGAAGACAAGAATGAGAGAACTCACAAATTTCAATGGAAAAATAGCATGGGAACCAATTTAATATTCTCTCCATTGTGATTCTAGGACAAAGACCAATCTTTCACAAATGGGTCACCCTTGCTGTTTCCATATCCCTTTGAAGTGCATGAACACTAATTGGGAAATAAAGGATAACCAAAATCTATAAATAGTATATTAACAACAAATTTAGTAGAAAGTATATGAAATTAAAAGTAGATAAAAGAACCAAACGAAAGGAATCATAATAGGTTTTGTTGGAAGAGAGGAATCAAATGAGAAGAAGACAAGAATGAGAGGACTCACAAATTTCAATGAAACAATCGCATGGGAACCAATTTAAAATTCCCTCCATTGTGATTCTTGGAATACGACAAATCTTTTACAAATGGGCCACCCTTGCTGTTTCCATATCCCTTTCAAAACGAGCAGTATCCTTCCATTTAGCTTTGACAACCACTTCGGGAAACTTCCATTTGGCTTTCCAAAGAAAGGAAGTGGACCTCCTGCTTTTCTGGTAGGTAGTAGCAGTTCTTGTTAAAGTTACCCCAGCAACACTGCACAGACTCATCAAATTGTAATGCCTCCAACTAAGGAGATATAGGTGTCAAAGTTGTCCAAACAGCTAAGGTACACCAAAAGAACATTTAGGCACCAAAATGGGTGGTGAAGTATCCTTGACAATGGAAAAGAATCCTTTGATAAAAAAGAATTTACTGGTGGCTCTTACATCCCAAGAATTGTCGAAGTGGTACCTGTGAAAATAGAACAAGCAGAAAAAGGAACACAACGTGGTTTGGCTATAAACACCTACATCCACAGAGTCTCTTATATATCTCTCTTTTGCAGTACAAATCTCTTTGGCAGAGCCTTGTTTATATACACAAACTTGGGGAACATAATCCCTCCATAGTCGTTGCTTCCTTTTGCATTTGATTTTCTGATTAATCAGGTCTGACTTTGTTGATTTGGTTGGTGCACTTGTCTTATTTGTTTGATCTTCAACACTCCCCCTCAAGTCGGAGTGGATATTCAGGACACCCAGCTTGTCAAAGAAGGAATTCAGCTTGTGATTGCCCGAGTGCTTTGGTGAATAAATCTGCTGGAAAAGATGGAAAAGATGTCAAGTAACAAGTTAGAAAAATATTGTAGGAAAAAAGAAAGGGAAGAGTGGATAATTGGCATGAATGATATACTTATTGGATTAAATTAATTCTTTATATATTAGAAGAGAAGAGAAGATATGAGAAAACTTACCAGCTCTTATAAACTTCCATTAGCTTGGGACTAGATTAAAACGTCCAGCTGAACACAATAGATATGTTGTTCCTATCTGCACATCGAGGCAGTATATTTAACTGATTAAATAAGAAATAGCCAAAGACAAAAACCAAAAGATTTGGGGAAACTGAAGAGAGAAAGGAAGAAATAAGGGTCAATTACGAAAATATTCCTAGGTTGAGGTATAAGAGAAGAGAAGAGGATGAGGTCGAAGAAAACTTACTGGTCTTTTTTCCTAATAATGTATATGATCTTCAAACTTCTTTTTGTTTAATAAATTCACCAGTGTAGATATTTGGAATATGGGGCAATGATGAATATTCAGCTCTTCCGTTGACTTGGAAGTGGACTAAAACTCCAGGTGAACACAATGGATATGCTGTCCCTATTGCCTGCAGGTCAAGGCAACACATTTAACTGATTGAATAATATTTTAGTTCTTTAAATATTGAGGATCCATGTGTTGTTAGTTTTGTTAAATAGGGATGAAAACCTGTGAATAATTTGAGGCTTATTTTGCAGAAAGTATTGAAGCAGAGCGATGTAGGTAATCTTGGAACAATTGTGCTAGCAAGGCTGATCTCTCTTTCTCTATTTATGTTTCAGTAATTAGACTTTTGTTCTTTCAGTTATTTCTTATAAAATTTATGAGGCCTATGAACTTAAGAAGGAGAATCAGTCATCTATTCAAGGTGTCAAGTGTGCGGTAAACATGTATTCACTATCATTTGACTCTTCTTTCAAATTTTTTTAGTTTATTTTATTTTATTGTTATCTATAGTTATTTGCTTATAGACTGAATATTAAAAAATAAAAAATACAAAAAAAGGACTAATGAAATATTCAGTCTATAAGCAAATAACTATAGATAACAATTGTAAAAAAGAACCAAAAGAAGTGCATGAACACTAATTGGGAAATGAAGGATAACCAAAATCTATAAATAGTATATGAACAACAAATTTAGTAAATAATATATGAAATTGCAAGTAGAAAAAAGAACCAAAAGAAAGGAATCATAATAGGTTTGGTTGGAAGAGAGAAATCAAATTAGAAGAAGAAAAGAATGAGAGAACTCACAAATTTCAATGAAACAATTGCATGGGAACCAATTTAAAATTCCCTCCATTGTGGTTCTTATAATACGACAAATCTTTTGCAAAGAGGCCACCCTTGCTGTTTTCAAATCCCTTTCAAAACGAGCAGTAACAAAACTAAACATCCAGCTTTGACAACCATTCAGGGAAACTTCCACTTAGCTTTCCATATAAAGGAAGCGCACCTCCTGCTTTTCTGGTAGCAGTTCTTGTTAAAGTTACCCCAGTACAACTGCAAATCAAATTTTAATGCCTCCAACTAAGGACATATAGCCATATAGGTGTCACAGTTTTCCAAACAGCTAAACTTATTCAATCTGTATTTATCACCATAGCTGTTGCCTTCCTTTTTGCATTTGATTTTGCAGATTAATCGGGTCTGACTTTGTTGATTTGGTTGGTGCAATTGCCTCATTTGTTTGATCTTCAACCCTCTGCCTCAAGTTAGAGTGAATATTCAGGACACCCAACTTGTCAAGAAGGAATTCAGCTTGTGATTGCCCGAGTTCTTTGGTGAATAAATCTGCTGGAGCCTGGAAAAGATGCTAAGTAACAAGTTAAAAAATGTTGTAGGAAAAAAGAGTGTGAAGTGCAGATAATTGGCATGAATGATATTAGATTGAATTAATACTTTATATATTAGAAGAGAAGAGAACATCTGAGAAAACTTACCAGCTTTTATAAACTTCCATTAGCTTGGGACTAGATTAAAATGTCCAGCTGAACACAATAGATATGTTGTCCCTATTGCCTGCAGATCAAGGCAACATATTTAATTGATTTAATAATCCTTTAGTTCTTTGAATAATGAGGATCCATGTGCTGTTAGTTTTATTAAATAGGGATGGATTAATTTGAGGTTTATTTTGCAGAAAGTATTGAAGCAGAGCGGTGTAGCCAATCTATTCAAATTTATGAGGCCTATGGACTTAAGAAGGAGAATCATTTTCATCTATTCAAGGTGTCAAGTGCGGCAAACATGTATTCACTACATCATTTCTCTCTTCTTATAGCTTTCTTAGTTCGTTTTATTTTATTGCTATCCATGGTTATTTGCTTATAGACTTAATATATAAAAAAGAAACCTCACAAGTGAAGCTACAGGAACCAGGGCCTAAATCTGAGAGTAAAAGGCTGGGGAAACTGTAAAAAAGCTAGCATACAATTTCAACCACTGCAGCTGCTGCTAAGGTTGTACAAAGCCTAAGAAAGTTAAGGTATAAAATTTCAGTTTTTTTGTTGTCAAAGTATGAAAATTTTACAATGCATAGAATTGAAATTTTACATGTCTTACTTTTAACACTTTTTTAAAAAGAAAAAATCAGAACTTTAACACTCTTTTGTTTAAGAATATTGTGGGTAAAGATGTTGAAAGTTACTTTTTTTTAGAAATAACTGAAATTCATTAAAAAGGTGCAAAAATGGGGAGTAAACAAAGGAATTGCCAAAAAAAAAAGAGAGAGAGAGAGAGATAAGAATACAAGCCCAAATTCAGATCATCACAAAGGGGAGAGTTGTTAAAAGAAGCACAGAATGTGAAGTGACAAAGATACCCAAAGATGCAAATCAAACAATGCAACTAAAGAGAGAGACCTGCTACGGCATTCAACAAAAGAAATCGAAAAAAGATGATGGAAAGGAAAACAGTTTCAAACTTTCAATGGAATTATAGTACCTTGGCATATTTCTTCGAAAATTTGACTAAAATGTTCTCATTGTCTTCAATGAACCCAAATCAAACTCATCACCATCGGTTGAGTCAGATTCCAAATTTTCCGAATCCATTGGTAAAGAAAGGTTCCTGGTGTTATCAGGGACCAGGGGAGGCCGACATTCTCCTTCACACGAGTCATTATATCCAATGCATGGAAATTGACTGGGAGTTGATGATGAACCCAGATCATACACATCACTATGAACTATTGATTCAAACTCATTATTTGTTGTTTCCAGTGGAAGCTCAAAATCAGATGGCAAAGAAACTTCTCTAAGGAACTTGATCCCTTCGAATCCGTGGAGCCCACCTCCTTTGAACACTGGCAACGAGCTTGAGCTCCACACAAACATATGTAGCTCCTTGCTACAAAGGGCCTGTTTCGCTTGTTGCTGATTTTTCGTGCTTTTAGTAATGCATGGTCAACAAGAAGATTCTGCACAGAATGGAAAAGAAAGAAAATTTCTGTGGAATCAGCTTCTAGCTGCTCACTAAAGTCGCTTTAAACTCTAAACTAAGGAAGCTCCACCAATTCTATTTCACTAATGACCAAATATATGCCAGAAATAAGATTATATAAAACCTTATGACATGTTACCTTGTAAGTTGCCAAACACCATCCAAGTCTCCAACGAACAAAATCCTGCCCATATTCAAGAAAAAATATCAACCTCTGAAGATTAAATAAGGATAGCAGTATCTATCATTGTATAATTTGAGGACAGCCCAAAAATGATTTTGGTGAAAGGAAGAAATTGGGGGCAATTACGATATAATCAAATCATAGGTTGATTTAAATAAAATAAGATTAACCGCACAGTACCGGAGACGACGGCAGAGCCAATAACCGTGTTTGTGAGTTCCCTCCGAGTTGGTGTTACTTACAAGCCCTCTTGGTATCTGTGCAGTGCATACCAACCGATTAGTATAGTTGGAATATGGGCAATGTTGTATCGCTCTGCTGCGTCGCTCCCCTCTGCACATCTTGCCTCTAATATGGGGCAATCACATATCCCTAAATAGGTGAGGCGTCGCATGGCTTGCGCTGTTGGCAGATACATCAGCTTTTGGCACCTCAAAAGAGACAGCTTCTGAAGAGAAGAAAGGTTGCCCAACCACTCAGGCAAAGCTTCCATTTCATCAAAATTGGATATCAACAGAACTTCAAGGGCAATGAAGCTTTGAAATTGGTCTGGGAGAGAGTTGAGTTTAGCCCACCCATTCAATTCTATATCTTCGATGGAGTGTTGGATGGAAGTGGAACTGATGAGACTGGGGAAAGCTTCCAGCATCTCACAAAACGGACCAATCTTCAATGTCTTCAAGGATTCTGGTAACCCCTCTGAGATACGCTTCAAGTTTTGGCATTCCTGTATTCTCAATATTTGAAGAGACGTACAGGATTTTAGCCGAATCGATAGAACTTCAACACCACACGATGAAATTACCAATTGTCGAAGGGAAGCAGCACCTTCTATACTTGGAAAAGTTGTCAGAGTGGGACAATTCGAAATTTCTAATTCAATAAGAGAACTAAATCCTCTCAAATCTGGAATTGATATCAAATTAGGGCAAGAGGAAATCTTCAAATAGTGAAGAGACGTACAGGATTTTAGCCCAATCGATACAACTTCAACACCGCATTCCTCTATTACCAATTTTGGAAGGGAAGCAGCACCTTCTATATTTGGAAAAGTTCTCAGTTCGCGACAATTCGAAATTTTTAATTCGGAAAGAGAACTAAATCCTCTTAAATCTGGAATTGATATCAAATTAAGGCAACTAGAAATCTCCAAGCGTCGAAGAAGGGGCATGACACCATGTATGCTTGGAAAACACCTCAGATTACCACAACCACGTAATTCAAAATTGTGAAGGGAAATGAGTTTGTGCAGCCCGTCCGGTATGTAACTCAATTTGCTACACCACGTTATTAGGAGTGAACGGAGTGAGGTGCAGAAGGCCCATACATCCTGATGTCGCAAGATGGATTCTAACTCATTACAGTACTTTATCTCCAGAGACATGAGACTTGTATTATTCTGCAATAACTGCTCTGGCAAACAACCAAGTTCTGACACTCTGTCTATGACAAGGGATGTAAGTGTGGTAAGCTTGCTACTAACGTTTTCGAATGCCTTACTACAGATTTTCCGAATCTCTAATTTCTTAAGAGACGGAAAATGACATGGAGCACTTGTTAGTTTATAACAGCTTTTAATAATCAACTCCTCGAGGCAAGGAAACACCTCACATGTTGCTGTTGTAAGCTGCTTTGCATCTTTCCACTCCACCAGATTCTTCATAGAACTTAATTTGAGTCTTCTCAATGTCGGAAACAATGCATTTCTATAATTGCCATCACTGTAAAACTCGGTTCCTATACAACTTACATTATCCATTCCATTTATTTCAAGAACCCTAAGACAAGGTAGATGCCCGAGAGAGGGAACTTCTTCACATTCATTGCAAAAGCTTAAAGTGATCTCAATCAAATTGTCAAATAGCGACAACCCATCCCTAGCATCACGACCAGTCAACATCCATGATGGGAATTTCTTTCCTTTATAGCCTTCAATTGTTAAGCTTTTCAAATTTTGGTGAGGCTGGAGGCCTTCTAACACCTTTTCATCATTAATATCCTCCACCTCCTCCACCTCTTCATCACTAATATCCTCCATTGTTAAGCTTTCCAAATTTTGGTGAGGCTGGAGGCCTTCCAGCACCTCTTCATCATTAATATCCTCCACCTCTTCATCATTAATATCCTCCATTGTTAAGCTTTCCAAATTTTGGTGAGGCTGGAGGCCTTCCAACACCTCTTCATCATTAATATCCTCCACCCCTTCATCATTAATATCCTCCACCTCTTCATCACTAATATCGTAGTCATCCTCACCACTCTCCAGTAAAATCCTAACTTGTATATTTTGGCATTTTTTGCTAAATTGGCACTCTTGGCTTCTACATTATCTCTCACATGCTCTAGATTGTAGATGTCTAATTCTCCACTGAGTTGGTTTAAGTGTCCTAATTCTTTCAACGAACAACCTGCATCTAACTTCACAGTGAAAAATGGCAATGTTTGAAGAGAAGTCAACCGCCCCATATCTTTAGGTGTCCTATTGATGAACTTATGATCAATATAAATATGTCTCAAGTTAATCAAATTGCTTAGATCATTTGGAAGCACCCTGAGAAGAGAGCAATATTTTATTCTTAAAGTCTGCAAATTGTAGAGATTAGTGAGGGACTCTGGCAATTCTATGATGTCAGTGTTTGAGATGTGAAGAAGCCTCAAATGTATTAACTGGCCAATTGAATCCGGCAACTCTTTTATACTATTCCCAAATAACTTTAAAACACGTAAACATTTAAAATTTGATAACATGTTGCCAAAGTCAGCATATTCTGAAACTAATGTGTGCAATTTCGTGAAACCATCTTCTAGAATTGGAATTTCAGGTACAGCTTTGCCATCAGATCGAACCACTAATCGTCGTACATGATTGATATCATTCATCGAACCCCCTTCCAAAATTTGAATTTCAAATTTTGAAATTGAGAGCGCAAAATCATACACCAAATCATTCATCTTGCAACTGATAATATTACCATAGGTATCCCTTCTAGCATCTTGGAAAAAAGAATTTGCCAACAAGATATTAAAATACATGTTACCAATATCCTCCATCACTGTACAACTTCCTCTAAATGGTTCAAGGAACCCCTCGGCCATCCAATGTTGAATTAGTTCATCCTTTTCCATGTCATCATATTTAGGAAAAATTGCACAATATGCAAAACATTGTTTCAAAGATGGTGTTGGAAGATAATCAAAGCCTAACTTTAATACCGGAAAGACTCCATTGTTATCATCTTTTAATAAATCCCAAAGTTTGTTATTTTGAATTGATAACCATTCTCTTGGATCATCTTTAAAATATGTTGTTCCTCCTAAAACTCTTGCAGCCAATGGAAGCCCTCCACATTTTTTAGCAATCTCTCTTCCAATAGCCTCCAAATCTGGAGTTCGTGGAATTCTTTCATTTGCAAATGCTCTTTTCTCAAATATGGACCAACACTCATCCTTTGATAATTTTTCCAAGTAATATAGGTCAAGTGTCCCCATGAGTTTTGCGACCTTGTCACTATGGGTTGTTACAATAATATTATTCCCAGTATTTGAAGTAACTTCTGACAAGTGACTCCTTAAAGTATCCCATTCATCATGATCTTCATTCCAAACATCATCAAGTACGAGAAGATATTTCTTGCTCCGCAATCTATTTTGAAGTTCTTGAACTGTTGTGTTTCCATAGTTTGACCAAATTAAGTGTCCACCAAGGGATTTAAGAATCTCACTTAAAATCCTTTCAACATTGAATCTTTTAGTAACACGTACCCATGCCAGTACATCAAAGTGTTTCCTTATTCGTGCATGGTTATAAACTATTTTTGTTAAACTTGTCTTTCCAATACAAGGCATACCCACTATAGGAAGAATAGAAATTTGTTGATTGCTTGCATTAGTCAGCAACCTAACAATATTTGAGACATCACATCCTCTTCCTACATCTTCTAAATCATTGAGGAAGGAGTCTATCTCTTTATCAAGACTAATATTGGGGATAAGATCCATAGACCCCAATCCAAAACCGTTCTTAATTCTATCCAATGACTGGTTGATGGTTTTAATTATGTTTTCCAGATTGGTATTGGAGAGTGAAGAGGAAGTGCGTACCTCATATAGCATATCGTCAACGTCATAAGCTACATCTCTAAGCTTTGGTAACCAAATCATCACAAACTCATTACTTACTAGCCTTGTCTCAGCATCATGTAACACCACTTGAATTGCGGTTAATGAAAGGAGAACCTTTATTAGCTCCTCCCTGAAACCCCACTTAGAAATGATATTCATATGCTCAGTAGCAAATGATCTCAACTTGTCTACTAGTCCATCAACAACAACAACATTGAGGACAATTTCAGCGCTACGTTCTTCATTACTCTACAACAGAAAAATTAGTATAAATGGTTTTGTTTAGAAATAAACAACTACATATAGAGATCGGGCTCGATTAACACCTGTGTGACAGCTTTTCCCTTCGTAGTTTTTGACATTGAAGTTGAGGAAGTTTTACTATCCTTGGCATCGCTTGAAGTTGACGAACTCTTAAGTTTTTTGTTAGGCCCTCCAATTGCTAGATAAGCTTCTTCTTGAACATCTCTAGGCACGTTTTTACAAATAGCAATATCATGACCTTTAACTCCTGCCAAGTGTGATTTAATTCTTGAAGCACCCCCAGGAAATTCATTCTTACAGAATTCACATTTGAAACGGCCATTTAGTTTCTCAGCATGCTTCCAAAATTGATCTCTTTTTCTACCCATATTCCTTTTTCCCTAACAAAAAAAGCATAAAGAATATAATCTCATAATCAAATAATATAATAAATAATCCATTTGTATTGATTGATTCATCTTAATAAAACCCTATCGCTTGTTATTAAAAAAAAATATAAATAAATAAATAAAAAAGAAGGAAATTTCAAGACTCACACGTTCTCTCTATTCTTAACACTTATACAAAATTTAGAGTTAATCATATATCATTTACTATCTAATCAAAAATATCTTTTGTATATAATTTTAAAGTGCAAAAAATATGTGAAATTAAATATTTTATAGATAAAAAAAATTATACAGACTTAAGATTTTTTTATCAACTTATATATAAGATTTTGTAAAAAAAAACAATACCACGTTTTGACTCTCCTCCCTCCCCTCAGTCTGCGTTGATTAAGGAGATCGAAGATGGCATGGCTTTCCTTGTCTTAATTAATAAACTATTTATTCAGCCAAAAAGAAAAGGTCAATAACATAAACACATGTCAAAAAGGTAGTACTTACTATAATAGCTTGCAGATAGGTAGATGCAGCCTATGGACGGTGGAAAGATAAGAATTGTCTGCGACTGCAAAGGATGGATCACTAGCAATTAATGGATGATAAAATGAAAAGAGGAACACTCATATATATCTAAATCGAAATAAAAATAAAAAATAAAAAATAAATAAGAAAAGAAATCATAAAAGCGGAAGAACAAAAAAGTACACAGCCACAAGATCATGTATCTCTCTCTCTCTGAAAGACTTTTTTATTTCTTTAGTCCTGGCAGCGAACGTAAACTCTTACATGGCCATGATGGAGAAATTCCAATTCTTATATAAAATGAATGATGGTATGTGACGTGATAAAAAGTTTTGCATTCCTCCTCAGCCCTATTATTTGGTCTCATTTGTTACCAAGATGAATTAGAATTAGAGTTCAAACCTCTCTTCTTGACAATTGAATTATAAAAACAAAAAATAAAAGTTTTATTTTTAAAAAAGTTTGAGAAAATACAATAAATAGCATATTTTTTTATAATTCATTTGTTACAAGTGGGGAGAGGGTGGATTCGAACTCTCATTTTCTTAAAAAACAAACAAACAAACAAACAAAAAAAACAAAACAAAACAAATAATGCTACTAAACTATAATACTCTTAACAAAATAGGTATCATTGAACATTAGAAAGTAAAGTTAAAATGATATACATTTTTTTTTCTTTTTTCTTTTTTCGAAGGTTAGAGCTATAATCTATAGCCATCATTTAATTAAGTTTTATTTTATTTTATTTTTGTGCTTAGAATAATTGCAAAAGGGGGATTCCAACCCAGTTTTTCTTTTAAGTGGAACTCAGTAATGCCACTGAACTACAAAACTCATGGAGCAAATGTGGATGGAGTGCTCTCTCTCTCTCTCTCTCTCTCTCTCTCTCTCTCTCTCTCTCTCTCTCTCTCTATATATATCATTTAGTATTTTTTTTTTTTTTTTTTGTGTGTGTGTATGATGGTGAATTTTTGTTATAATTTAAACCCCTTAAATAAATTATCTCTTGGCAGATAACTAGCTAAAAATTACAAATTTAACGTACTTATTTTTCCTAGAAAATGGAAGAAGTTATTTTTCATCTCATATATCCAAACACTATTAACCATATACCAATACAAGAAAAATATATAATTCACTTTACTTCCGATCAAAGTGAAATTTGAAAATTATGTACCCTTATGCCTTATAGATTGTTTAAACGGATTATATCTATCTATATATAATGTTGTTATTATACATAAAAAGAATGTGTGCCTCATCAACTTTTTTGATTGGCGTTGATGTATCCATATATAATAATATAAAGTGAAGCCTTTGACTTTTTTATTGACTTCCATCAATTAGAACCGACGAACTTTATTATAATATATAAAATTATATATACAAATAAAAAAAAATTATCCGTTTTAAATATTAATAAAAAATTTGATACAAATATTTCTAAAAATTTAGATTGAAAAAAAAAAAAAACCATCTTCTCTCATGGCTAGATTATCATTCATTTCGGTTTTGTTGCTCATGAGAAATAGGTTGGGTTAATTTGGGTTTTCCAGCATGGATTTAGATATAGTATGAATGAGTTTTGTGAATTGTGTATGGATATAATCAGTGTTGGTAGACACTGTTTTTAGGGAATTAGGTCATTGGTTATGTGACATAGGTTTTGGTTCATGGTGGCTATGATTCGATTTGGGGTGAGTGGGTCAATTTGACCAACGATGTGGTTGGTCATTTGTGTTAAAATGGGTTCATCCAATTGTGTTGATGTATGTGTGTGTATCTATACATGGGAACACTACTAATCTAGTACACCAATGACTGGGACATGCTCAAAATCAACTCGGAGGTGCATGTGTTTGTATTTTCATTTAAAAAATAAAATAAAAAATCGTTTGCTTGACCTTTATTTGGTGGTTGTGAAAATGGGGGAAATTTTGGGTATGATATTTAGTTTATTTGGCTACGGTAGGGTTTGAGCCTCTGTTATTTGGGCTTGACCCCCTATTTGATAGGGTTTACCTTTAAATTGGTTTGGAGGAATCTTCCTTCAATCCACTATGTGGCAATTAAATAGACTATCCATGTATTCTTTTAGTCACATGACATTTTAAATGAGTCATGTGACTTGTTTAAATAAAACACATGGATGGTCTATTTAATTGCCGCGTAGTGGGTTAAAGGAGAATTCCTCCAAATGGGTTTGGAGGTAAACTATTTCCATATTATATTGACTTAAGGATTTTTATTACTGTTTGGAGGTAAACTATTAACATCCAAACAAAATTAACTTATTAATTATAACATGATTTCATGATTCTATTTCCATATTATGTTACCGTTTCATCCAAACAAAATTACTTAGTTACATTCCATTCCATTCCTTTCTATTCATTAAATCTATTCCATTCTTTTATAATTTACTCTTTCCATTCCCTTCTAAACTCTTAAAGGAAACCTTAATGATTTTGATATGGTAATCCTATTTGCATACTCTCTATATCAATTCTCAAGAATCTCAACAACTATTTCTAATCCTTCATCATTACCAGAACATATGTCATTTACGGCATGGGTTTTACATCAACCAAAAAATTGACGCAAAAGACCTTTTAAAAAGATAGGAATAGGAAACCGGCCCAAATTAAAAAATAAAATTGTAACAACCCAAGGAAAGCGCTAGCCACATCTGCGCTTATACCCCAAAATGACTAGTCATGTTACAATTAGGGCTCCTTGCAATTGTTAATAAAGCCCAGTTCGACCCAATAATTACCTGATGTGGGACTTAACAAACACACACACTTATCAGAATTTGGGGCATCACAATCTCCCCCACTTAAATCCCTAACGTCCTCGTTAGGGCCCATATATCCGAGCCCACACGGAATTACTGGGTTGGCTCTGATACCACTTAATTGTAACGCCCCGAACCCAAAGCATGAGCTCGACACGTGACAACGGCCGCACACCCATAAGCTTTGCCATACAAGTGTGCCAGGCCTCACTAACAAATTACAATACTAGCACCAAATGAAATTAAAATCTCCAAAATAATCCACTAATCAAGGATGTATCAAATAATTAAATTACATAACATCACTAATCCAAAATTTTCTTAAACAAAGGTCTCTCACAAATCACAAAAATAGCAATCATGATACGCTTGACAATCTTGTCTAACTTTCTTCCCACACTACTCCCTTGCAACGTTTGCGCTAACTAATCCTCAGAATCTGAAATGGGGAAATAAATGGGGGGTGAGCTGGGAGGCCCAGTAAATAACCAATATCCTTATCCAGTCGGATCAAACACACATTTGTTAAAAACAGATATACATAGGTAATACAAAATTCTCAAATGATTGTTTTGATAAAGCATTTGGTTTAGTTCACAAAATAAAATATATTATTTTATTTGCAAACAGTAAATTCTACATATTCAGAAATAAATACAGATATAGATATAGTTTCAAATACAGATATAGATTCAAATTCAGATTCAGATTCAGATTCGGATACAGATATAGATATAATACATATACTAAACAGTCTTTAGTGACTACGGCCACATTATCCTTGTGACAAGGCCCAAAAACCACACATAGGTCGGTGGCAAACCCCAGAATGAAACTAGTTTCGGTACCAACGTATAATCCCCATTGGCGGGGCCCAGAACATAGTCAGACTGAGAGTTTTCAAAAATCAAAACACATTCAAAATATATTCGAAGTCCAAAACATAGTGATTTTCAAACCTTATTCAAATTATGTACAAAAACAAATCAGTTTAACAAATGAGTTTTACAAAGATTCCTGTAACATATAATCACATGCTTGATCCGAATTTTTGAAGTAAAACAATGCTTTACAAATACAATGATTTTCTATATTTCGAAACAAAATTGATTTTGGCATAATAGAATAATAAACTATAATAATAAGTTCGCAAATAGAATATTTAATATATAAAATTGAGAAAATACTAGTTAAGGATAAAGGTCACTTACAAAACCAAAGCAAAGTAGTCGCACCTTAAAAACAAATTCAAGGCCCCCGTAGTACCTCTTAAAGTTGTAATTATCCTAATATCACTGCAATACCTCTCAAAGGTTCTCATTCTAATATGCCAAAGAGAATTGACTATAGCTATATATATATATATATATGTAAGCCGTGCACATTCAAAACAAGGTTATAGGGTTACTTGTTAGGTTTGGATTCCAATACCGAATACATGAGAGCAAAAGTCGGCAATATTAGACTATCAGTTCAGCTAAAACTCTGCCAAGGCCAATATAATTCTAATAGGTATCTATTTCATGTAAAAGAAAATTACTAAGTTGCCCCACTCTTATTTTATTTTTATTTTTATTTTGGAATGGGTATTACAATCTCCCCCACTTATTAGAATTCAGTCCTCTGAATTCATTCCAAACCATACAAATCCATCACGCTTCCACTGCACTACTCTATTTGCCACAATTTGTAACCGTCTAAAGAATTTCTTTAATCATCTATCATAGTATAAGAACCATTAAGTTACAAAAATCCTTTAGTTACGTATAACTTTGGTCTAAGTAATTCTTTTAATTCCTTTCATACAAAATAAGCATTGCATGACTTATTTTCATAAACGACCTAATAACCAAATAATTCATCAATGACTAGTTTCAAATCAATTAAACGCTAATGGAGTCTCCAAAGTATAACGAAAGGAAATTCACAATTTGAGGTTTACCATAAATTACAAAACTTTGACATTCATTTAATTCTTTATCTCAAAATTAAGTAGTGTCAATATTCTCTTATAAGTCCAAAACTATTTCGCAATACATCCATATACTTTTTCCAACTCAAAGTTTATTACAAAATGTCCAAAGTCTCCTTAGATATTCAATTTAGCATTAATTCAGCCCTTGTCATAAAATACCTCAACAATATAAACTATATTTTGCAATTAAACTAAATTTAAATCACCTTTAACTTCTAGATATTCAAATTAGATAATATTGGGGCTTAACTCCATAAACAAATCGATTTCCTCATAATATAAAATTATAGTCTCCAAGTGTACATTGGCTAGAAAGAACAATATCCATAAACTGAGTCAAACCTTGATGTAGATCAGGTAAATAAATAGCCCAAATTTTTACCTTACTTGAAAGTAAGCCTAACAACCTCAATCTTTGAAAATCTCCGACATATAATTTCTAGAGGGAGTCACTAGAATCTTGTAAGCTTGCTACGTAAATCTATCCACAAAAATTATCTTATCGGGAATTTGGTCCAATAACCCAAACTTATGTACTATAAAAGTAATTAAGTCCTAAATATGTCAATGTGAAATCTAAGTCGCCAAAGTTTATCATACCTTATTATCATGAACAAATTAAAAATGTTATTGTCTTTCAATCAAACTTAAGAAACAACATCCTATCAAAATTCATGCCCCTAGTTAATAATACCACTAACCATTGCATCCTACACCATTTGTAAAATCACAATTTGTCTCCAGTTGAAAGATTCAATCCATTAACTTC
>OU015761.1:24043727-24061797 GCA_907173295.1 Fagus sylvatica | reverse complement strand
GGAGCTTTGATTTCGGAACCATAACAATTATAAAGAATCCTGTATATTAAGGAAAGAAAACACAATTGCTAATTATATAGAGAGGAGATGGAAGAAACTATTGCGTAAGCACAGAAAAATCCTTGGCCTCACCTAATGCATTGTTGGTACGGTTGCCAAGTATAGTACACTGATAAAAACTTGTATATAAATGTACAACATGGTTCAAGTTTACCTACAACCTGAAATATTTGGGAATTCATTGAAACAAAAATTTGAAGGTTTATACATGCTGTGCAGCAGAATATGTTACATGGAGATCAAGATTGAAACAAAAAGTGAAGGGATGTCACTATAAGAAATATGGTAAATGAAAAGAAAAAAACTAGTTTATTCCAAAGTGAAATGTTAGAAAAAAGGACATTTGAGACAAAATACCAATTTAAGACTATTTCGAGCTTAGGATAGGAATCAAATGTTTATCTGGATATTTGGAACATGGTGACTCTTAGACCACTATGTGCTGAAGTGCATGAACACTAATTGGGAAATGAAGGATAACCAAAATCTATAAATAGTATATGAACAACAAATTTAGTGAATAGTATATGAAATTGAAAGTAGAAAAAAGAACCAAAAGAAAGGAACCATAATAGGTTTTTTTGGAAGAGAGGAATCAAATGAGAAGACAAGAATGAGAGGACTCACAAATTTTAATGAAACAATTGCATGTGAACCAATTTAAATTCTCTCCATTGTGATTCTTGGACTAGGACCAATTTTTTACAAATGGGTCACCCTGCTGTTTCCATATCCCTTTCAAAGCAAGCAATTAGAAACAACTTCCAGCTTTAACAACCACTCCGGGAAACATCCAGCCTTAAGGAAGTGCACATCCTGCTTTGCTGGTAGGTAGTAGCAGTTCTTGTTACAGTTAACCCAGCACCACTGCAAAGGCTCATCAGATTTTAATGCCTCCAACTAAGGACATATAGGTGTCAAAGTTGTCCAAACAGCTAAGGTACACCAAAAGAACATTTAGGCACCAAAATGGGTGGTGTGAAGTATCCTTGACATTGGAAAAGAATCCTTTGATAAATAAGAATTTACTGGTGGCTCTTACATCCCAAGAATTTTTGAAGTGGTACCTGTGAAAATAGAACAAGCAGAAAAAGGAACACAACAATTTTACGTGGTTTGGCTATAAACGCCTACATCCACAGAGTCTCTTTCATTTTCTCTATTTTGCAGTACAAATCTCTTCAGCAGAGCCTTGTTTATTTTGCATTTGATGTTGCGGTCTGACTTTGTTGATTTGGTTGGTGCACTTGCCTTATTAGTTTGATCTTCAACACTCCCCCTCAAGTTGGAGTGGATATTCAGGACACCCAGCTTACCAAAGAAGGAATGCAGCTTGTGATTGCCCAAGTGCTTTGGTGAATAAATTTGCTGGAAAAGATGGAAAAGATGCTAAGTAACAAGTTAAAAAAATGTTGTAGGAAAAAAGAGAGGGATTAAATTGGCATGAAGGATATACTTATTGGATTAAATTATACTTTATATATTAGAAGAGAATAGAAGATTTGAGAAAATTTACCAGCTCTTATAAACTTCCATTAGCTTGGGACTAGATTTAAACTTCCAGCTGGAACACAATAGATATGCTGTCCCTATCTGCACATCGAGGAAGCATATTTAACTGATTAAATAAGAAATAGCCAAAGACAAAAACATAAAGATTTTGGGAAACTGGAGAGAGAAAGGAAGAAATTGGGGTCAATTACGAAAATATTCCTAGGTTGATGTATAAGAGAAGAGAAGAGGATGAGGTCAGAGAAAACTTACTGGTCTTCTGTCCTAATAATGTATATGATCCTCAAAATGCTTTTTGTTTACTACATTCACCAGTTCTACTCCCCTTTCCACCTCTTTCCTTTAATTTGGGGCAATGATGAATATTCAGCTCTTCTGTTGACTTCGGAGTGGACTAAAACTCCAGCTGAACACAATGGATATGCTGTCCCAATTGCCTGCAGATCAAGGCAACATTTTTAACTGATTCAATAATCTTTTAGTTCTTTGAATGTTGATGATCCATGTGTTGTTAGTTTTGTTAAATAGGGATGGAAACCTGTGGAGAATTTGAGGTTTATTTTGCAGAAAGTATTGAAGCAGAGCAATGCAGGTAATCTTGGAACAATTGCGCTAGCAAGAGAGATCTCTCTTTTTCTATTCATGTTTCAGTAATTAGAGACTTTTGTTCTTTCAATTATTTCTTATAAAATTTATGAGGCCTATGGACTTAAGAAGGAGAATCATAGTCATCTATTCAAGGTGTCAAGTGTGGGGCAAACATGTATTCACTGTATCATTTGACTCCCCTTTCAAATTATTTTAGTTTATTGTTATCTATAGTTATTTGCTTATAGACTGAATAATTATATAAAAATAAATAAATAAATAAAAATAAAAACCTCACAAAATACAAGGAGTGAAACTACAGGAACCAGGGCCTAAATGATTTAGGCTAAATCTGAAAGCAAGGCCGGGAAAATTGTAAAAAACAAAAATAGCATAAAATTTCAACCACTGCAGCTGGGGCTAAGGGTGTGTCATCTTCACCCACCATACACAAAAAAGATGAATATTCTGTTTGTACCTAATGTTCTAAAATGTACAAAGACTAAGAAAGTTAAGGTATACATTTTCAATTTTTTTTGTTGTCAAAGAAGTATGAAAATTTTACAATGCATAGAATTTTACACGTCTGAATTTAATACCTTAAAAAAACAAAAAAAAAAAATCAGAACTTTAACACTCTTTTGTTTAAGAATATTATGGGTAAAGATGTTGAAAGACACTGTTTTTTATAAGTAACTGAAATTCATTAAAAAGTGAAAAAAATGAGCACCACCTAGTACTTGGGGAGTATACAAAGGAATCGCCAAAAAAAGGAAACAAGAAAAAGAAAAGAAAGAGAGAAAGAAAAAAACAGATAAGAATACAAGCCAAAATTAATTACTAAAATTCAGATGATCTGGAATATCCAAGAAACAAAGGGGAGAGTTGTTGAAAGAAGCACAAAATGCAATGGGAAAAGACAGAAAATTTCTCTGGAATCAGCTTCTAGCTGTCCACACAAGTGGCTTTAAACTCTAAACTAAGCAACAGCCAATTGTATTTCACTAATGACCAAATATATGCCAGAAATAAAAAAAATTAAAAAAAAAAAACCTTATTGCAATTATTGACATGTTACCTTCTAAGTTGCCAAACTCCATCCAAGTCTCCAACACAACAAAATTATTGCCTGCAGATAGATATGGGGGCAAAGACGAATATTCAGCTCTTCTGTTGACTTGGGAGTGGACTAAAACTACATAAATCTATTTTTGCTCCAGCTGAACACGATAGATATGTTGTCCCTATTGCCTGCAGATCAAGGCAACATATTTAACTGATTGAATAATCCTTTAGTTCTTTAAATAATGAACACTAATTGGGAAATGAAGGATAACCAAAATCTATAAATAGTATATGAACAACAAATTTAGTAAATAATATATGAAATTGAAAGTAGAAAAAAGAACCAAAAGAAAGGAATCATAATAGGTTTCGTTGGAAGAGAGAAATCAAATTAGAAGAAGACAAGAATGAGAGAACTCACAAATTTCAATGAAACAATTACATGGGAACCAATTTAGAATTCCCTCCATTGTGGTTCTTATAATACGACAAATCTTTTGCAAATGGGCCACCCTTGCTGTTTTCATATCCCTTTCAAAACAAGCTTAGATCTTTAGCTTTGACAACCACTCAGAGAAACTTCCATTTAGCTTTCCATAGAAAGGAAGCGCACCTCCTGCTTTGCTGGTAGCAGTTCTTGTTAAAGTTACCCCAGTACCACTGCAAATCAAATTTAATGCCTCCAACTAAGGACATATAGCCATATAGGTGTCACAGTTGTCCAAACAGCTAAACTTATTCAATCTGTATTTATCACCATAGCCGTTGCCTTCCTTTTTGCATTTGATTTTGCAGATTAATCGGGTCTGACTTTGTTGATTTGGTTGGTGCACTTGCCTCATTTGTTTGATCTTCAACCCTCTGCCTCAAGTTAGAGTGAATATTCAGGACACCCAACTTGCCAAGAAGGAATTCAGCTTGTGATTGCCGAGTTCTTTGGTGAATAAATCTGCTGGAGCCTGGAAAAGATGGAAAAGATGCTAAGTAACAAGTTAAAAAATGTTGTAGGAAAAAAGAGAGTGAAGTGCAGATAATTGGCATGAATGATATTAGATTGAATTAATACTTTATATATTAGAAGAGAAGAGAACATCTGAGAAAACTTACCAGCTTTTATAAACTTCCATTAGCTTGGCACTAGATTAAAATGTCCAGCTGAACACAATAGATACGTTGTCCCTATTGCCTGCAGATCAAGGCAACATATTTAATTGATTTAATAATCCTTTAGTTCTTTGAATAATGAGGATCCATGTGCTGTTATTTGCTTATAGACTTAATATTTAAAAAAGAAACCTCACAAGTGATACAAGGAGTGAAGCTACAGGAACCAGGGCCTAAATCTGAGAGTAAAAGGCTGGGGAAGCTGTAAAAAAGCTAGCATACAATTTCAACCACTGCAGCTGCTGCTAAGGTTGTACAAAGCCTAAGAAAGTTAAGGTATAAAATTTCAGTTTTTTTTGTTGTCAAAGTATGAAAATTTTACAATGCATAGAATTGAGATTTTACATGTCTTAGTTTTAACACTTTTTTAAACAGAAAAAATCAGAATTTTAACACTCTTTTGTTTAAGAATATTGTGGGTAAAGATGTTGAAAGTTACTTTTTTTTACAAGTAACTGAAATTCATTATAAAAGTGCAAAAATAGGGAGTATACAAAGGAATTGCCAAAAAAGAGAGAGAGAGAGAGATAAGAATACAAGAGACATTTGGAGCTTCCACCGAGATGCAAATCAAACAATGCAACTAAAGAGAGAGACCTGCTATGGCATTCAACAAAAGAAATCGAACAAAGATGATGGAAAGGAAAACAGTTTCAAACTTTCAATGGAATTATAGTACCTTGGCATATTTCTTCAAAAATTTGATTAAGATGTTCTCATTTTCTTCAATGAACCCAAATCAAACTCATCACCATCGGTTGAGTCAGATTCCAAATTTTCCGAATCCTTTGGTAAAGAAAGGTTCCTGGTGTCATCAGGGACCAGGGGAGGCCAACATTGTCCTTCACACGAGTCATTATATCCAATGCATGGAAATTGATTGGGAGTTGATGATGAATCCAGATCATACACATCACTATGAACTATTGATTCAAACTCAGTATTTGTAGTTTCCAGTGGAAGCTCTAAATCAGATGGCAAAGAAACTTCTCTAAGGAACTTGATCCCTTCGAATACGTGGAGCCCACCTGCTTTGAACACTGGCAACAAGCTTGAGCTCTACACAAACATATGTAGCTCCTTGCTACTAAGGGCCTGTTTCGCTTGTTGCTGATTTTTCGTGCTTTTAGTAATGCATGGCTGACAAGAAGATTCTGCACAGAATGCAAAAGAATGAAAATTTCTGTGGAATCAGCTGCCCACTAAAGTCGCTTTAAACTCTAAACTAAGGAAGCTCCACCAATTCTATTTCAGTAATGACCAAATATATGCCAGAAATAAGATTATATAAAACCTTATGGCAATTATTGACATGTTACCTTGTAAGTTGCCAAACACCATCCAAGTCTCCAACCAACAAAATCCTGCCCATATTCAAGAAAAAAATCTCAACCTCTGAAGATTAAATAAGGATAGCAGTATCTATCATTGTATAATTTGAGAACAAAAATGATTTGGGGAAAGGAAGAAATTGGGGGCAATTACGATATAATCAAATCATAGGTTGATTTAAATAAAATAAGATTAACCGCACAGTACCGGAGACGACGGCAGAGCCAATAGCCGTCTTTGTGAGTTCCCTCCGAGTTCGTGTTATTTATCAGGGCGACTCTAAGATCATATCTTTCACTTCATCCCAACCGATTATTTTAGTTGGAATATGGGCAATGTTGTATCGCTCTGCTGCGTCGCTCCCCTCTGTACATCTTGCCTCTAATATGGGGCAACCAAAAATTCCTAAATAGGTGAGGCGTCGCATGGCTTGCGCTGTTGGCAGATACACCAGCTTTTTGCACCTAGAAAGACACAGCTTCTGAAGAGAAGAAAGGTTGCCCAACCACTCAGGCAAAGCTTCCATTCCATCAAAATTGGATATCGACAGAACTTTAAGGGCAGTGAAGCGTTGAAATTGGTCTGGGAGAGAGTTGAGTTTAGCCCACCCATTCAAATGTAGATCTTGGATGGAGTGTTGGATGGAAGTGGAACTGATGAGACTGGGGAAAGCTTCCAGCATCTCACAAAACGGACCAATCTCCAATGTCTTCAAGGATTCTGGTAACCCCTCTGAGATACGCTTCAAGTTTCGGCATCCCTGTATTGTCAATATTTGAAGAGACGTACAGGATTCTAGCCCAATCGATAGAACTTCAACACCGCACGATGGGATTACCAATTCTCGAAGGGAAGCAGCACCTTCTATACTTGGAAAAGTTCTCAGTTTGGGACAATCGAAAATTTCTAATTCGGTAAGAGAACTAAATCCTTTCAAATCTGGAATTGATAAAAATTCAGGGCAATAAGAAATCTTCAAATAGTGAAGAGACGTACAGGATTCTAGCCCAATCGATAGAACTTCAACACCGCACGATGAGATTACCAATTTTCGAAGGGAAGCAGCACCTTCTATACTTGGAAAAGTTCTCAGTTTGGGACAATCGAAAATTTCTAATTCTGTAAGAGAACTAAATCCTCTTAAATCTGGAATTGATAACAATTCACGGCATTTAGAAATCTTCAAATAGTGAAGAGACGTACAGGATTCTAGCCCAATCGATAGAACTTCAACACCGCACAATGAGATTACCAATTTTCGAAGGGAAGCAGCACCTTCTATACTTGGAAAAGTCTCAGTTTGGGACAATCGAAAATTTCTAATTCTGTAAGAGAACTAAATCCTCTTAAATCTGGAATTGATAACAATTCACGGCAATTAGAAATCTTCAAATAGTGAAGAGACGTACAGGATTCTAGCCCAATCGATAGAACTTCATCACCGCACGATGAGATTACCAATTTTCGAAGGGAAGCAGCACCTTCTATACTTGGAAAAGTTCTCAGTTTGGGACAATCGAAAATTTCTAATTCTGTAAGAGAACTAAATCCTCTTAAATCTGGAATTGATAACAATTCACGGCAATTAGAAATCTTCAAATAGTGAAGAGACGTACAGGATTCTAGCCCAATCGATAGAACTTCATCACCGCACGATGAGATTACCAATTTTCGAAGGGAAGCAGCACCTTCTATACTTGGAAAAGTTCTCAGTTTGGGACAATCGAAAATTTCTAATTCTGTAAGAGAACTAAATCCTCTTAAATCTGGAATTGATAACAATTCACGGCAATTAGAAATCTTCAAATAGTGAAGAGACGTACAGGATTCTAGCCCAATCGATAGAACTTCATCACCGCACGATGAGATTACCAATTTTCGAAGGGAAGCAGCACCTTCTATACATGGAAAAGTTCTCAGTTTGGGACAATTCGAAATTTCTAATTCTGTAAGAGAACTAAATCCTCTTAAATCTGGAATTGATATCAAATTAGTGCAATGAGAAATCTCCAAGCGTCGAAGAAGGGGCATGACACCATGTATGCTTGGAAAATTTGTTAGATTATCACAACCACATAATTCAAAATTCTCAAGGGAAATGAGTTTGTGCAGTCCGTCCGGTATGTAACTCAATTCGCTACACCATAATATCTGGAGTGAACGGAGTGAGGTGCAGAAGGCCCATACATCCTGATGTCGCAAGATGGATTCTAACTCATTACACCTCCTTATCTCTAGAGACATGAGACTTGTATTATTCTGAAATAACTGCTCTGGCAAACAACCAAGTTCTGACACTTCCCTTATGACAAGGGATGTAAGTGTGGTAAGCTTGCTACTAATGTTTTCGAATGCCGTACTGCAGATATCCGAAATCACTAATTTCTTAAGAGACGGAAAATGACATGGAGCACTTGATAGTATAACACAGCTTTCAATAATCAACTCCTCGAGGCAAGGAAACACCTCACATGTTGCTGTTGTAAGCTCCTTTGCATCTTTCCACTCCACGAGATTCCACATAGAACTTAATTTGAGTCTTCTCAATGTCGGGAACAATGCATTTCTGTAATTTTCATCACTGTAAAACTTGATTCCTATACATCTTACATTATTCATTTCATTTATTTCAAGAACCTGAAGACAGGGTAGATGCCCGAGAGTGGGAACTTCTTCACATTCGTTGCAAGAGCTGAAAGTGATCTCAATCAAATTGTCAAATAGCGAGAACCCATCCCTAGCATCACGACCAGTCAACATCCATGATGGGAATTTCTTTCCTTTATAGCCTTCAATTGTTAAGCTTTTCAAATTTTGGTGAGGCTGGAGGCCTTCCAACACCTCTTCATCATTAGTATCCTCCACCTCTTCATCACTAATATCGTAGGCATCCTCATCCACTCTCCAGTAAAATCCCAACTTGTATATTTTGGCATTTTTTGATAAATTGGCATTCTTGGCTTCTACATTATCTCTCACATGCTCTAGATTGTAGATGTCTAATTCTCCGCTGAGTTGGTTTAAGCATCCTAATTCTTCCAACGAATAACCTGCATCTTGACTCACAGTAAAAAATGGCAATGTTTGAAGATAAGTCAACTGCCCCATATCTTTAGGTGTCCTATTGATCAAATTATGATCAATATAAATATGTCTTAAGTTAATTAAATTGCTTAGATCTTTTGGAAGCTCCTCGAGAAGATGGCAATTTTTTATTCTTAAAGTCTGCAAATTGTAGAGCTTAGTGAGGTACTTTGGCAATGTTTTGATCTTAGTGTCTGCGATGTGAAGAAGCCTCAAATGTATTAACTGACCAATTGAATCCGGCAACTCTTTTATACTATTCCCAAATAACTTTAAAACACGTAAACATTTAAAATTTGATAACATGTTGCCAAAGTCAGCATATTCTGAAACTAATGTGTGCAATTTCGTGAAACCATCTTCTAGAATTGGAATTTCGGGTACAGCTTTGCCATCAGATCGAACCACTAATCGTCGTACATGATTGATATCATTCATCGAACCCCACTTCCAAAATTTGAATTTCAAATTTTGAAATTGAGAGCGCAAAATCATACACCAAATCATTCATCTTGCAACTGATAATATTACCATAGGTATCCCTTCTAGCATCTTGGAAAAAAGAATTTGCCAACAAGATATTAAAATACATGTTACCAATATCCTCCATCACTGTACAACTTCCTCTAAATGGTTCAAGGAACCCCTCGGCCATCCAATGTTGAATTAGTTCATCCTTTTCCATGTCATCATATTTAGGAAAAATTGCACAATATGCAAAACATTGTTTCAAAGATGGTGTTGGAAGATAATCAAAGCCTAACTTTAATACCGGAAAGACTCCATTGTTATCATCTTTTAATAAATCCCAAAGTTTGTTATTTTGAATTGATAACCATTCTCTTGGATCATCTTTAAAATATGTTGTTCCTCCTAAAACTCTTGTAGCCAATGGAAGCCCTCCACATTTTTTAGCAATCTCTCTTCCAATAGCCTCCAAATCTAGAGTTCGTGGAATTCTTTCATTTGCAAATGCTCTTTTCTCAAATATGGACCAACACTCATCTTTCGATAATTTTTCCAAGTAATATAGGTCAAGTGTCCCCATGAGTTTTGTGACCTTGTCACTATGGGTTGTTACAATAATATTATTCCCAGTATTTGAAGTAACTTCTGACAAGTGACTCCTTAAAGTATCCCATTCATCATGATCTTCATTCCAAACATCATCAAGTACAATAAGATATTTCTTGCTCCACAATCTATTTTGAAGTTCTTGAACTGTTGTGTTTCCATATTTTGACCAAATTAAGTGTCCACCAAGGGATTTAAGAATCTCACTTAAAATCCTTTCAACATTGAAACTTTTAGTAACATGTACCCATGCCAGTTCATCAAAGTGTTTCCTTATTAGTGCATGGTTATAAACTATTTTTGTTAAAGTTGTCTTTCCAATACCTGGCATACCCACTATAGGAAGAATAGAAATTTGTTGATTGCTTGATTTAGTCAGCAACCTAACAATATTTGAGACATCACATCCTCTTCCTACATCTTCTGAATCATTGAGGAAGGAGTCTATCTCTCTGTCAAAACTAATATTGGGGATAAGATCCATAGACCCCAATCCAAAACCGTTCTTAATTCTATCCAATGACTGGTTGATGGTTTTAATTATGTTTTCTAGATTGGTATTGGAGGGTGAAGAGGAAGTGCGTACCTCATATAGCATATCGTCAACGTCATAAGCTACATCTCTAAGCTTTGGTAACCAAATTGTCACAGACTCATTACTTACTGGCCTTGTCTCAGCATCATGTAACACCACTTGAATTGCGGTTAATGAAAGGAGAACCTTTATTAGCTCCTCCATGAAACCCCACTTAGAAATGATATTCATATGCTCAGTAGCAAATGATCTCAACTTGTCTACTAGTCCATCAACAACAACAACATTGAGGACAATTTCAGCGCTACGTTCTTCATTACTCTACAACAGAAAAATTAGTATAAATGGTTTTGTTTAGAAATAAACAACTACATATAAAGATCGGGCTCGATTAACACCTGTGTGACAGCTTTTCCCTTCGTAGGTTTTAACATTGAAGTGGAGGAAGTTTTGCTATCCCTGGCATCGCTTGAAGTTGACGAACTCTTAAGTTTTTTGTTAGGTCCTCCAATTGCTAGATAAGCTTCTTCTTGAACATCTCTAGGCACGTTTTTACAAATAGCAATATCATGACCTTTAACTCCTGCCAAGTGTGATTTAATTCTTGAAGCACCCCCAGGAAATTCATTCTTACAGAATTCACATTTGAAATGGCCATTTAGTTTCTCAGCATGCTTCCAAAATTGATCTCTTTTTCTACCCATATTCCTTTTTCCCTAACAAAAAAAGCATAAAGAATATAATCTCACAATCAAATAATATAATAAATAATCCATTTGTATTGATTGATTCGTCTTAATAAAACCCTATCGCTTGTTATTAAAAAAATATATAAAAAATAAATAAATAAAAAAAGGAAATTTCAAGACTCACACGTTCTCTCTATTCTTAACACTTAAACAAAATTTAGAGTTAATCAAATATCATTTACTATCTACTCAAAAATATCTTTTGTATATAATTTTAAAGTGCAAAAAATATGTGAAATTAAATATTTTATAGATAAGATAGCTATTGATCTTTGATCAACATGATATTTTGCAAGCATGGAAGGTATAAGGAGACAATGTATTCCAACTGTGGGTTTATCAAAAAATACATTCAATGTAACATTGACAAAAGTTACACCAGATATAACTTGAATCTAATTCTCTAAATTAAATGGATCTATAAAATAAGTTTATTTTATTTCTGTAAAAATAATGAATAATTACTTTATTTCTCTTTCTCTCCCTGGCACGCTCGCACACGCACATGCACACACTAATTAAATTATTTCTCTTTCTCTCGCTGGCATGTGCGCGTGTGCGCACACACACTAATTACTTTATTTCTCTTTCACTCTTTGGCGCGCACGCACACACATGCATACATACACATTAATTACTTTATTTCTTTCTCACGGCACGCACACACACACATCATATCTAATATGTTTATTAAACTCATTCTATAATTTTATACACATGCACATTCTCCAAAACGATGTATTGTAGTCAATTCTTATGGCCTACATAAGGACAGTGGAAAGGAGGGAGCTGTGGAGGAGGAGGTGAGTCTAGAGAGAAAAGATGAGGGTCGGGATTAGAGAGAGAATGTGTGGAGTTTTGGAAAATAAAGACTAAATTAATGTGAAAGCAGGTCATTAATATTAAAATAAATTCTTGTGAAGGTTGGTCAAACAATTTTTAGAATATTAATGACATGGCAAGTAGTGTCATTTTCACGGAAAATTATTTAGTAGTCTAAGACTACAAATAAATGCATAGTCCCCCTCTCAAATGAATGGTGGATCATACCATGAATTTAATAAGTGGGATCCACATTTATGTGGTAGGACCCACCATTCATATGAGAGAAGGACTACGCATTTATTTGTAGTCCTGGACTACTGAATAACCACTCATTTTTCACCATTAGATCTTATGACAATCCATGGCTAAGAAAATGTGTAACTCTTGTGAAGTTATACTAGGTGTAACTTGAACCTATCTTTTATATATATACTAGTCGCAAACCCGTGCGATGCACGGGAAAATTTTGTGATAAGGTATAATACATATATAGTTTTGATTGAATGTCATGATGTTAATAAGAAAAAAAAAATAAAATAAAATCTCCATTACAATGAATAAACCAATTTCAAGAAGTTAAAAGTCATGGAAATTTTCTATAAGATATCTCATATTTATATTACAGGAAATTTACATTAGTTTTTTGGTTAGTGGTAAAGAAATCACACATTTGAGAAGAGTACTGGGATTAACAGCGTACTAAAAAAAAAACTATCAACCACTATAGTATGTATTACAGGTGAAAAAAAAAATGCATTTAAAACTTTGACAAAAGCTGCTAGGGGTCTTGCTTCTAGTAGCACCTTTCTTCTATGTACAACATATAAATGCCTGCATTCCCAAAGCCAGCAAGCCTTAGATGTTTTCTATTATAGCTGTTATTTGCCAAGGGACAACACTCTTTTCTTTAAATATGTCATTTTCATGTCTATTAACAATTGAGAAAATAATTCAATAGAAGTCTTGTTCTCTTGCCTTTTACATAACCTCCAATACTGCTACCACTCCAACCACCTATTTTGAACAAAAATCATACTGCCCAATTGACATTTGGAAAGAAAAAAAAAATCCACATAACAAAACAAAACTTCAATTGTAGTAAATGAATCCTAATGTACCAATTCATTGGTTGGACCAAACAAATTATTTAATAACAATAATACTTTAATATCACATAGGCTCATACTATCATTCAACACCAGTAACCCTCTGATAAACATTTTGAAACATAATATGACTTGATTCTATCCTAATAAACCAGATAGAGTGATGTAGTTGCAAGGAAATAATTTTTTTTAATAAATTAGGGAAAAGATTGCAAATGACTACCTTGGTACTTTCAAATAGTCGTTTGAAAGTTCAATAATCCAACTATCTGTAGCTTACAACTGTTGCATTTTATGAGACTTTCTAATGATTCCAATGTTTTGCGCTAATGAAGCGTCCTTTTCAATTACATAGTCATGAGAGAATTTGAACACTTTTGTTTCAAAGCAATTTTTTTTTTTTTTTCCCTACTGGGATATCAGCCTGAATATCTCATTTTTCATTTTTGTTGCAAACTTTTACAGATTCTGATATTTTATTGACCATGTCTTGGGCTAGAAACAAAGTTATATTTGAAAATGAAGTAAGTGTATAGAAAAGCAATTTTTTATGGTTGGCTATAACACGATAAAACAAAGTAAGTGTATACTTATAGCAGGCTGCAATGCAACTATAGCAAAAACAAACACAAAGATCAGGGTCATAACAATAAAGAAGGTGGTTGAGCCCACAGTCTTGTCCAAATGGCGTGAACCAAGACCAACCCAACAAACCAATACAATAATGCTAAAACAGAACCACAACTTACTGATATGAAATCATGCTTTACTTGCATATAGTTTCCCAATCTATTTTCTCAATCTTAATCTTCTACAATTCCCAACAACATAGGTCACATGGCTTGCAAATTGCAAATCTATCTCATCATGCCTTTTTGCTTCTCCAAAGGTTACAACCAAAAGTAATTCTTGCTAGATCAGTTGTCCATTGTCCCTAGCCTCTGCATACTTATTCCAATAACTTTCTTCCAAAGGTGATTCTTTCCTCTTCAAATCTCCACAACTCCCTTCGTATTAGTTCCTAAGAAAAAATGAAAGAAAACTCTTATGAGTTTGAATTAAAAGCAGCCAAAACACCACCACAGGAAACCATGAAGTCTAGAAACACAGATTTACTACTCACTTCACATAGTGACCCTCTACCCAAACTTGAGAACAATGACATCTCAAAACAAAATCAACCAACAACAAAATTAATAAATTTCAGAATTTTTTTTTTATTGGAAAATCTAAAGCAAAAACTAAACCAAACAACCCAAATATTTCTCATTCATATAACTGAGAGCAAACTTTAGAAACCCATCAAATTTCCTGTGATTCATGGGCTAATCCACAATTTCAAACATTAAGAAAAAAATCAACTTAAGAGAAGTTTATTATTTAAAAAACAAAAAACCTACGAGAGATACTTGCGATTGTAGCTATCAGACTCAGCCCAGAGTTTGGCAAGGCAGTACAATTCCAAATCTCTGCAATTACATAACCTTTCATGGTATCAGAGACATCAAAAAACTAATGTCATTACCTTTCTTTGTTTCTCTCAAACCTTTCATCAAACACCTCAGCTGCAATGTCTTCTGCTACCATTGATTCTTCACCTGCACCTCTATCCATGTCTCTTCCCACAATCACTAACACTGCCACAATCACAGGACATCCAAAACAGAGGAAAAAAAAAACAGAGCAGAGTAATAATACATTGTAATCTAAATTGGGTAAATCCCAGGATTCAATCCTGATTCCTTTTCTTTTCCCACAAAGAGAATGACAATGAGAGAAAATTTAAAAAAAGAAAACAAAGAAACAAACACACACAGTATCTGCAACCCACCAAGAAAAAATCAACCACAAACCCTCAAATGTACTGGAAAAAACTGAAGAAGTTCGGGAGGAAAAAAGAAGAAGAAAAAGCTCACCTCAAAAGGACTTTCCAATTTTGCTTGTAATTTGGTGGCTTCTGTGGAGGTTTTGATAGAGCGATTGGGAATATATATGAAAAATAATCCACTGGGTCTTAATTTGAAAGGGGGCAGCAATTAAAGGAAACAATGGGGAGAGGAAGAGCCGAGAGAGAGAGCGTTAGAGACTTAGAATAGGGCTGTAACACTGATTTGAATATAATGGGGAGAGGGAGAGTCGTTTGTGTTTGATGGGAAGATGAGGAGTCCATAGAGAGAAAAAAAGAGAGGATAATGATGATTAGGAAAGGAGAGAGGATAACTGAAGAATTTGAAGAGATAATTGATAAGGTTTTGATGGAAATTAATTGTATTGCAAATTAGTAGAGCATTAAGTACATTAAATAAATAAATGGGCAGGACATGTGAGAGAGGGTAGATGTGTGATGGAAATTAATTGTATTGCAAATTAGTAGAGCATTAAGTACATTGAATATAATGGGGAGAGGGAGAGTCATTTGTGTTTGATGGGAAGATGAGGAGTCCATAGAGAGAAAAAAAGAGAGGAAAACTGAAGAATTTGAAGAGATAATTGATAAGGTTTTGATGGAAATTAATTGTATTGCAAATTAGTAGAGCATTAAGTACATTAAATAAATAAATGGGCAGGACATGTGAGAGAGGGTAGATGTGTGAGAGAGAAAAGGATGATGTGGAATTTTGTGGAAGTAGAGATTTTGATTTGGCAGGCTTTGGAGAAGGTAAAAAACTTTCTCTCTGCTTCAGGTTTTAATTTATATTATAGATATATTCAATAAGGACCGGGTGTAAAACCCCCTCCAATCCGGAAGTGTCACATAAGCATTTTACAAATAAAACCATAAACCCTACCACACACAATCAAATCCAGTTTGTTTTTCTCTCTTTCTTTTTCTCACCGTCTCCCATGGCCACCCCAACCCCCCAATCTTTCTTCCTTCTCTTCCTCTGTGTCAAAACCCACAATCTAATCTCTCTCTCCTCCAAAACCATTTTTTTCATAAGTTTTTTTGTTTTTATTTTTTTAGTCTTTGGTTTCTCCAAGAAGATGCTGAAAGAGATCACATGACCTTTTAGCTTGGTCCTTGAGAGGCCCTTCTCTCCATTTTCAATCCAACAACTGCATCTTTTGAGTGATCTTCGTATACTATTTAATAGAGGTCAAGTTTTTGTTGCCAGTTGGAATAAGAGTATATTGACATCAAATTTGCAAACAACTTCTTAAAGTAGTGGGAATTCTGGTTTTTCATGCTTTCCACAAAGTTTCTAACATCCCAAGAATCCAACCAATTTTAGTTGATTTTATAAAAAATAAAACAAATTTGGGGGTGGGTTTGTGGGTTGCATCGGTGAGGGAAAGATGGTTTTAGAGGACAGAGAGAGATGGGTTTGTGGGTTTTGAGAGAGAGGAAGAGAGGGAAAAGAGATTTGGGAGTGGGGGCAGCGGGTGGCCATGGGAGATGGTGAGATTTGAGAAGAAGAAAGAGAGAAAAACTAGATTTGATTGTGTGTGGTAGAGTTTATGCTTTTCTTTGCAGAATGCTTATGTGTCACTTCCGGATTAGAGGGTGTAAAAATGAGTTTTACACCCGGTTCTTATTGAATTTAATCTCATAGATATATATATATATAATATGATTATTAAATTCAATATATAATTTTATACACATACACATTCTCCAAAATTAACCACATCGTATTTGCTACATATTCACATTGTACCAAACTCTCAACAAGTTTGGTTGGAAGACCACCCAACTTGCAGAACATTTTTTGTGAGTGATTATTTAGTAGTTCAGGACAACAAATAAATGCGTAGTTCCCCTTTCACATGAATGATGGGTCTTACTAATTAAATTCATAATAGGACCCACCATTTTATGAAAGGGGGGACTGGTGAATAATTTTCCCTTAAATTGCTCCAATCCTTAAATGCATTATTATCTACTCAAATTCCACAAAAAAACATGAAGTAGTCACTACAACATTTACTACAAAACCTTTACAAATGAGGTGATATCCTAGGTGGAAGATGTCATTCATTAATTTAACAATTAAATTTACAGGTCATTAATTCATTATTAAGTAAAAAAGAAAATAAAAATCTCAAATTCCCCATCTCAGATCCACCAATGGTGGTCGCCACCACCTAGAACCCATCGAGGCCGGCGATTTAGACTAGATCTACTCCAAAAAATGAAAACCCAACTGAACTCACCACCTACTAAGTTCATTATGATTATATTTTTAATATTATAAATGTCCAATTAATTTAAGTAATTGGTATATATATAATATCACTAATGAGATTGTAAAACTCTATTTAAATAAATATAAATAAACTTATACTTTCTTATAGAAATTATATACTTTAAAAATATAATTTTATATAATATATATAAATATTAATTGAGATTTAGAGTGTTAATCTAGCTACTTTGCTATTTCATTTACTTATAAAAAAAAAAAAAATAAAAAAAATCTTAAAATATAATAATAATAATAATAATAATAATAATAATAATATTTAAGGAGTTTTTTTATTAAAAAAAATTATACAAACTTAAGATTTTTTTATCAACTTATATATAAGATTTTGTAAAAAAAAACAATACCTCGTATTGACTCTCCTCCCTCCCCCTCAGTCTGCGTTGATTAAGGAGATCGAAGATGGCATGGCTTTCCTTGTCTTAATTAACAAACTATTTATTCAGCCAAAAAAAAAGGTCAATAACATAAACACATGTCAAAAAGGTAGTACTTACTATAATAGCTTGCAGATAGGTAGATGCAGCCTATGGACACTGGAAAGATAAGAATTGTCTGCGACTGCAATGGATGGATCACCAGCAATTAATGGATGATAAAATGAAAAGTGGAACACTCATATATATCTAAATCGAAACAAAATAAATAAATAAATAAGAAAAGAAATCATAAAAGCGGAAGAACAAAGAAGTAGACAGCCACAAGATCATGTCAATATTGAAACTTACCGGCGAAGAGAATGTAATTGTAAGGACTAAGGGGCACGGTATG
>OU015761.1:24000230-24043627 GCA_907173295.1 Fagus sylvatica | reverse complement strand
TTGGCTTGTATTCTTATCACTCATTTTTGCACCTTTTTTGGCAATTCCTTTGTATACTCCCCCATGTACTAAGTGGTGCTCATTTTTGCACCTTTTTAATGAATTTCAGTTACTTATAAAAAAAAAAAAAAACTAACTTTCAACATCTTTACCCACAATATTCTAAAACAAAGGATATTCAAAGAACTAAAGGATTATTCAATCAGTTAAATATGCTGCCTTGATCTGCAGGAAATAGGGACAACATATCTATTGTGTTCAGCTGGATGTTTTAATCTAGTCCCAAGCTAATGGAAGTTAAAAAAAAGCTGGTAAGTTTTCTTAGTTGTTCTCTTCTCTTCTAATATCATTCATGCCAATTATCCACACTTCAGTCTCTTTTTTCCTACAATATTTTTTAACTTGTTACTTAGCATCTTTTCCATCTTTTCCAGGCTCCAGCAAATTTATTCACCAAAGTACTCGAGCAATCACAAGCTGAATTCCTTCTTGACAACTTGGGTGTCCTGAATATTTACTCTAACTTGGGGGGGAGTGTTGAAGATCAAACAAATGAGGCAAGTGCACCAACCAAATCAACAAAGTCAGACCCGATTAATCAGCAAAATCAAATGCAAAAAGGAAGGCAACGGCTATGGTGATAAATACAGATTGAATAAGTTTAGCTGTTTGGACAACTTTGACACCTATATGTCCTTAGTTGGAGGCATTAAAATTTGATTTGCAGTGGTGCTGGGGTAACTTTAACTAGAACTGCTACCAGCAAAGCAGGAGGTGTGCTTTCTTTCCATAGAAAGCTAAAGGGAAGTTTCCCGGAGTGGTTGTCAAAGCTGGATGTTTAGTTTTGTTATTGCTCGTTTTGAAAGGGATATGGAATCAGCAAGTGTGGCCCATTTGTAAAAGATTTTTCCTATTACAAGAATCACAATGGAGAGAATCTTAAATTGGTTCCCATGCAATTGTTCCATTGAAATTTGTGAGTTCTGTCATTCTTGTCTTCTTCCCATTTGATTTCTCTCTTCCAACCAAACCTATTATGATTCCTTTCTTTTGGTTCTTTTTTTCTAATTTCAATTTCATATACTATTTACTAAATTTGTTGTTCATATACTATTTATAGATTTTGGTTATCCTTCATTTCCCAATTAGTATTCATGCACTTCAGGACAAAGTGGTCCAAGATTCGCCCTGTTCCAAATATCCAAATAAACATTTGATTCCTAGTCTAAGCTCAAAATAATCTTAAAATGGTATTTTGTCTCAAATGTCCTTTTTATTTTTTATTTTTTATTTTTATAACATTTCAGTTTGGAATAAACTAGTTTTTGTTTTTTATTTTTCATTACCATATTTCTTATGGCGATATCCCTTCTATTTTTGTTTCAAACTTGTATCTCCATGTAACATATTCTGCTGCACATCATATGTAAACCTTCAAATTTTCGTTTGAATGAATTCCCTTTTCATTTATTTATTAATTTTACTAATTAAATTCTGTCTACTTGTTACTATTGCATTGTCTTCACTATAATCCTTTTGAGTCTTTTTGGGCTGTTCTCAAAACCATCAAACTATACAATGATAGATACTGCTAACCTCGGTGCTATTCAAGTGTTTGTTTGCTGGCCTAACAAGACCCAATTCAGTTCATATATATATATATAGAGAGAGAGAGAGAGAGTCACTGTGTTATTTAGCCAATGGGACATTTACTTTTTCTTCTGCTTTTTATGGTAGAACTAATGAAATATAAGCTATCACAAATGGTCTTAGAGCACGCAAATGGTTAATGCAAGTATATGAATTCTTGCAGAGAAGACTTTGTGACTCAAAAACAATCTCTGATTGATAAGCTTTTTCAATTTGGTGTGCTTGGTACTCAGCTCCATCTCTGTGTTCGCTCCAGAAGTTGAGATTTTTTCTAGTACTTTTATTTAATCTAGGGGACAGGATTTTGTTGTGTTGGAGACTTGGATGGAGTTTGGCAACTTAGAAAGTAACATCTCTGAAATAGAATTGGCTGGATCTTATTAGGTTTAGAGTTTAAAGCCACTTTAGTGGGCAGCTAGAAGCTGATCCCACAGAAATTATCTTTCTTTCCCATCGATTTTGGTACTTCTGTTAAAAGTTAAAACCCCTCCCCGTTGTTTCTTGTTTCCTTTTTTGGCGGTTGCTTTGTATACTCCCCCATGTACTAGGTGGTTCTCATTTCTGCACTTTTTAATGAATTTCAGTTAGCAATAAAAAAAAAAGTAACTTTCAACATCTTTACCCACAATATTCTTAAACAAAAGAGTGTTAAAGTTCTAATTTTTATTTTTACTTTTTTTAAAGTGTTAAAGTTTGATTTACAAAAAAAAAAAAAAGGTGTTAAAGTAAGACATGTAAAATTTCAATTCTTGTTCTGATTTACTTGTTCTGTTTTTTACAGGTACCACTTTGACAATTCTTGGGATGGAAGAGCCACCAGTAAATTCTTATTTATCAAAGGATTCTTTTCTAATGTCAAGGATACTTCACGACCCATTTTTTTGGTGTCAAAATGTTCTTTTGGTGTACCTTAGCTGTTTGGACAACTTTGACACCTATATGTCCTTAGTTGGAGGCATTAAAATTTGATGAGCCTTTGCAGTGGTGCTACTACCTACCAGCAAAGCAGGATGTGCACTTACTTTCAATGGAAAGCTAAATGGAAGTTTCCTGGAGTGGTTGTTAAAGCTGGATGTTTTGTTTCTTACTGCTTGCTTTAAAAGGGATATGGAAACAGCAAGGGTGGCCAATTTGTAAAAGATTGGTCTTAATCCAAGAATCACAAAGGAGAGAATTTTAAATTGGTTCCCATGAAATTGTTTCATTGGAATTTGTGAGTCCTCTCATTCTTGTCTTCTTCTCATTTGATTCTCCTCTTCCAACAAAACCTTTTATGGTTCCTTTCTTTTGGTTCTTTTTTCTACTTTCAATTTCATATACTATTTATAGATTTTGGTTATCCTTCATTTCCCAATTAGTGTTCATGCAGTTCAGCACAGGGTGGTCCAAGATTCTCCCTGTTCCAAATATCCAGATAATCATTTGATTCCTATTCTAAGCTCGAAATAGTCTTAAATTGGTATTTTTCTCAAATGTCGTTTTTTATTTATTTTTCATTTACCATATTTCTTATGGCGACATCCCTTCAAATTTTTGTTTCAATGAATTCCCAAATATTTCAGGTTGTAGGTAAACTTGAACCATGTCGTACATTTATACACAAGTTTTTATCAGTGTACTATACTTGGCAACACTACCAACAATGCATTAGGTGAGGCCAAGGATTTTCCTGTGCTTATGCAATAGTTTCTTCCATCTCCTCTCTATAATTAGCAATAGTTTCCTTAATATACAGGATTCTTGATTATACTTCTGCCTTTCAAATCAAATGTCTTATAAATAGGAGTTTGGTTATTCACTTATGAGGATCAGTACTGATACAAGTAGTTTAAGCCACCACGTGTTGATACATTCTAATGTCTTCCATAATGATTTAGAAAAGGCAAGATACGACACATGCTCCAATATTTTTGTTTCTTGTTTCTTTTAACACAGCAGATCAGTAAGGGACTCACACCTGAAGTGCCTGGATAAATGCATTACTGATGGTTTCTCAAGTTTTTTGGATTTTAACAGAGAGATTTCTTGTGGGGAGGAATGGGGGAGGGTAAGAAATTCCATTTGGTCAACTAGAATCAAGTTTGTCAACCAATAAACTTGGGTGGTTTGGGGATTCGGAATTTGCAAGTGTTTAACAAAGCATTATTGGGGAAATGGCTATGGCATTTTGGTAATGAAAGGGAGGCTTTATGGAGACAAGTAATTGTTGCTACGTATGGCAGTTTGCAGGGAGGGTGGAGTTCGGGGGAGGTTGCTGGTCCCAATGGCGTTAGTTTATGGAAAAACATAAGAAAAGAATGGACCACGGTCTCTAGTTTCTTGAGCTTCGAGATTGGAGATGGCTCTATGGTTAGTTTCTGGACTGACAGATGGTGTGGGACTACTAGTCTCAAGGAGGCATATCCTGACTTATTTCGTATTTCTCGGAATAAAGAGGCCTTGGTTAAGGAGCATCTCCAATACCATAATGAAGTGGTTTCATGGACGTTGGATTTTATTCGCCCTATTCAAGATTGGGAGGAGGAGTTTATATCCTCCTTTTTGGACTTACTATATTCAAGTCCTGTGAAGGGGTACGGGCTGGATAAGGTCTGCTGGTGTGGATCTCAAACAAAGCTCTTTCAAGTGAAATCTTTTTACAGAAGGTTGTTACCTCAGAATGCTGTAGTAGGTCCTTGGAAGAACATTTGGAAACCAAAAGTTCCTACCCGGGTGGCATTTTTTGTATGGACTGCTGCCTTGAATCGCATCCTTACCACAAATAACCTTAGAAGACGTCGAGTGATCATAATGGATTGGTGTTGTATGTGTAAAAACAGTGGGGAATCCCCTGCTCATCTTATGCTTCATTGCTCGATTGCATGGGAGCTGTGGAACTTTATTCTCTGTATATTTGGTATTCAATGGGTGATGCCAAGGGATATTAGTGATTTATTAGCATTTTGGTGGGCTGGCAGAGGCAGGTCGAAGATTAAGGAGGTGTGGAACTCGATTCCTCATTGTGTGTTTTGGTGTATTTGGTGGGAGAGAAACTCAAAATCGTTTGAGGGAAAAGAAAGAAATGTGCTGGAGCTTAAATGGCTTATTATTCACACATTGATGGATTGGTCCAATGCATCAGGCTTGACTTCCTTTTCTTCTATTTTTGATTTTCTGGATTATTGTATTTTGTAATTCTTTCCGAGTTTTGGCCTTAGCACACTTCCTGTGTTCTAAGTCAAATTCTCCTTTTTGATGCAATAAAATTTTTATTACTTATCAAAAAAAAAAAAAACAAAGGGGTAAGTTGTGATTTACTGTTTTGTTTTTGGCCTGAGATCAATTTATGTCTGTATTTTTCTTTTCTTTCTTATGTTTCCTGTAAAATATTTCCAGTTTATTTATTCAAAAAAAAAAGCTCCTTGTTTGATTTCAGGTTAATGGGATCATATTGGATATGTATCCAGAAATTTTTTATCAGTATCCTCAGCATGACTACCATTGACTGCTGACAAGACATTAGTTAAGGTAAAGGTTTGCAACTTCTAATCCATAATGACTTCCTTATTTTATCTGTATATGAGCATTGAATCTTTCCCTATGTGAACATCTTGCTAACAACTATGCCCATTTTTTGAGTCTTATGTTATGGTGCCCTAACCTAAAGCCTTTGTTCTGGAAACTTATATGTTTAACTGCTCTTGTAGTTTCTTTTAGTCCAATGCACACCGTTTTGTCAATTAAAAAGAGTCCCTCATCGCATGCTCATCCCGCATTCCTTTGTTAAGGAATAGAGTAAGGATGAATAGTTTCTTTTAGTCCAATCAATTCAATTAAAGAGAGCACTCCCTCATCCCATGCAGACAGATTGTGAACAGAGTTGAAGTTGTACAAAGTTGGTGGTGAGGTCCTCTATGAGGGGAAGGGTTGATTGAAAAGATGGGAACTCTTTTGGAGAATTTAACTAGTAGGTTAGATTTAGGGATGGGTTTCATCCCTCAATGTTTTCTATTGCCGTTTTCTCCTCAATTTGTTCTAAGCCTTATATTATTTGTTTAATTTCACAAACAGGCCAATTACCAAGACATAGCATTTTGGGGTTTTGTTTTATGGAATCAAAAGAGCTTGACATATATTTGGTTTGCTGGGTTGTTCTCAACCTCTTTCTCTCTCTCTCAATCTCGCTCTGATCCTCAGCCCCTAAAAGATCTTCCAAGGTCAGTTATTTGAATTCTATGTTATATATGTTTGATTCTCATTTATGTATATGGGTTTGTACCCTTTTCTTCATGGTTGAGCTCTATCTTAACCTTAAGGTTTTCCAACTTCAATCTTAGACTCTTCAAAAACTGCTCCTTTCTTTCTTCCAGACCCGGATTTTTTTTCATATCAATAGTTCTTTGATATTCAAAATTCTATATTTGTTGTTATATATGACACCCAAAAAAATATAAACTAAAACTTTTTTTTTTAAAACCAAGGGACAAAAGATTCTGCTCCTTATCTATTGCATGAACCAATTATGAAAAACACAATATATGGGATCAACAATTTGTACCCTTTTCATAAAATGTTTCATGGTTGAGCTCTATCTTATTTTTAACGCCTTTTCTTAAGGTTTTCAAGATCAGCTTCAGCAAATAATCTTAGGACTCTTAAAAAACTGGTCCTTACACAAAAAAAATCTAGGAACAAACCCACAAAGGCAATTCTTATTAGATTTCAGAAGATGTGAGGAAGAGGAAAAGTCTTTGATCTTTTCTTCTATTATTTATTAGATTATTTCATTCTTATTTTGGTTTTGGTCAACATTAACTTAGATTTTTTAATTTTAGTTTAATTCTGTTCTTTATTTTTGTTTTCTTTTTATTTTTATATTTTAAACATTTAAATTTGTTTTGTGGGATTGGTTACTAATTTTAGATGAAAATAAAGTTTTTTTTCCTTTTTTGAACTACAATTCATTACGCTAGATATGTATGTATGTATTCTATTTTGAGTTGTATGTGTACATACAAAGTATGTTCAATGGTTCTGCAAGTTTTACTTAAGGTCTCTATTCCTGGACTGGATTAAAACAAAAACTTTAGGAATTAGTAAAGGTAAATTTTACATAAACAATTATTTGTTGGTAGTATAATTTATTTAAATCTTCCTTTTCCTTTTGTATAATTTGTAGGATAAAAAAGGCTCAAAGGAAATTGTATTCAAAACAATGGGAAGAGCTATCAACAAGACTGACAATTGCGGAGTTAAATCAAGGTTCTGTTTACCCTTGCATATCAGTGGATTAAGAATATTTGACTTTTTATTTTTATTTTTATTGAGATCAAAATATGCTTCAATTGGACCTTTTTTATTTTTTTGCAGAGAAGAATTGTTAGTCTTCATCAGATTACTTCAATTGGATCCACGGACATAACTGATACATGGGAGCCCCTAGAGGAAGGCCTGCTTTCATAAGAGGAGCGTGATGTTTATCTTGAGAGAGAACGGGGCACAATATTGAACAACATCAAGCAACGGACGGCCTGGTGACTCTCTTGATGAAGGCGAACCATGATCTCACCGTGGTTCAGCACAGGCTCGAAAAGGAGTTTCAACAAGTGTACCCGGACAATGTAAGCACAATTAGCCCCCAAATCAAATCTGGGGATTCTTACTTCTTTCTCCGTTTCTTCAATCATAATTAATTATCTTTATTTCTAAACTCTGTTTTATTGCCTGGAAACTATGGAGAATGTAAAATAATTATACTATACTATAGTAGTATTTGTATATAGATTTTGAATGGTGTCTACACTCTACAGGCAAACCCAATGAAGTTGTTGTCTAGGATAAAGAAGGTAAGAAAGCCCAAAAGGACAAGAATCAAAATTTACAAAGATCTGTTGACCTTGAAAGCACTCAACATCTTCAAAAGCAGTGCCACAAACACCAAATCGTGAACTTCTAAAAGCCAAACAGGTACTTTCTTCTTTTTTCAACACTTTGGAGGAAGAGATAAGAATTTTTTGAACAATGTAAGTACTCTGAAGTTGATCTGGCTTACTGACTTGATTTTCAGGATTTAATTGATAAGGCTCTGACCACTCTTGGTGGGAACAGAACTTTTCTGCAGCAGATGCAAGCATCTGTGGGCATCCCCCTCATTAGCGATTCTTATGATCCTGCATTTGCTAATTTCAACCAGGTAGTTTTTGACACTGCAATATGTTTGGGTGGAATGCAACTTGCTTAAAATAATGGAAATGAGCTAAACTAAATTAGAAAAGCAAACAATGTAAGATGATGCCAATGGAAGAGATCAAATCTAATATGTTGGTACATAACACCTTCCGACTGGCATTTGTCGTACATAAAAATTGAACCTCCATTGTATTTAAATTTCATTTGGTTTGCAGATTCAACAACTTTTACTACTTTAAGTATGCTATCACATCCAATGATGGCATTTGAAATTTAAAAACTACTCTTATCAATTTACAAAGATGGGCAATTTAATTTCTATGCAATGTCCAAAAAATATCTTTTCAGTAATTTTTTTTTTCTCTTTACTCTAATCCAATGTTGATGCTCATTTTTTTAGTTATGGATTCATCAATGACAATAAACTTAATGTAATTTCAAACTTTTTGCTCAATATTTTACCAACATGAAAGAGAAGCAAAGAAAATTCTGTTTCTCCCATCTTTTTTGCAGCAATATTAATGTTGTTAAACTATTGACTGGAAGGTTGCATTTATCCCTCCCCCCTCCAAAAAGAAAAAAAAAAAAAGAAAAAAGAAACAAAGACCTATTGTTTGCAAGGTTGTGTATATTCCAAGTGGTGTCTGGGAGTGTTTGCACCACTTCCCAGAAAGCAACCAAGATTGGAATACATGGCAAGCCACTTCTTATGACTAAACACCCATGCAAGGATGTTTGGGTAGATTTTGTTATGCCGATAAAGCCTATAGAAATGAGCCTCGCTAAACTCGGTTATTTCTCTTTTTTGATACTCTGCTCATCCATGTTCACAGTGTTGGAAGACAATCTCATCACCCTTTTGATCTTTGACTTATGCAGATTGTTGATGAGTGGGAAGCTCAAGTCAGATCAAGGACTGGTAACTGGTAAGGGTTTATAACTGCACTTGATTTTTGAATTTCTACAAATTATACTTATGGGAGCTTAATTGATATTTTATTCTTCTTTGTTGTACTTCATGCTCCATCATTCATGATGGAAAGGGTGTATTTGAGAAAAAAATTGTTATTACATGTGTGAAGTTAATGTCTAAGATCTGAAATTCCAATTAAAGAAAAGGGATGGTAGGAAATTTCTGTTTAGCTGTGTAAATCATTATTCAGGTGGACTCAAGTAATGAACCAGAAATTTGTTTATAATGGATTGTGTAGATTCTGGGAGTCAAAAGTGGTTGAGTTATTCTGTTAATTATATACTTCATCTTGCTTTGTACCTAACTCATTCTTGTCATTTACCTTTTTATTTGAGCCAATTTACCCCAAAAATTGAGGCATAAACACAAGCATGGTAAAAAGATGGGGCAGCCAATTGGGAAGTGGAGTGGTTAATGGCTAGAGCTTGTTCAATGACCTCTCAAGACACAACCAAATTTGTTTTTGAGGCATTAAGAATATTGAAAGCTTTGCCAAGCTCTCTTCCTGGCAAAAAAGTCTCTTATTCATATAAGAGTAAAAAGGCTTGAAATCTGTGGAGAGCCACAAAATAATGTTCAACATTGTGTCCATTCATCATCCACCAGATGAGAACCAATAAATATGTAATTTCAAAGTTTTGTATAATGCAAGACAATCTATTTTTGAAACTATATTAAAGAAACAATTAGGCACATAAAGGAAGACAAACAATTACATTATTACTATATTGTGTATTACTTTGTCTTCCTATATTGGCAAATTAAGTGGAAAAAAACATATGCCCTCTTTTGTTAATCCATTGCCTACTATTAGGATAAGCTTTTTTGAGTTCTTTTGGACATCATATCTACTTAACATTATGATCTAATACTTCTCAAAGCACATGTATATTTTTTTAAATATTGTTATAATGTTGCCTTATGATGTATATGTGTCCTATTATAATTTTTGTATTTCTTTTGTTTATAGTAAAATTGAAGTTTCTTTTGATTAGTAGATAAGATTCTAAGTACTTCAAAAATCAAATGACATATCTTTGGTTTATGTTCATAAATAAATTCTAAATTTGACAATTATTATTTGCTATATTGGCAAGCATGTGCCATGCAACCCAAACTAGTAGTAAAGAAAAATGCAAACCGCATAATTGCATGACCTACGCTTATTGATTTTGTTTTGAATTTAAACAAATTGATAAGTTCTAATTCTTCTTAATGAGATGGACTAATTCTTTGACATTTATTGTGCAGGATGCAGACCAAAAAGAAAACGACACTTGTTCTACCTGGTGTCACTTTTTTACACATCAAAGAATATGGCCACTCTAACCACTGCCTGCTATGGCCTTTCAGCAACTCGTCTTTGGTGCCATCTGGTTGAAGCTTAACCCAAATTAGAGTTTGTCTTAGCAGTAAATAACAAGGAATCTTGGAGACGAAGTCTTAACTTTGGTTGTTCTCAGGATTATGTGTTGAGCATATTTGGTTAGTGATTAAAGGCGTTTGAGTTTGCATAGCTCATTTCTTTTTCTTGATATCGAGTCATTCGTCCTTAATATGATTTTTGCCTTTGCCATAGATTGATGTACATTAACAATGTTTAGCAAGAATCTTTTGCTTTTTCCTTTTAACCATATTCAGGATGATTCATTTTTTTCTCCCACTGGTAGTCTTATTTCTTGTTTGACTTAACAATACTATCTAAAGCTGAAGTGGAATATATTTTGATGAAAGTTATTGTCAAATTTGAGTTGAATAATTGAGATATCACAACATTATAACGTTAGGTGATTAATGATGCTCTTCGATTTGCATTGAATGTAGTTCTCAAACTTACTCCATAGAGGTGATGGCTTAGCCAGAAGCTAATTGCCTAATTTGCAGCAGATGTTTTTGGTGATAAATTGAGTGGGTTCAAGGTAAACATTAGCCATTAGGTTCAAATCCTCTTTCTATTTCCAACAAAGAGAATTGGAAAGCTTATGTCCTCCTTTCTTGGTGGATACCATTAGCAGGAGATTCTACATCATTTATGTTGCAAAGATGAATGCTTTATCAAGAATCAAGATTATATAAGTATTTTGAAACAAGGTGAAAATTCACCGAAAGAAGGTATAATCCCTTTATTGATTTAACTGATATGATGTTAGTTCTTGGCTACCATAGATACAAGGCAGACTTATGAGTTATGAGGATCTCCAAGTTTCCATTTTGTATGCATCTGAAAGATAAACTTATGAAAGGATTATTAAACCTTGGGTAAATTATTGTTTTCGTCCCTAAACTTCATGCAAGGTTTAGAGACAAAAAATGAACTTCATGCAAAGTTTAGGGACGAAAACAATTAGTTTAACCTTAAACCTTTGGGCTGCCATGATTTAGGCACATTTAAGGACTCTAGTGTTATCATATTGTATGCATCTACAACTCAGTGAAAAGGGTTTTGAAATGATCTATAGTTCACTCAAATGTGTAGTAATTGAGAAAATGTTAAGCAAAGTGGGACTCATCATTTGTTCCATTTCCATCCGAGAAAAGAGTCATACTTCTACCTTGTTTTCATTCCTCCCTTCCATATCTTCCCTTGCTCCATCCTTTAAAGAAACTTTTTGTTACAGTTTAATTTTTTTTAAAAAAAATAAAATAATAAAATCTGTATATTGGCATATGTGCTAAATTTCCTAAGGGGGAGCCATTATGTTCAAACTCTTGATGGCTGAAGGCCAATCTTAGTTCAATGCCACTGAACTTGACAAATGAACTTCTGGCAATTAATGTAAAAAAGTTAAGCCTCAAGGAATAAAATGATTTTTACTACTATTATTTCTCAAAAGAAAAAGAATTGTACCTTAAATTTTATCCGTATATTAATTGTATTAAAAAAACAATGCTTCATAGTTGATTGGAAAAGAAAAAAGTGTTTATTGCACTCAGTAGAACCTTCAAATAAAGGTGTATAAAAGGGAGATTTGCAAATTAATACTATTTTATTATTAATTATTTAAATTAGCATTATGTTTTGAAATTATTTGAGAGGTTTGAAATGGCCTCTTTCAAATAGCATCAGTAAGTGCTACTTGTCACGATTTTTTTTTTCTTGTATGAAAAAAATAAAAATCCTCAAGTTAACTTTAAAAGAAAAGATCAATTAGTTACCCAACCATGTCTTGCAACATCTTAAAAATGAACTTTTTCATAAAATAACATTGAAATAATTGTTTAAAACATTTAAAAGTTAATTTTTCATTAATTTTCGTAAAATGGTTCAAAATAATTTAGCTAAGTTTGCCGAGATCTAATCGTCTACTCTACTTTTGTATAATTTTGATTCTATTTCTTTCTCTGTTTCGGAGACGTGGTTTAAAGGTGATGTAGACAGTTAGGATTAAAAGTTATTTAAAAATTAATAAGAAAGATAAAGACGAATAAATGAAATTTAAATGAGACTCCAAGCTTTGATTTGAAAAGGTTTAAAAAAGTGGATAAGAAACCAAAAGCGAGAGAGAGAGAGAATGCAAGAAATGGCGGGAGTTTATTGCAGTAGTATACGAGCTTTTCCTCTACCCATACACCTAAGCAGAAGAGTAATAAAACACTTCAATTCTCAATTCTTAATTCTTCTCCCCCCCCTTTCATTCCATCATTCTTTTTCATCACCCTTCTTTCTGCAGAGACTCCACAGGCCCCGATGCTCCTCGACCACACCGGATAACAAAACCAAAACCCCGCAGATTTTGAAACTCACAGTCACTGGAGTCACTGAGCTTTTGAGACTCTTCTCCTCCAACCAAACCAGGTGGACTGTTCCCTACTCATCTCCTTCACTTTCTGTTTGTTTCCCGAGAAACCCAAAAATTTGGTAACTTTAATTTTGTGTTCCTATACATTTAATTGTGTCAATTTTGATATTTTGCAGATTGGAAAGAGAGAGTGATAAAGAGAGAGAAGAGATTGCAGTTTCAGGCATTGATGATGTTGTCATGATCCTCAAATCTGATTATGAGAATGCCTACTTTGTGACAGGTACTAATGAATATTCACTTGAATTCAAATCAGGTACTAATGAATGTTCCTCTAACAGTATCTTTTCATTTGAAATAGGGGTTTTTACTTGTGCAATTTATGCCCAAGATTGTATCTTTGAAGACCCAACTATTAGATTTCGAGGTAAGAACAATCTTTGTATATCTTTGTATATTGTGTACAATTGGAAATTCTTCTTAGTTCTTTCTGTGTAGCACAAAACCAGATTTTGTGACATACCCAAATAATACTAGATGCCTTACAATCTCTCTCTGTGTCCTGTTTGTGAAATTCAGAGACTGACTAAAAATTGCCATTTGCAAAACTGCAAATATTTATGAGAAGGTTAAACTGATATCTTTGCTCTTGGCCTTCAGGTAAGGAGTTGTATTCACGCAACTTGAAATTGCTAGTTCCTTTCTTTGACAATCCATCAATTGGATTACAAAAGATCAAGAAGGTAGTCATTCTCTATGTGAAATTTGATTTCAATTCTAATAATGGAATGGTTGGATATCTGCACATTAACTGAGTGAGCGGGTAAGATTATGAAATCCTTCAAAGGAAAAATTAAATTGTGAGTTTGTCTCCATGTTACGAATCTACCTTTTACCTACTGTTTTGCATGGGTATCTCTATTCATATCTCATTTATTATCAAATTACATAACCACTATTTGGAATTCATTAGTGTCTAATAATATGACTTCACTGCAGGGTATCAATGCCAAAACTAATTTTGTGTACGCAACATGGAAGCTAAGGTACCTAACTTGGTCAACTTTGTGTGTGTGTGTTTAGTTGCTATATAAGCTCAGATCCTACTTTGCCTTTGGTCGGAGAGAGGTGTTTAAGACTTTACTTGCTGTTTTTTTTGGTATAAATTAGTAAATTAATTTATATGCCTTATGAAATAATGAAAATAATTGCTCTTACAAGCTATTCCCATCAACTCTACTGTTAGTGGACAAACTCAAAGCTTATTCTGTATATCATGGAGTTACTTTATTCTCTATTCTATTCTAATTTTTAGTGGAGTTGATGTTAGTTGCAATATCATTTTTACTATACCTATTCTGCTACTAATACAACTCTTTTCTGTATATCATGGAGTTACTTTATTCTCTATTCTATTCTAATTTTTAGTGGAGTTGATGTTAGTTGCAATATCATTTTTACTATACCTCTTCTGCTACTAATACAACTCTTTTCACAACGTTTGTTCATTGCTTGCTAATATGATAAAATGTGAGTGGTGAGCAATCACTTTCAAATAGGCAAACCACTAGCACTACTTTTATTGGCCATCACTCACAATGTCACTTCAAAAAGTTTGTGAAAGAAGTTGTCGCTAGACTTATTCTTAGTCAAGAGGCTTCATGCAATGAAGTTTATTACTACTTGATGTGCTTTGCATGCATTATGTAATACTGTTCTTTTGGCCATCCATTCTAATGCTGGGAGATACGTGATTTGCTTGTTGAACTACTTATTGACTATGCAGTGTGGTAAGCACCCTAGAAAATATGTAAAATGCAGTTACTAAGTAATATAATACTGTTCTTTGCACGGCAAGACTAAATGTCTGGAGAAATATGATTTACCCGAGTGTTTATCAACTATGATGTTTTCTAGGCACACTAAGAAGATATGTAGATAGAATTATTATTAAGTGTTATCTGTTGCTCCAATTAAATATTTTCCATTTCTACAATGTGATAAAGCCATTGTGGCCAAGGAGCCATTTCCAGTGACATGCCTTGCACAAAGGAGGTCATGCTTGGACCTTTATTGAGTTTTTGGAACAAATCAAAGATTATTGTACTGCAGATTCAAAACAAAAAAATATTTCTAAAAAGGAACTAGTGGAATTGATTCATTGTTGGCTTGTTGCCTCTTCACTTCTGCAAACAACTATTATTTTCTCACACTTTTGAAGTATAAAAAAAATTCTCTTGATTGTGACAACCTTGTATTATTCCTTTTACCACTAGCTTGTAGGTCAAGCCTAAGCTGTTTTTTTCTCGTCTGCAGGACTTACCTCAAACTTCCATGGAGGCCCCTCATTTGCATTGATGGAAGTACAATCTACGAATTAGATGACAAGTTTAAAGTAAGAAATAAAAGCTCTTTCTATTGCTGCAATGTTCATATATGTACTTCTGGTGCATATGCCAAGATTACCACTAATTATGGGTGCTTTGCTCTCTTCATTTAACAGATTGTTAGGCATGCTGAGAGTTGGAATGTTTCTGCACTTGAAGCAATCGGCCAGATATTCACCCCTAGTTTTGGCAGGCCTAATGATTGAATTTTCAAGGCTCAATAAATCTGAAGAACCCAAAGATTCATACAATATTAGCCTCTGTAGCAGCTGTTGATTCGAATTTTCCAGGTAATTACACAGGGCTTCTGCATGTTTTGGGACTATCAAGACAGACATTTGGGACTATCAAGACAGACATTTGGAAAACATACCACGGCTACAGATTTAAGTTCAAGGTGGGAGTGCATGGTACTAATTTGTGATTATTATTATCAATTGCTTAAGCTTGTACACTTTGTAAGACTGTCAGAAAGATACATGATGAGAAATGTTGAAATGTTGGAATTCATTATCTATTGAAAACCCATGTATACATTATTCCCCTAGAGCTGACAATTTTGAACTAGATTGTGATCTCTACTTTATCTTTAATTTAAAGTAGACACCTATTACATTTTTAATATTCAAAGGTGAAAGAAATATACTTTCCCTACTTACTTTTAGGGAAAGTAGGGAACATAAGAATCATATACACATGTGTGCAGATATATGGGTCCTAAAGTGGTAATGCGAGCCTCTCATGGTATTGAGCAGAAAGACCAACCTTTATGTAAACGGTGTAGTCTTCTTACTAATATGTATGCTTGAGATGATTGTTTAGTAGGGAATCCTTGAAGGTGGAGCATGGGCACATGGATGTAAACTTAATAAATGATTGCTTTTGCTTTTTAACTGGGGTAAACACTCACAGTCCTGTGGCTTTGTGGTCCACATGACTAGGCTCTTGCATTGGGGCTTATAAACCATCACTTTATCAGCTAGTGTGGAATGGGTGGTTATTCTCATTGAAGGCAAATTGGATTATCAATTAGTTAGTTAATTGGTGATTGACATTTTAAATTTTAAGTTTTGAAATATTTTGGTTAATACCGTACTGGATGTCGTTTTGGTTTGATTAAAAGAACAAAATATTTTGGCTTCGAAGTTACCTCTAATTTTTATATATATATTTATTATTTGGCTAAAGTTATAATTAATTTATTAAGCCCATATCTTAACTAAGTAGGCTAACTCAGCCAACACACATGTTAGTCTAATAATAATCAAATGTCAATTCCAAGCCCGGTTAGTTAGGGTAAAAGAAAAGGTTCAGAATTTTACAATTGATTTTGAAAAAGAGAGGAAAGATATGTTTTGGTTAGGTAGGTGGAATAAATGAGTGGTTGAGAATCAATAGAGTTAAAAACAGTTTTCTTTCATGATAAAAAAAAAATAGAGTTAAAAATTCAAAATAAAAAAATAGCTAAAACTTTAAAGTGTACGGTACAAAACAATGGGAAAGAAAGAAAGAGAAAACAAGGAAAAAGACTTAGCTCGGCCCTCGAAACTTCCCTTTTCACATGAAAAATTCTACATAAAACAGTAGTCAATGTAGAAAGAAAAAACGAGGAAAAAGACTTAGTGCGTGCTTAGTAGTAAAGTGGAACTGTTTAATAATAATAATAAAAAAAAGTAGTAAAGTGAAAACTTTTGGTAAAGTAGTCTTATCTTTTGGTAAAGTAGCCTTATACCTCACATGCCTGATTTTAGTTCTTAATTGGTTGCTAAAATTTAGCTGTGGTTTTAGTTCATGTTTGTTTTTAATTCCTAACAAATTTAAAGAAATAAAAAATTTAAAGAAGATTGTTTTTAGTCCCTTGCAAATTTAACATTATCGTTTTTAGTTTTTATTAAGTGATGACGAATCACTTTTTAATTTAGCCGTATCATCTAAAACTCTAAAAGCAATCACTTTAAAGTTTAAACATAAAATTAAAATTTTAATGGATTAAACTTTGGTGAACGATTATACATTTAAGCATAAAGAAATAAGTCTTATAAGTTAAATTAATGAGTTGGAAAAACTTTCTTCTAAACTGGTTTGGAGAAAAACTTTGTCTAAATATAAATTACTGTGGTTGTTTAATTAATTTACAGATTCAATATCAGTCAAGCCATCAAAATTTAAAGTAAGCAACTGCAATTTTCTTTTCTTCGTCTCATTATCCAATAATAGGTTAAATGCAAATTAATCAACTATCGTATTAGCAAAATGGAGTTAAAACGTTTGTTTCCTAATAAGTCTAACTCCATAAAATAATAGCTGCCGAGTTTACAAAGTAATAATTCGCGTATTGTACACGCGGTTAAACTTTAAATTGAAAATATTTCGGTTTAAGACCATGTTTTGGAAGAAAATAAAAAATAAAAACACGTCCTTCTATAATAGTACAAAACGTGTTGTAAATTGCTAGATCACTACTTCTATTCTCTTCCTCATACTTTTCCAATTCGCTAGCTATTACCTTTTCTCTTACTCTTTCTGAAGTTCATTGACTGCATCTACCTATTTCCAAGCTATTCAGAGTAAGTGCACTCTAACATGTCTTTTATGCTATTGATTTTTTTTTCTTTTTCTTTTTTCCTACATGGTTCAAGCAAAAGATGAAATTAATTTGATGTTTTCCATTATCAAGAAGATAGACCAATTGGAAGAAGTAACGGAAGAGTAGCATATTAGATCTATAACATTTAAAGCATGCTCTTCATATATAGGATTATCTATTAGATCCAATTCTCTAGCTTGTGATACAGTCAAAACAGTCACCTTTGTTTATTTATTATACATGCTAAGTAGTCATTACATCACGAAGGAATAGAAATAGTTGTTTAGATTCTTGAGAATTGATATAGAGAGTAGGCAAATAGGATTACCATATCAAAATCATTAAGTCAATATAATATTGATTAATTGATTTAATATTTTATATGATGTGAAAACTCTCTCTCTCTCTCTCTCTCTCTCTCTCTCTCTCGAAAATACATTTAATATTTTTAAAGAAATAGAATAAACTATTTTGATTCTTTTATACATCCATTTTATTTAAATTAATTTAAATTTGTTTTTGATATTGTATTCTTTATTATGTATTTATTGTAAGGAACAAAAATATGGGTAGAAAGAGAGATCATTTTTGGGATCATGTTGAGGACCTAAAGGGTCGTTTCAAATGTAATTATTGTAAACATGAATTTTTTGGAGGTGAATCAAGGATTAAATCACATTTGGCTGGAGTTAAACATCATGATATTGTTATTTGTGAAGTTGTGCCCAAAGATGTTCGAAAAGAAGCTTATCAAGCAACTGAAGGTACTATAAAAAAACTTAAATGTGCATCAACCTCAAGCGGTGCTAAGGAGAGTAAAATCACTTCTACTTCCATATCAAAAACTAAAACGAACAAAATTGTCACACAGGTGTTTATCTAGTCCCAACTCTATACATATTTGTTCATTTCTAACAAAATCATACTTTTAACATTTTGCGAACCTTTTCATTAATTTCTATTTTCCAGAGGAAGAGAAGAGAACATGAAAAAGGAGCAGAAAAGAGAGAGAGAGAGAGAGAGAGAGAGTAAAAAAGATGAGGAAAAAAGAAAGATATAGGAAAAAGATGGGTGAGTGGGTGGGTGAGAAAAGAAGATAGGAGAATAAAGAAGATAAAAATAATTATTATTTTTTGTATTTTTATTATTTTAAAAAAATAATATTAAATATTGTAATCATAATTTTTTTAATAAAAAATTTGTTAAATTTATTTTGATAGTAGATCAATTTTCCCACAAAATACATTATAGGGAATGCATTCTAGTGATTTTATCAATTGAAATGAATTTGTTGTGATCAATAATTTTGTATCCAAAAAAGTAAGAATAATGAGATTCCAATAACTTTTTTTCTTCTTAAATAGAAATTTTTTTTAGTATTAAATAATCATCCCAACTTGAAATTTTGGTTGAAGCCCCAAAATGATTGTGGCCCTGCCATCATTCTTTGTTCTTTACCTTTATGATTTCTTTTCTTATTTTATTTTATTTTTTTCATTTCGATTTATATATATATATATATGAGTGATCCTCTTTTCATTTTATCATCCATTAATTTCTGGTGATCCATAGATCGAAGTCGCAGACAATTCTTATCTTTCTCTTACTCTCCCCAGCGTCCTATCTGCAAGCTATTATAGTAAGTGCTACCTATTTTACATGCGTTTATGCTATTGACTCTTTTTTTGGTTGAATAAATAGTTTATTAACACACACAAGGAAAGGCATGCCATCTTCCATCTCCTCAATCAACACAGACTGAGGGAAGGAGGGTATCATTTTTTTTTTTTTTTAGTAAACTCCTTAAATATGAATTATTATTAATATTTTTGTTAAAAAAAATTTATAGTATGAAATGGCAAAGTAGCTAGACTTATAAGTTATAACACTCTAAATCTCAATAGAGATTTACAATCTCATTAGTGATACATTTTATATACTAAATACTTATATTAATTGGACATTTATAAAATCATAATGAACTTAGCAGGTGGTGAGTCCGTTGGGTTTTTATTTTTTGGAGTAGATCTAGTCTAAACCACTTGCCTCGCGTGGGTTAGGTGGTGGTGAATGGATCTGAGATGGGGAAGGGAACGACTAAGTTTGAGATTTTTATTTTCTTTTTTACCTAATAATGAATTAATGACTTGTAAATATAATTGTTAAATTAATAAGCTAACATCCTCCACCTAAGATGTCACCTCAATTTGTAAAGGTCTTGTAGTAAAAGTTGTAGTGTTTCTAGCATTACTCCATTATTTTGGAAAATTTGAGTAGATAATAATTCATTTAAGGATTGGAGGAATTTAAGAAGGAAACCGTGCACATGTAATATCATAGAATGAATTTAAGGATTGGAGGAATTTAAGAAGGAAACAGTGCACATGTAACATTATAGAATGAATTAAATAATCATATAAGATATGATATGATATATATGTGTGTGTGCGCGTCAGCGCGTGTGTGCGTGTGAAAGAGAAATAAACTAATTATTCATTATTTTTAAAGAAATAAAATAAGCATATTTTATAGATCCATTTTATTTAGAGGATTAGATTCAAGTTATATCTTGTGTAACTTTTGTTAATGTTACACTACTTAATAATTTTACATTGAATGTGTTTTTTGATAAACTCACGTTGGAATACATTGTCTCCTTATACCTTCCATGCTTGCAAAATATCATGCTGATCAAAGATCAATAGCTATCTTATCTATAAAATATTTAATTTCACATATTTTTTGCACTTTAAAATTATATAGAAAAGATTAGATAGTAAATGATATATGATTAACTCTAAATTTGGTATGCGTGTTAAGAACAAAGAGAACGTGCAAGTCTTGGAATTTCCTTTGATTATTTATTACATTATTTGACTATGAGATTATGTTCTTTATGCTTTTATTGTTAGGGAAAAAGGAATATGGGTAGAAAACAAAGATCAATTTTGGAAGCATGCTGAGAAACTAAATGGCCGTTTCAAATGTGAATTTTGTAATAATGAATTTCCTGGGGGTGCTTCAAGAATTAAATCACACTTGGCAGGAGTTAAAGGTCATGATATTGCTATTTGTAAAAACGTGCCTACAGATGTTCAAGAAGAAGCTTATCTAGCAATTGGAGGGCCTAACAAAAAACTTAAGAGTTCGTCAACTTCAAGCGATGCCAAGGATAGTAAAACTTCCTCAACTTCAATGTCAAAAACTACAAAGGGAAAAGCTGTCACACAGGTACTAATCGAGCCCGATCTCTATATGTAGTTGTTTATTTCTAAACAAAACCATTTATACAAATTTCTCTATTGTAGAGTAATGAAGAACATAGAGCTGAAATTGTCCTCAATGTTGTTTTTGTTGATGGACTAGTAGACAAGTTGAGATCATTTGCTACTGAGCATATGAATATCATTTCTGAGTGGGGTTTCAGGGAGGAGCTAATAAAGCTTCTCCTTTCATTAACCGCGATTCAAGTGGTGTTACACGATGTTGAGACAAGGCCAGTAAGTAATGAGTCTATGACGATTTGGTTACCAAAGCTTAGAGATGTAGCTTATGACGTTGATGATATGCTATATGAGGTACGCACCTCCTTTTCACTCTCCAATACCAATAATGGAAAACATAATTAAAACCATCAACCAGTCATTGGATAGAATTAAGAACGGTTTTGGATTGGGGTCTATGGACCTAATCCCTAAGATTAGTTTGGACATAGAGATAGATTCTTTCCTCAATGATTCAGAAGATGTAGGAAGAGGATATGATGTCTCAAAAATTGTTAGGTTGTTGACTAGTGCAAGCAATCAACAAATTTCTATTCTTCCTATAGTGGGTATGGCAGGTCTTGGAAAGACAACTTTAACAAAAATGGTTTATAACCATGCACTAATAAGAAAACACTTTGATGTACTGGCATGGGTACGTGTTACTAAAAGTTTCAATGTTGAAAGGATTTTAAGTGAGATTCTTAAATCCCTTGGTGGACACTTGATTTGGTCAAAATATGGAAACACAACAGTTCAAGAACTTCAAAATAAATTGTGGAGGAAGAAATATCTTCTTGTACTTGATGATGTTTGGAATGAAGATCATGATGAATGGGATATTTTAAGGAGTCACTTGTTAGAAATTACTTCAAATACTGGAAATAATATTATTGTAACAACCCATAGTGACAAGGTCGCAAATCTCATGGGGACACTTGACCTATATTACTTGGAAAAATTATCAAAAGATGAGTGTTGGTCCATATTTGAGAAAATAGCATTTGCAAATGAAAGAATTCCACGAACTCCAGATTTGGAGGCTATTGGAAGAGAGATTGCTAAAAAATGTGGAGGGCTTCCATTGGCTGCAAGAGTTTTAGGAGGAACAATGTCTTTTAAAGATGATAAAAAAGAATGGTTATCAATTCAAAATAATAAACTTTTGGATTTATTGGATGATGATAACAATGGAGTCTTTCCGGTATTAAAGTTAGCCTTTGATTATCTTCCAACACCATCTTTAAAACAATGTTTTGCATATTGTGCAATTTTTCCTAAAGATTATAACATGGAAAAGGATGAACTAATTCAACAATGGATGGCTGAGGGGTTCCTTGAACCCTTTAGAGAAAGTTGTGCAGTGATGGAGGATATTGGTAACATGTATTTTAATATCTTGTTGGCAAATTCTTTTTTCCAAGATGCTAGAAAGGATGCCTATGGTAATATTATCAGTTGCAAGATGCATGATTTGGTGTATGATTTTGCGCTTTCAATTTCAAAATTTGAAATTCTAATTGTGGAGGGGGATTCGATGAATGATATCAATCACGTAAGACGATTAGTGGTTCGATCAGATGGTGAAACAGTACCCCAAATTCCATTTCTAAAAGATGGTTTCAAGAAATTGCACACATTAGTTTCAGAATATGCTGACTTTGGCAACATGTTATCAAATTTTAAATGTTTACGCGTTTTAAAGTTATTTGGGAATAGTATAAAAGAGTTGCCGGATTCAATTGGTCAGTTAATACATTTGAGGCTTCTTCACATCGCAGACACTGACATCGAAGCATTGCCAAAGTCCGTCACTAAGCTCTACAATTTGCAGACTTTAAGAATAAAAGAATGTCATCTTCTCAAGGAGCTTCCAAAAGATCTAAGCAATTTGATTAACTTGAGACATATTTGTATTGATCATAAGTTCATCAATAGGACACCTAAAGATATTGGGCGGTTGACTTCTCTTCAAACATTGCCATTTTTCACTGTGAATCCAGATGCAGGTTGTTCGTTGGAAGAATTAGGACGCTTAAGCCAACTCAGCGGAGAATTAGACATCTACAATCTAGAGCATGTGAGAGATTATGTAGAAGCCAAGAGTGTTAATTTAGCAAAAAATGCCAAAATATACAAGTTGGGATTTCACTGGAAACTACTGAATCTTTTCAATCTATTGTACGACTACAATAACAATGAAGTGGTGTTGGAAGGCCTCCAGCCTCACCAAAATTTGAAAAGCTTAACAATTGAAGGCTATAGAGGAAAGAAATTCCCATCATGGATGTTGACTGGTCGTGATACTAGGGATGAGGTGTCGGTATTTGACAATTTGATTGAGATCACTTTAAGCTCTTGCAACCAATGTGAAGAAGTTCCAACTCTCGGGCATCTACCTTGTCTTAAGGTTCTTGAAATAAATAAAATGAATTATGTAAGATGTATAGGAACCAAGTTTTACAGTGATGGAAATTACAGAAATGCATTGTTTCCGACATTGAGAAGACTCAAATTAAGTGGTATGATGAATCTGGTGGAGTGGAAGGATGCAAAGGAGCTTACAACAGCTACATGTGAGGTGTTTCCTTGCCTCGAGGAGTTGATTATTGAAAGCTGTTATGAACTATCAAGTGCTCCATGTCATTTTCCGTCTCTTAAGAAATTAGAGATTTCGGAAATCTGTAGTAAGGCATTCGAAAACATTAGTAGCAAGCTTACCACACTTACATCCCTTGTCATAGAGAGCGTGTCACAACTTGCTTGTTTGCCAGAGCAGTTATTGCAGAATAATACAAGTCTCATGTCTTTGAATATAAGCTATTGTAGTGAGTTAGAATCCATCTCGCGACATCACGATGTATGGGCCTTCTGCACCTCACTCCGTTCACTCCGGATAAGGAGCTGTGGGATATTGAGTTACATACCGGACGGACTGCACAAACTCATTTCCCTTCACAATTTTGAATTACACGGTTGTGGTAATCTGAGGTGTTTTCCAAGCATACATGGTGTCATGCCCCTTCTTCGACGCTTGGAGATTTCTAGTTGCCTTAATTTGATATCAATTCCAGATTTAAGAGGATTTAGTTCTCTTTCCGAATTAAAAATTTCATATTGTAGAAAGCTGACAACTTTTCCAAGTATAGAAGGTGCTGCTTCCCTTCGACAATTGGTGATAGAGGAATGCGGAGTTGAAGTTCTATCGATTGGGCTAAAATCCTGTACGTCTCTTCACTATTTGAAGATTTCTTCTTGCTCTGATTTGATATCAATTTCAGATTTAAGAGGATTTAGTTCTCTTACCCAATTACAAATTCATCATTGTCCCAAACTGAGAACTTTTCCAAGTATAGAAGGTGCTGCTTCCCTTCGACAATTGGTGATAGAGGAATGCGGAGTTGAAGTTCTATCAATTGGGCTAAAATCCTGTACGTCTCTTCACTATTTGAAGATTTCTTCTTGCTCTGATTTGATATCAATTTCAGATTTAAGAGGATTTAGTTCTCTTACCCAATTACAAATTCATCATTGTCCCAAACTGAGAACTTTTCCAAGTATAGAAGGTGCTGCTTCCCTTCGACAATTGGTGATAGAGGAATGCGGAGTTGAAGTTCTATCAATTGGGCTAAAATCCTGTACGTCTCTTCACTATTTGAAGATTTCTTCTTGCTCTGATTTGATATCAATTTCAGATTTAAGAGGATTTAGTTCTCTTACCCAATTACAAATTCATCATTGTCCCAAACTGACAACTTTTCCAAGTATAGAAGGTGCTGTTTCCCTGCCACAATTGGTAATAGAGCAATGCGGAGTTGAAGTTCTATCAATTGGGCTAAAATCCTGTACGTCTCTTCACTATTTGAAGATTTCTTTTTGCCCTAATTTGATATCGATTCCAGATTTGAAAGGATTTAGTTCTCTTACGGAATTAGAAATTCATTATTGTCCCAATTTGATATCAATTCCAGATTTAAGAGGATTTAGTTCTCTTACCCAATTACAAATTCATCATTGTCCCAAACTGACAACTTTTCCAAGTATAGAAGGTGCTGTTTCCCTGCCACAATTGGTAATAGAGCAATGCGGAGTTGAAGTTCTATCAATTGGGCTAAAATCCTGTACGTCTCTTCACTATTTGAAGATTTCTTTTTGCCCTAATTTGATATCGATTCCAGATTTGAAAGGATTTAGTTCTCTTACGGAATTAGAAATTCATTATTGTCCCAAACTGACAACTTTTCCAAGTATAGAAGGTGCTGCTTCCCTTCGAGAATTGGTAATAGAGGAATGCGAAGTTGAAGTTCTATCGATTGGGCTAGAATCCTGTACGTCTCTTCAAATATTGAGAATAGTGGAATGCCGAAACTTGAAGCGTATCTCAGAGGGGTTACCAGAATCCTTGAAGACATTGAAGATTGGTCCGTTTTGTGAGATGCTGGAAGCTTTCCCCAGTCTCATCAGTTCCACTTCCATCCAACACTCCATCCAAGATCTATATTTGAATGGGTGGGCTAAACTCAACTCTCTCCCAGACCAATTTCAACGCTTCACTGCCCTTAAAGTTCTGAGGATATACGATTTCGATGGAATGGAAGCTTTGCCTGAGTGGTTGGGCAACCTTTCTTCTCTTCAAGAGCTGCATCTTTGGGGGTGCAAAAACCTAATGTATCTGCCAAAAATGCAACGCCTCACCGAATTATATATTTGGAATTGCCCCAAATTAGAGGAAAGATGTGAAGAGGGGAGCGGCGCAGAGTGGTTAAACATTGCCCATATTCCAATTATCAGAATTGATGGCTATTATATCAAACGGGATGAATCTGAAGATTAAGAGAGACTATTGGTACGTTTATTCATACCTTATATCCTCTTCTCTTCTCTGATTTGATTATATTCCATTTCGTAATTGCCCCCAAATTCTTCCTTTCTCTCCTCACGTTCCCCAAATCATTTTGGGTCTGTTTGGACTGTTCTTAAAACCATCAAATTATACGTTTCATGAATGCTACGTTTTAGGTTAATCTCACCAACCACTCTTATTATTGGAAAGTTTGCAAATTAGCTGACACTTTTTGGGTGGATTTTCCAGTTTATGAAATTATTTGAGAAGAACCCATGAAGGAAATATAAGCTATCACTAATGGCCTTAGAGCATGCAAATGGTTAATACAAGGATATTCCAGATGATCTGAATTTTAGTAATTAATTTTGGCTTGTATTCTTTCTTTTCTTTTTCTTGTTTCCTTTTTTTGGCGATTTCTTTGTATACTCCGCATGTACTAGGTGGTGCTCATTTTTTTTCACTTTTTAATGAATTTCAGTTACTTATAAAAAACAGTGTCTTTCAACATCTTTACCATACTATGCTTAAACAAAAGAGTGTTAATGTTCTGATTTTTTTTTTTTTAAAAAAAAAGGTATTAAATTCAGACATGTAAAATTCTATGCATTGTAAAATTTTCATACTTCTTTGACAACAAAAAAAATTGAAAATGTATACCTTAACTTTCTTAGTCTTTGTACATTTTAGAACATTAGGTACAAAACAGAATACTCATCTTTTTTGTGAATGGTGGGTGAAGATGACACACCCTTAGCCCCAGCTGCAGTGGTTGAAATTTTATGCTATTTTTGTTTTTTACAATTTTCCCGGCCTTATGCTTTCAGATTTAGCCTAAATCATTTAGGCCCTGGTTCCTGTAATTTCACTCCTTGTATTTTGTGAGGTTTTTATTTTTATTTATTTATTTATTTTTATATAATTATTCAGTCTATAAGCAAATAACTATAGATAACAATAAACTAATAAAATTTGAAAGGGGAGTCAAATGATACAGTGAATACATGTTTGCCCCACACTTGACACCTTGAATAGATGACTATGATTCTCCTTCTTAAGTCCATAGGCCTCATAAATTTTATAAGAAATAATTGAAAGAACAAAAGTCTCTAATTACTGTAACATGAATAGAAAAAGAGAGATCTCTCTTGTTTGCGCAATTGTTCCAAGATTACCTGCATTGCTCTGCTTCAATACTTTCTGCAAAATAAACCTCAAATTCTCCACAGGTTTCCATCCCTATTTAAGCAAAACTAATAACACATGGATTATCAACATTCAAAGAACTAAAAGATTATTGAATCAGTTAAAAATGTTGCCTTGATCTGCAGGCAATTGGGACAGCATATCCATTGTGTTCAGCTGGAGTTTTAGTCCACTCTGAAGTCAACAGAAGAGCTGAATATTCATCATTGCCCCAAATTAAAGGAAAGAGGTGGAAAGGGGAGTAGAACTGGTGAATGTAGTAAACAAAAAGCATTTTGAAGATCATATACATTATTAGGACAGAAGACCAGTAAGTTTTCTCTGACCTCATCCTCTTCTCTTCTCTTATACATCAACCTAGGAATATTTCGTAATTGACCCCAATTTCTTCCTTGCTCTCTCCAGTTTCCCAAAAATCTTTATGTTTTGGTCTTTGGCTATTTCTTATTTAATCAGTTAAATATGCTTCCTCGATGTGCAGATAGGGACAACATATCTATTGTGTTCAGCTGGAAGTTTAAATCTAGTCCCAAGCTAATGGAAGTTTATAAGAGCTGGTAAATTTTCTCAAATCTATCTTGTTGGAGTTTAGCAATAATTACTATAAGATTTTATATATTCTTATTTCTGGCATATATTTGGTCATTAGTAAAAAGAATTGGATGGAGCTTACTTAGTTTAGAGTTTAAAACCACTTTGTCGATAACATGAAGCTGATTTCACATAAATTTTCTTTCTTTTCCCATCTCAGGAGTTGTAACAAATGTGAAGAAGTTCCCACTCTTGGGCATCTACCATGTCTTAAGGTTCTTGAAATAAATGAAATGGATAATGTAAGATGTATAGGAACCAAGTTTTACAGTGATGACAATTATAAAAATGCATTGTTTCCGACATTGAGAAGACTCAAATTAAGTTCCATGATGAATCTCGTGGAGTGGAAGGATGCAAAGGAGCTTACAACAGCAACATGTGAGGTGTTTCCTTGCCTCGAGGAGTTGATTATTGAAGGCTGTGCTAAACTAACAAGTGCTCCATGTCATTTTCCGTCTCTTAAGAAATTAGAGATTTCAGAAATCTGTAGTAAGGCATTCGAAAACATTAGTAGCAAGCTTACCACACTTACATCCCTTGTCATAGAGAGCGTGTCAGAACTTGGTTGTTTGCCAGAGCAGTTATTGCAGAATAATACAAGTCTCATGTCTCTGGAGATAAGCTATTGTAGTGAGTTAGAATCCATCTCGCAACATCAGGATGTATGGGCCTTCTGCACCTCACTCCGTTCACTCAACATATATGAATGTGAGAAATTGAGTTACATACTGGACGGACTGCACAAACTCATTTCCCTTGAGAATTTTGAATTAATTGGTTGTGGTAATCTGAGGTGTTTTCGAGGCATACATGGTGTCATGCCCCTTCTTCGACTCTTGGTGATTTATTTTTGCCCTAATTTGATATCAATTCCAGATTTCGAGGATTTAGTTCTCTTACCCAATTACAAATTGATCATTGTCCCAATTTGAGAACTTTTCCAAGTATAGAAGGTGCTGCTTCCCTTCGACAATTGGTAATGTCATGGTGTGGTGTTGAAGCTCTATTGATTGGGCTAAAATCCTGTACGTCTCTTCAAATATTGAGAATAGAGGAATGCCCAAACTTGAAGCGTATCTCAGAGGGGTTACCAGAATCCTTGAAGACATTGAAGATTGGTCCGTTTTGTGAGATGCTGGAAGCTTTCCCCAGTCTCATCAATTCCACTTCCATCCAACACTCCATCGAACATCTATATTTGAATGGGTGGGCTAAACTCAACTCTCTCCCAGACCAAATTCAAAGCTTCACTGCCCTTAAAGTTCTGTTGATAGCCAATTTTGATGGAATGGAAGCTTTACCTAAGTGGTTGGGCAACCTTTCTTCTCTTCAGAAGCTGTATCTTTTGTGGTGCAATAACCTGATGTATCTGCCAAGAACGCAAGCCATGCGATGCCTCACCAAATTACACATTTATGATTGCCCCAAATTAAAGGAAAGATGTGTAGAGGGGAGCAGGGCAGAGTGGTTAAACGTTGCCGATATTCCAATTATCATAATTGATGAGGAATATATCAAAGGGAATGAATCTGAAGATTAAGAGAGACGATCGGTACGTTTATTCATATCTTATATCCTCTTTCTCTTCTCTGATTTGATTATATTCCATTTCGTAATTGCCCCAAATTCTTCCTTTCTCTCTTCACGTTCTTAAAACCATTAAACTATACAATGATCCTTTTGGGTATCTTAACATTTATGAATGCTACGTTTTAGGTTAATCTCACCAACCACTCTTATCATTGGAAAGTTTGCAAATTAGCTGACACTTTACACTTGAAAAGTTCATGTCTCTCCTTTTTGGGTGGATTTTCCAGTTTATGAAATTATTTGCAATGAAATATAAGCTATCACAAATGGCCTTAGAGCATGCAAATGGTTAATACAAGAATATGAATTCTCGCAGAGAAGACTTTGTGACTCAAAAACAATCTCTGATTGATAAGCTTTTCCAATTTGGTGTGCTTGGTACTTTTATTTACTGGATTTTGTTGTGTTGGAGTTTGGCAACTTAGAAGGTAACATGTCAATAATTACTATAAGGTTTTATAGAATTGGCTGGGGCTTATTTATTTTAGAGTTTATAGCCACTTTAGTGGGCAGCTAGAATCTGATTCCACATAAATTTTCTTTCTTTTCCCATCTCATTTTGTGCTTCTTTTAACAACTCTCCCCTGGATTTTCTAGATGATCTGAATTTTGGCTTGTATTCTTATCAACTCTTTTTTTAAGAAAACTGAAATAAGAGATAATTGATGTAGTGAATACATGTTTGCCGCACTTGACACCTTGAATTAGATGACTATGATTCTGCTTCTTAAGTCCATAGGCCTCATAAATTTGATAAGAAATAAATGAAAGAACAAAAGTCTCTTAGTATTGAAACATAAATAGAGAAAGAGATATCACTCTTGCTAGCACAATTGTTCTAAGATTACGTATACTGCTCTGCTTCAATACTTTCTGCAAAATAAACCTCAAATTATTCATGGGTTCCAATCCCTATTTAACAAAACTAACAACACATGGATCCTCATTATTCAAAGAACTAAAGGATTATTCAATCAGTTAAATATGTTGCCTTGATCTGCAGGCAATAGGGACAGCATATCTATTGTGTTCAGCTGGAGGAAAAATTAATTTATATTTTTAGTTCACTCCCAAGTCAACAGAAGAGCTGGATATTCTGCTCCAAATGAAAGGAAAGATGTGCAAAGGGGAGCAGCACTTAGTGGTCCAGGATTAAATATGTACATTAGAACAGAAGACCAGTGAGTTTTCTCCAACCTCATCCTGTTCTCTTCTCCCAATTTCTTCCTTTCGCTCTCCAGTTTCCCAAAATCTTTATGTTATTGTATTTGGCTATTTTTATTTAATCAGTTAAATTTGCTTCCTCAATGTGCAGATAAGGGAAGCATATCTATTGTGTTCAGCTGGAAGTTTTAATCTAGTCCCAAGCTAAACGAAGTTTATAAGAGCTGGTAAGTTTTCTCAAATCTTTTCTTCTCTTCTAATATATAAAGTATTAAATAATTCAATCCAATAAGTATATCATTCATGCCAATTATCCCCTATTCCCTCTCTTTTTTCCTACAACATTTTTTAACTTGTTACTTAGCATCTTTTCCATCTTTCCCTGCAGATTTATTCACCAAAGCACTCTGGAAATCACAAGCTGAATTCCTTCTTGGCAAGTTGAATGTCCTGAATATCCACTCTAACTTGAGGGAGAGTGTTGAAGATCAAACAAATAAGGCCAGTGCACCTACCAAATCAACGAAGTCAGACCCGATTAATCAGCAAAATCAAATGCAAAAGGAAGGCAACGTTTTAGGTTAGTAATTTCCCCCAATTTCTTCCTTTCTCTCTTCACTTTCCCCAAATCCTATACAATGATAGATACTGCTAACCTCATTGTGATGATCCTAGTATGAATGCTAAGATTTAGGTTAATGGGTCTTGAATTAATTTAGTAGATATTAATCTCACCAACCACTCTTATCATTGGAAAGTTTGCAAATTAGCTGACACCGTACACTTGAAAGTTCATGTCTCCCTTTTGGGTGGATTTTCCAATTTATGAAATTATTTGCAATTATTTGAGAAGAACCGTATGAAATATAAGCCATCACAAATGGCCTTAGAGCACGCAAATGGTTAATGCAAGAATATGAATTCTTGTAGAGAAGACTTTGTGACTCAAAAAAAATCTTTGATTGATAAGCTTTTTCAATTTGGCATGCTTGGTACTTAGCTCCATATCTGTGTTAAATCCAGAAGTAGCAATTTCTTCTAGTACTTTTATTTAATCTTGGCGACTCAATTTTGTTGTGTTGGAGATTTGGATGGACTTTGGAAACTTAGAAGGCAACATGTCAATAATTGCTATAAGGTTTTATATATTCTTATTTCTGGCAAATATTATAAACTAACCAGTGCTCCATGTCATTTTCCGTCTCTTAAGAAATTAGAGATTTCGGAAATCTGTAGTAAGGCATTCGAAAACTTTAGTAGCAAGCTTACCACACTCACATCCCTTGTCATAGAGAGCGTGTCACAACTTGCTTGTTTGCCAGAGCAGTTACTGCAGAATAACACATTCTAATGTCTTCCATAATGATTTTGAAAAGGCAAGATATGACACATGCTCCAATATTGTTGTTTCTTGTTTCTTTTAACACCGCAGATCAGTAAGGGACTCACACCTGAAGTGCCCGGATAAATGCATTACTGATGGTTTCTCAAGTTTTTTGGATTTTAACAAAGGGGTAAGTTGTGATTTTTGTGAAACATTTTTGAAACATTAGACATTAATGACCAACCATGTCCTGCTGTGAGATCTCATTCTTTGGAGCCATTAACCGCAGCTGAAGCTTTTTGTCAATCATGGTTAGTCCCTAGCAAGAGATGAAAGAAGCCTTGGAGATTGAGGCCTCTATTTGGATCTTGTCAAGATAGTTTTGAGCGAACTTTTTCTTTTTCTTACTTATAATTATACTAACTGTTGTCATGTGTTGGCAGTTGAGACGATATGTGATGCAGGAGCATCTTGCCTAGCCTTTTATTTGCTTTGCAGCCTTGTAGTTAGTTTTGAGACAACCTCGTACTTGCTGTCTCAAAATACTAACAACCTCGTACTTGGTCTTTTCTTGTTAACCACTTAGAATTAAGCCATGTGCAGCCAATAGGAAGGCTTGGCTGAGTTGGTTAGTTTGTTAGGGGTTGGTTATTAGGCCAGCCAATGGGCTTCCAGCACATTCTAACCAATCCAAGGGCTTCATTCAACAGCCAATCAGATTGTACCTAAGGCATGCTATAAAATGCATGGCCTTGCATTTGTAATAACTAGTTGAATTTTGTTAATGAGAATTGTTAGCCTTTGTGCTATTCCCTTTTAGAGATGGACTTCTCTATGCAGAGGCTTTGTGCTGCCTAGTTACTACTCAAATTAACTCACACTCCAACCCCATTCCTAAACACAAACCCTTCTACCCAAGAGCCTACATCATTTGGTATCAGAGCCTGAGATCCTTAGAATCTCTGTTTTGTGCATTTTCCTTGTTCTTTAGCTTTCAAGAATCATCCAAGATCTATTCCTTTCTTGAACCTAAACACTGAATCAGAGGATGCCAGCTGTGAGATTTAAGAAGCCTAGAAAACCAGTGCAAGACATGGATCCAGAGGTTGAAACTGAGGTTGATGCAGCCAATGAGGAGGAGTTTCCAGAAAAGCGTGCTTGGGAAATAGAGATGGAAGCGATGAGGAGACAGATTGCTGTCTTGACCGAGCAGTTTCAAAAGTATAAACCCCCCCAACAAGAACCAGAACCTGTGAGGCAGCAGCCACAAGCTCCTCCATTCATGGGTTATCATCGAGATTTTGATCAGCAGTGGGCAGAACAGAATCAGAATCAAAGATATGAACCAAGGTATGAGCAGAAATGGGAATTTAGTGTCAAGATTGATGTACCAGAATTTTCTGGTGGGTTAGATCCTAATGACTTCACGGATTGGCTTAATCATGTGGAACGTGTCTTTGAATACCATGAGATTCCAGACCACAAGAAGGTGAAGATTGTGGGAATCAAGCTCAAAGGGAGAGCATCTGCTTGGTGGGAGCAGATTCAAACCCAACGAGTCAGATTTGGAAAAAAGAAAGTCCAAGATTGGAGCAAGATGAAGAAAAAGCTCCAAGAACAGTTTCTACCATTCAACTATCGTCAAACCCTTTACAAAAACTTGCATAATCTGAGGCAAGTAGGGTCTGTTGATGACTACACTGAGAAGTTCTATGAACTCATGGCAAGAGTAAATCTCCAACGAAGATGAAGAGCAAATAGTGGCACGGTACATTAGTGGTTTGAAGCCTCCCATTCAAGATACCTTATCCCTACTTGTTATCGTAACAATTTCTGAGGCTTACAATAGGGCCTTGGCAGTGGAGAAACAATTGACAAGAAAGGCATTGCAGTACCAAAGCTTTGGGAGAAACCAAGCTACTGCCAATTCCAGCAATTATGGCCAGCAGCCTTGGCAGTCCAAGAATGTACCCTATGCATCTACTTCCAGCAATGCAGCCTCTAAGAGTACAATTGTTGGTAAGCCTACCGACCTTTAACTCTTCATTTAAGTGTTATAAGTGTGGTGAGCAAGGCCACAAGGCCAATGAGTGCAAGAAAAGTGGGCTGCAAGTCAAGAATAAGGCACTTATGGTGGAATCAATGGAGGAAGGAGTTGTTGATCAAGAAATAGATGTGGAAGATGCAGTAGAGGATATTGGTGGAGATTCTGAGGGAGAAGAAGGTCTTGCTCTTGTGACAAGAAAGATCTTGCTAGCTCCTAGACAGAATATCGAGGAACATTGGCTTAGAAGCAATATTTTTCACACCACTTGTACAATCGAAAATCGGGTATGCAACTTGATTATTGATGGCGGTTCTTGTGAGAATGTAATTTCTCAAGAAGTGGTGGACAAGCTGAGATTGCAGCAAGAGGATCATCCTAACCCTTACAAGTTGTCTTGGCTTAAGAAAGGCAATGACATCAAGGTGACCACAAGATGTTTGGTGAATTTCTCCATCAGGAAGAAATTCCAAGACGTAGTTATGTGTGATGTAGTCAAGATGGATGCCTGTCACCTATTACTTGGTAGACCATGGCAATTTGATAGAGGCACATTGCATGATGGCAGAACCAACTCATACACTTTGATCAAGGGAGGAAAGAAGTACACACTCAAACCAATGAAGGAAGCTAAGTATTCTTCACCTAATCCTTCTTTCTTTGTGTCAAAAACTTTCATACAAGAAAGCATGGAATTGGGTAGAGTATATGTCTTACTTTCTGCCCTTGAATTGAGTAATATGAATGTACCTATGGAAATACAAACTGTGATGCAAAACTATGAGGATGTGTTCCCTAATGAGCTACCTAGTGACTTGCCCCCACTAAGAGATATTCAACACCAAATTGACTTGGTTCCTGGTTCCTCCTTACCCAATAGAGCAGCATATAGGATGACACCCTTAGAGAAGGCAGAATTACAAAAGCAAATCCAAGATTTGCTAGAAAAGGGTTATATCCGAGAATCCATTAGCCCATGTTCAGTTCCCACCTTATTGACACCAAAGAAGGATGGAAGTTGGAGGATGTGTGTTGATAGTAGAGCTATAAACAAGATCACAGTGAAGTATAGGTTCCCAATTCCTAGATTGGATGATATGCTTGACTGTTTGGCTGGTTCCAAAATTTTTTCCAAGATTGATCTTAGAAGTGGTTACCACCAAATCAGAATGAGGGAGGGTGATGAATGGAAAACAGCATTCAAGACTCCTCATGGGTTGTATGAATGGTTAGTGATGCCATTCGGGCTTACAAATGCACCTAGCACTTTCATGAGGGTGATGACTGAAATGTTGAGACCAGTATTGGGTTTATGTGCTGTGGTTTACTTTGATGACATCTTAGTGTACTCTAAGAGCTTGGCAGATCACATTCAGCATTTGGAAGGAGTGTTTAAGCTGTTGAGGGAGTACAAGTTCTATGCTAACACCAAGAAATGTACCTTTGCAACCAACCAAGTGGGGTTTTTGGGTTACATTGTCTCAGATACAGGCATCAAAATGGATCCCAGCAAAACTAAAGCAATTATAGAGTGGCCAACTCCTAAGACAGTAAGTGAAGTGAGAAGCTTCCATGGTCTTGCTACTTTTTATAGACGATTTGTGAAGAATTTCAGTTCCATAGCTGCCCCTCTCACAGATTGCCTAAAGCAGCAAACACTCCAATGGACAGAAGCTAGTGAAGCAAGCTTCAATGCCCTCAAGACAGCCCTCACTACTGCCCCTATACTGCAAGTACCAGATTTTGACAAAGTCTTTGAAGTGGACACTGATGCCTCTATACAAGGCATTGGAGGAGTGCTAAGTCAAGAAGGTAAACCTCTAGCCTTCTTTAGTGAGAAATTGAATGGTGCTAAACTCAATTACTGTACATATGATCTAGAATTTTTTGCTATTGTCCAAGCAATTAAACATTGGCAGTATTATTTGGCCTATAAAGAATTTGTGCTACACACGGATCATGAGGCTCTAAAGCACCTAAACAGCCAGCAAGGGTTGCATAAAAGGCATGCCAAGTGGGTGGCGTTCTTGCAACAATTCAATTTCAGTATTATACACAAGGCCGGCTGTCTCAACAAGGTGGCAGATGGTCTTTCAAGAAGGCAGGCCTTACTCACTGAAATGAAGGCCCTTGTGCCTGGTTTTGAAGTTTTTAAGGAGCATTATGAGAGTGACAAGAAGCTGGCAGCTGTGCTTGAAGCTTTGAAGAAAGGAAAGCTTGCTGCCTTTACTGGTTTCTACCTCAAGGATGGGTTTCTGTTCAAGGGGCTACAACTATGTGTGCCTCACTGTTCCTTGAGAAGACAGCTACTCCAAGAAGTGCATCAACAAGGACACTTTGGTAGAGACAAAACCCTAGCCCTGCTGCAACAGAGGTACTACTGGCCAAGCATGACAAAGGAAGTGGCCAAGTTTGTGGCTGGTTGCACTATCTGCCAGACTTCCAAGGGAGCAGCCACCAATGCTGGGCTGTACCTACCCTTACCGGTCCCTACCACACCTTGGGAATGCATTAGCATGGATTTTATCCAAGGCTTACCCCCTACTACCAAGCGTTCAGACTCAATTCTGGTTGTAGTGGACAGATTTTCTAAAATGGGTCACTTCATCCCATGTAAGAAGACCACTGATGCATCTCACGTGGCAGACCTATTTTTTAGAGAAGTATACAAGCTTCATGGCCTGCCCTCCTCAATTGTTTCAGACAGGGATTCCAAATTCCTTGCTCATTTCTGGAGAACTTTATGGAAGAAGTTAGGTACTAGTCTTGACTATAGCACTACATTCCACCCTCAAACAGATGGGCAGACTGAGGTCACTAATAGGAGCTTGGGAAACATGCTTAGAGCACTTGTGGGGGACAATCCTAAAGGGTGGGAGAGCATCTTGCCTTTGGCAGAATTTGCTTTTAACTGTTCGCTCAACAGGTCCTCTCAACACACCCCTTTTGAGGTGATGTATGGCACCAATCCTCCAAGTGTGTTGGACCTTGTGCAGCTACCTATGCCTAAGAGAGTGCATCCTAAGGCTGAGGAGTTGGCTGAGATGATGCAGAGAGTTCATGCGGATGTAAAGAAGCAACTAGAGGCTGCCAATGAGAAGTACAAAGCAGCAGTGAACAAACATAGAAGAGAAGTTTTGTTTGAACCTGGTCAACTTGTTTGGGTCATGATATCGAAGGAAAGGAGGCCAGATGGTCAGCATGGGAAGCTTACAAAGAAGAAGATTGGACCATGCAAAGTGTTGAGAAAGATCAATGACAATGCCTATGAAGTGGAGTTGCCAGACCACTTGAATATCTCAAACAGATTCAACGTCAAGCACTTGACCATTTATCATGCACCCGAGACCATTTGAGGCCAAATGCTTCTTAAGAGAGAGAATCTGATGCAGGAGCATCTTGCCTAGCCTTTTATTTGCTTTGCAGCCTTGTAGTTAGTTTTGAGACAACCTCGTACTTGCTGTCTCAAAATACTAACAACCTCGTACTTGGTCTTTTCTTGTTAACCACTTAGAATTAAGCCATGTGCAGCCAATAGGAAGGCTTGGCTGAGTTGGTTAGTTTGTTAGGGGTTGGTTATTAGGTCAGCCAATGGGCTTCCAGCACATTCTAACCAATCCCAAGGGCTTCATTCAACAGCCAATCAGATTGTACCTAAGGCATGCTATAAAATGCATGGCCTTGCATTTGTAATAACTAGTTGAATTTTGTTAATGAGAATTGTTAGCCTTTTGTGCTATTCCCTTTTAGAGATGGACTTCTCTATGCAGAGGCTTTGTGCTGCCTAGTTACTACTCAAATTAACTCACACTCCAACCCCATTCCTAAACACAAACCCTTCTACCCAAGAGCCTACATCAATATGTCTATTTTTTCTCTTGAAGCTGACGCAAGTTTATTAAAGGTGGTAACTTCTATCAAATCTTCTCCTGTTCTCCTCTTTTGCTTGGTTTACCTTCATATTTTTCGAAATTATTCAGGCATGATTATGGTTTAGAGACTATCAATCTATGTAGCCAATAAAATTCAAAAGTTGAGATCATTAAATTTTTCTAAATGATAAGAAGAGTTTAGAATTTTGGAAAATCAGGCAAGTTTTTATTTTTTAATTGTTTTTCCCTTTTCAATTTTTGATAAGCAGGAATAAACTTTTTGCTAGCTTTTGATTTACTTATAAAAAAAAAAAAAAAACTTTTCGCTGGCTTTTGATTCAAACTTTCGATAGATATAATACATGACCTTTTATGTCAGTTTTGGTGTGCTCTCATGAATCTTTCATATTTGCTCGTGGTTCATGTGTTTGCTTATATATTTTTTTCCAATAAGTTATAAAATCATTCAGAGACATCACTGCTGTAGTATAAGGCCTTGGTACATTAATTACGTGTTATACATCTTTTTTTGCAATTTTGAAATTTGCATTAGATCTATATGTTACTGAAGGTGCTCAATACATTTGATTTCAATTAGCTGTGCTTCATCTGCTCCCAAGGTATGCCTCACCAAATTACAGATTTTGCTGATTTCTAGTTTCCCTCATTTAGAAGAAGGTTATGCCAAGGGAAACGGTCTCCAGTGTCCAAAGATTGCCCATACTCAAATAATACAAACATCATAGAAAGCAAGTGATAAACACCTCCAAAGCTGAATTCCTACTCTCTTCTCTACTTATTTTTTCTTTAAAACCAAAAACCTAAGTGATCTTGTATTTCTTCTCTGATATACTCACTTTAATTAAGCTATTAATAACATTTGGGCATAATTCATTGTAGGGCTATTTTATAGTTATTTTTCTACTGGGAGAATAGCTGAGATTCATTAGTGCAGGAAGCAAGTTCAGGTACTTCATCCCTCCTTTTTACTGAGGCATTTTTCTTTACACTTTGTTTATTTATTTATTTTTGGCTGAATTAGATCTTTACACTAATGTTTGTTTAGTTCTCCTGAAAAATTAATGATAAATACACTTGATTGGTATATCACATTTTTTTTTTTTTTTTTTGATAATTCATACTTCATTAAAAAAGGGAAAGAAGGTACAGTGGAAGTGTACACGGAATACAAAGGAAAGTCAAAAAGAACAATAATATAGCATTTCAAGCACAGAAGTAAATGAGACAGAGTGAGAGGCTTTCAGCCATTCGAGAAGCTGCTGGAGGAAAATATGTTTCAGCATTGGAATGGTTTTTTCTTCTCCTTTGAAAGTTCTTGAATTTCTCTCTAACGAAAGACACCACATTAGGCAAAGCAGGACTGCCTTCCAGATGACTCCAGCTTCAATCCTACCCCCCCTGCCTTGCCAACAGCTCAAAAGATCCACCACATTCTTTGGCATAACCCAACCCAAACAGAGAGAACACCAAATTCCACAGATCTTGAACAACTGAGCAATGTAACAACAAATGGCATACTGACTCTCCAGCTAAGCGACCAAGACAGCACCAATCCATGATAAACGCCCCCCTTTTATGAAGGTTATCTGTAGTGAGAATTTTACTAAGGACAGCGGTCCAAACAAAGAAAGCCACCTTCGACGGAACCCGACTTTTCCAAACAGACCTCCAGGGGAACAAAGGTCGAGTAGGAGGGTGTAATACCTGATAGAATGATTTTACCTCAAACTCTTTCCTAGATGTAGGCTGCCAACAAATGGAGTCAGCAGAAACCCTGCTCACGGGAATGGAATACAGAAGGTCCATAAAAGTAGTCATCAACTCCAATTCCCAATCCTGAACAGATCGTAGGAAGTCAATGTCCCAAAGTTGCATTGAACCAGATAAATGACGCTGGTCTGCCACAGAAGCCTCAGGAAATCGAGCAATACGGTATTACTCCGGGAATTGGTCTTTTAGAGGTTGTCCCCCACACCAAATACCATGCCAGAATTTTATCCGGGAACCATCACCGACCGAGTATGAGATGAAGCTGGAAAAACAATCCCAACCAGCACGGATTGACTTCCATAAGCTGACCCCATACGGTCCTCTAGGCATTTTTTAGCACCAACCCCCCCACATACTACCATATTTGGCATCAATCACCTTAAGCCATAAGGCCTCCCTCTCCATTGCATATCTCCATAGCCATTTTCCTAATAAAGCCTTATTGAACCCCACCACATTCCTTATTCCTAGTCCACCATACCGAATCGAGTCACAAATGTGTTTCCAGTTGACTAAGTGATATTTATGTTCATCTCCAAGCCCGCCCCATAAAAAATCTCTATGAAGCTTCTCTATGCGACAAGCTACACTTATAGGAATAGGGATCAAAGATAAATAATATGTGGGAAGGCTAGATAAAGTGCTTTTAATCAATGTGAGGCAGCCCCCTTTGGAAAGATACAATTGTTTCCAACCTGCCAATCTTTTCTCAATGCATTCCAGAACTTTATTCCAAACAGCCTGATTTTTATAAGGAGCACCAAGCGGAAGACCCAAATAAGAAAATGGTAAAGTCGAAACTCTACACCCAATATATTGGCCAATTCTACAACATTAGGAACCTGACCAATAGGCACTAGCTCAGATTTTCCCATATTAATCTTTAATCCCGAAACAGCCTGGAACCAAATAAATACTCCTCTCAAGTGCCAGAGCTGATCGGGTGTAGCTCCACACATGATCAAAGTGTCATCCGCGAATAATAGGTGGGAAATAGATAATGCATGACTGTCAGAATTCCCAACAGAATAACCGGTGATGAAACCCCCTTCTGTCACCCTCTCCAATAATCTGCTCAAGGCCTCCATGACAAGAAGGAAAAATAAAGGAGATAGAGGATCACCTTGTCTCAACCCACGAGAGCTACTAAAGAACCCCGTTGGACTACCATTGACCAGCACCGAAAAGCGAACCGAGGAAATGCAAGCAAAAACCCATCTGCGCCAAGTGTCGCTAAAACTGCAGCGTCTCACAAATTATATTGTTAAAAAGCTTTAATTGATGTTCAAGTTTTTGCTCTTTTGAACAATTTTCCTAATAATTGCTTAATTATTAGATATCTAGCATTAGATTTGTAGTTCCAGGTCCTATAGTATTTAGAGAAAGTAGATCCTTGATAAAAAGGTGTACATATACAAATATATAAATGATATCAGTGATTATCCAACAAGTATATTGTTATTGGAGCTTTGAATATTTGTCAACCTTGATGCACCTTAAACCTCTCCACATAACGGCCAATAGTTTGTATAATTTCTACAGTAACTAGGGAACCATTTTGTTAGGATTTAGATTGGCTAATATCCAGTGACAATGTATTACTTCAAAAGTGTTGTAATTCATGATCAAATTGTGAAACAAAGAATCTGTCATGTGAGCTGCTCAGAGAATTTCCATTTGAAGAATCCCGCTCGAGCGAGCTCACTAAGCGAGAGAAAACCCATTCAAGTGAGCCCGTTAGGTTTTGTTTCTTGATTCAACCCGAGATATCACCTTTAGCTTGTTTGTGGCCCGCTCAAGCAACTACATCAACTTGAGATATCGCCTCTTGCTCGCTTGTGGCCAGTCAAGCGAAATCTTAAGCCCACTCAAGTGAGCTCGTCACATTCAGTTTTTTTAAATGGTTCAACGAGTTGAGCAAACCGTGCACATTTCCCCGTGCACGACTTGCTCAACACCTTAATTTGTGTGCTCTGGCTTGTTATATTGAACATGTTCTTGCAAATGAGTCTCATTTGTACAACTTGACTGTAAAATTATCAAATAATTGATATATATATATATATATATATATATTTTTAATTAAGGGTCAAACATATCGTAGAACTTAAATTATAAATCTACTTTTATTTTGTAACATTTACAAAATTTACAAATACAAATTGTCAAATTTCGTCATACGTGTTGAAATTTTCCCACACTTGGCGTGGGTTTGCGACTACTTTGAGAAATAATTGATGACCTTAAGTATGAAATTATGTTCTTAAGACTTTCAGATGAATGCAAAAACCTGTCTATTGTACCCAATAGAGAATAGCATCTTGAGACTTAAATCAAATCGAACGAGAGACACACTGTTTTGTTTTGGGCCTGAGATCAATTTATGTCTGTATTTTTCTTTTCTTTCTTATGTTTCCTGTAAAATATTTCCAGTTTATTTATTAAAAAAAAAAAAAAATTGATTTCAGGTTAATGGGATCATATTGGATATGTATCCAGAAATTTTTTATCAGTATCCTCAGCATGACTACCATTTGACTGCTGACAAGACATTAGTTAAGGTAAAGGTTTGCAATTTCTAATCCATAATTACTTCCATCTTTTATCTGTATATGAGCATTGAATCTTTCCTATGTGAACATTGTTCGCTAACAACTTGCCCATTTTTTGAGTCTTATGTTATGGTGCCCTAACCTAAAGCCTTTGTCCTGGAAACTTATATGTTTAATTGCGCTCTTGGTCGCACATCTAGTAATTATATTTCTAACTGGTTCGATTGTTGTCAAATCATTTCCTCTATAAGCTCTTGTACATAACTCTTTTGGAGAATTTAACTAGTAGGTTAGATTTAGGGATGTCCCACATGTTTTCTATTGCCGTTTTCTCCTCTTGTTCTAATGCCTTGTATTATTTCTTAAACCACAGGCCAATTACCAAGACATAGCATTTTGGGGTTTTGTTTTATGGAATCAAAAGAGCTTGACATATATTTGGTTTGCTGGGTTGTTCTCAACCTCTCTTTCTCTCTCTGCTTCGATCTCGCTCTGATGCTCAGCCCCTAAAAGATCTTCCAAGGTCAGTTCTTTGAATTCTATATGTTATATATGTTTGATTCTGTGCATTTATGTATATGGGTTTGTACCCTTTTCTTCATGGTTGAGCTCTATCTTAACCTTAAGGTTTTCCAGCTTCAGATCTTAGGACTCTTAAAAAACTGGTCCTTTCTTTCTTATTAGATTTCGTCTTTGATTTCTTCTATTTTATTTATATTTTTGTTTTGGTCAACATTAACTTAGATTTTTTAATTTTAGTTTAATTCTGTTCTTTATTTTTGTTTTCTTTTTCTTTTTATATTTTAAACATTTTAAATTTGTTTTGTGGGATTGGTTACTAAATTTAGATGAAAATAAAGTTCTTTTCCTTTTTTGAACTACAATTCATTACGCTAGATATGTATGTATGTATTCTGTTTTGAGTTGTATGTGTACATACAAAGTATGTTCAATGGTTCTGCAAGCATTTCAATTGCTTGGTAGGTCACCTTGTTATTCTATTCCCGGACTGGATTAAAACAAAAACTTCAGGATTTTTATTTGACTTTTTATTTTTATTGAGATCAAAATATGCTTCAATTGGACCTTTTTTATTTTTTTGCAGAGAAGAATTGTTAGTCTTCATCAGATTACTTCAATTGGATCCACGGACATAACTGATACATGGGAGCCCCTAGAGGAAGGCTTGCTTTCATAAGAGGAGCGTGATGTTTATCTTGAGAGAGAACGGGGCACAATATTGAACAACATTGAGCAACGGACGGCCTGGTGACTCTCTTGATAAAGGCGAACCATGATCTCACCATGGTTCAGCACAGGCTCGAAAAGGAGTTTCAACAAGTGTATGCGGACAATGTAAGCACAATTAGCCAGCCTGGTGAATCTCTTGATGAAGGTGAACCATGATCTCACCATGGTTCAGCACAGGCTCGAAAAGGAGTTTCAACAAGAGTACCTGGACAATGTAAGCACAATTAGCCCCCAAATCAAATCTGGGGATTCTTACTTCTTTCTCCGTTTCTTCAATCATAATTAATTATCTTTATTTCTAAACTCTGTTTTATTGCTTGGAAGCTATGGAGAATGTAAAATAATTATACTATACTATAGTAGTATTTGTATATAGATTTTGAATGGTGTCTACACTC
>OU015761.1:23946859-24000130 GCA_907173295.1 Fagus sylvatica | reverse complement strand
TATTTCTTGTTTGACTTAACAATACTATCTAAAGTTGAAGTGGAATATATTTTGATGAAATTGTCAAATTTGAGTTCAATAATTGAGATATCACAACATATAATTTTAGGTGATTAATGATGCTCTTGATTTTGCATTAAATGTAGTTTCAAACTTACTCTAGAGAGGTGATGGCTTAGCTAGAAGCTAATTGCCTAATTTGCAGCAGATGTATTAGGTGATAAATGAGTGGGTTCAAGGTAAACATTAGCCATTAGGTTCAAATCTTCTTTCTATTTCCAACAAAGAGAATTGGAAAGTTATGTCCTCCTTTCTTGGTGGATACCATTAGCAGGAGATTCTACATCATTGATGTTGCAAAGATGAAAGTTTTATCAAGAATCAAGATTATACAAGTATTTTGCGAAAATTCATGGAATAACAGCAATATTTATTTTTGTAAAACAAGGTTGAATACTTGTATATCTTTCGGACCAGAAAAGAAGGTATCATCCTTTTATCGATCAAACTGATCTGAATCATCTGATGTTAGTTCTTGGGTACTATAGATACTAGGCAGACTTATGAGAATCTTGAAGTTACCATTTTGTATGCATCTACAACTCAGTGAAAGGGTTTTGAAAGTATATATAGTTCACTCAAATGTGTAGTAATTGAGAAAATGTGAAGCAAAAGTGGGAATCACCATTTGTTCCATTGCCATTCGAGAAAAGAGGGATACTTCTCCTTCATTTTCACTCATCACTTCCATATCTTCCCTTGTTCCTTTCTATCACTTGCAGTAAAGAAACTTTTTGTTACAGTTTAGTATTGTTCTTACTAGTAATTATAAGTTTATAACACACGCTTGGGAGAAATTAACGACTCTCTAACAAACCTCCCCTCTACACAATAAACGAATGTGCGAAATTTCCTAGGGGCCCATTATGTTCAAACTCTTGATGACGGTAAAGAAGTTAAACCCTCAAGGACAAATATAATTTTCATTATTATTATTTCTCAAAAGAAAAAGAACTTATACCTAAGTTTTACCCGTATATTAATTGTATAGAAAACTGATGCTTCGTAGTTGATTGGGAAAAAATAAAGTGGTTATTGCACTCAGTAGAACCTTCAAATAAAGGTGTATAAAAGTGGGGAGATTTGCAAATTAATACTATTTTATTATTAATAATTTAGATTGATTATGTTTTGAAATTATTTGGGGGAAATGGCCTCTTTCTAAAACTGTTTTTGTAAGTCACGACTTGAAATCATGTTAAAAGATTGGACCATTCTTTTAGAGCAATACCCTAGATGGCATAAGCATTGACACTAATTGACAATTGCCTAGTTAGAGTTTGAAAAGGGAAGATGCAATTGGTGGAAAATTATTGTCCATCAATAGCTTTCAACGAACAACATGAAAAATTTGCAACATCTTAAAAATGAACCTTTTCATAAAATAACATTGAAAAATTGTTTAAAATATTTAAAAGTTAATTTTTCATTAATTTTCGTAAAATGGTCAAAATAAAAGGTTACTCTATATTGAACGACCGAGATACTAATATTACATGAGAGCTTAATCCTTTACTGATTCAATGCCTATTGGCAAGTAAAGGTCTTTGTGATTTTGTTTTTTCATTTTTTTTAATATGTTATTTTTCTTTCAATTGTTTAAGAGGTGATTTTCATAAATCTTGAAATTTTTGAGATTAAAAGTTATTTAAAAATTAAAAGAAAGAAAAAACGAATAAAGGCCAAAAAATAAAAACGAATAAAGGCCAAAAAAAGAAGAAGCTTTGATTTGACGGTTTACGTACGTGGATAAGAAACCAAATGCGAAGGAGAGAGAAAGAAAAGAGCGCGCAGGAAATGGCGGGATTGTATTGCAGTACAATTCTCTCTCATCACCCTTCATTCTGCAGAGACTCCACGGGCCCCGATGCTCCTCGACCACACCGGATAACAATCGCACCAAAACCAAAACCAAAACCCCACAGATTTTGAAACTCACAGTCAGTGGAGTCACTGAGCTTTTGAGACTATTCTCCTCCAACCAAACCAGGTGGACTACTGTTCCCTACTCATCTCCTTCACTTTCTGTTTGTTTCCCGAGAAACCCAAAAATTTGGTAACTTTAATTTTGTGTTCCTATACATTTCATCGTGTCAATTTTGATATTTTGCAGATTGGAAAGAGAAAGTGATAAAGAGAGAGAAGAGATTGCAGTTTCGGGCATTGATGATGTTGTAATAATCCTCAAATCTGATTATGAGAATTCCTACTTTGTAACAGGTACCTTGTTCCATCTCCAAACAGTTTACTTCCAAACGGGTTTGAAGGAATCCTCCTCCAACCCACTATATCATCACTTGTACTTTTAATTACATGATATTTTTAATAAGTGATGTGATTTATTTAAGTAGTGGGTTGGAGGAATTTTTTGTGTAAACTCATATAAACTAGCAATCATATAAACTCAGCAGTGATATTCAAATTCAACACACATGCACACTGATAGAGAGAGAAAAAAGGGGTTTAAAGAGACCGAACTTTTCTTTGTGTACTAATGAACATTCACTTGAATTGAAATCAGTCAATTATATGCATTTTGCTAGCATTGGTGCTGTAATACTAACTTTTCATTTGAAATAGGGGTTTTTACTTCTGCAATTTATGCTGAAGATTGTATCTTCGAAGATCCAACAATTAGATTTCGAGGTAAAAAGAATAATGTGGATTTTTCTAATTAGAATTTTTTCACTATTTTCATTCTGATTGATATATCCGCATCATATTACTTAATAATGATTGGTTGTTTGATATATCTAAATTTCATTTTTTTAAGATTTTGTAAGTATATGTTTAGACAGAACCCATTATCTCACTTGCCTTTTGTCAATGCTCAACTTATGACTTACGTAATTTTTTTATCGCATCAATCTTTGTATATTGTGTACAATTGGAAATTCTTCTTAGTACTTTCTATGTAGCACAAAACCAGATTTTGTGACATATCCAAATAATACTAGATGCCTTACAATCTCTCTCTGTGTCCTGTTTGTGAATTTCAGAGACTAATTAAAAATTGCCACTGTGTGCAAAACTGCAAATATTTATGAGAAGGATAAACTGATATCTTTGCTCTTGGCCCTCAGGTAAGGAGTTGTATTCACGCAACTTGAAATTGCTTGTTCCTTTCTTTGACTGTCCATCAATTGGATTACAAAAGATCGAGAAGGTAGTCAGTCATTCTCTATGTGAAATTTGATTTCATTTCTAATAATGGAATGGTTGGATATCTGCACATTAACTGACTGAGCGGGTAAGATTATGAAATCCTTCAAAGGAAAAATGAAATTGTGAGTTTGTCTCCATGTTTCTCTATAGATTCTGGATGTCTTCTGTGGTGCCAAGTTCAGTCATATAGTTTCACTTTCTAGTATATGAATATATGGTTGATGAAAGGCTTTCTGTCTTTTTTTTTTTTTTTTTTTACTAGGAAAAGAGGTGTTCGGTTTCAGCAAATCCTGCTTATATCCTTAGAAGTTAATAACAAGAAATCAGTTGAGTTTGTATTTGATCTGGTTCTATATAAAGTTTTTATGCTTCTTACTACTGTGTTCTATCCCATGTTGAACCCCCTATTACTTCATTAAGGTCAGCTCCACATCTACCAGATGGAAACCCTATGGATTTCCAGATCTTGAAGGATTTTGTGAGACAAATTATTCTGCTTGTTGCTTTTTGTTAATTTACGATGATTCTTGTAAAGTTGTCTGATTAGTATTTAAAGCGTACGGAGCGTGGGCTCTTGTACAACATTATTCATATCTCAATTTATTATCAAATTGCAGTACCACATATTTGGAATTCATTAGTGTCTGATAATATTACTTCACTGCAGGGTATCAATTCCAAAGCTAATTTTGTGCTTGCAACATGGAAGCTAAGATGCCTAACTTGGTCAACTGTGTGTGTGTTTGTGTGTTTTGTTGCTATATTATATGCCTTTTGAAATAATGAAAATAATTGCTCCTACAAGCTATTCCCATCAACTCTTACTGTTAGTGGACAAACTCATAGCTTGTTCTGAAAATTCTGCAGTGACTTTGTTCTCTATTCTATTCTAAACATCTTCTGCTACTGATACAACTGTTTTCACAACTTTTTTTTCATAACTTGCTAGTATGATAAGCAATGATTAGTGAGCAATCACTTTCAAATAGGCACACCACTAGCACTACTTTTATTGGCCACCACTCACAATATGTCATCCCAGAAAGTTAGTGAATGAAGTTCTGTCACTAGACTTACCCTTAGTCAAGAGGCTTCATGCAATGAAGTTTATTACTGCTTGATGTGCTTTGCATGCATTATGTAATACTGTTCTTTTGGCCATCCATGCTAATGCTAGGAGATACGTGATTTGCTTGTTGAACTACTTGTTGACTATGCAGTGTGGTAGGCACCCTAGAAAAATATGTAAAATGCAGTTACTAAGTAATATAATACTGTTCTTTGCACGGAAGGACTAAATGTCTGGAGAAATGTGATTTATCCGAGTGCTTCTCAACTATGATGTGTGCTAGGCACACTAAGAAAATATGTAAATAGAATTATTATTAAGTGCTATCTGTTGCTCCAATTACTCATTTTCCATTTCTACAATGTGATAAAGCCATTGAGGCTAAGGAGCCATTTCCAGTGACATGCCTTGCACAAAGGTCATGTTTGGACCTTTATTGAGTTTTTGGAACAAATCAAAGATTATTGTACTGCAGATTCAAAACTAAAAATATTTCTAAAATGGAACTAGTGGAATTGATTCATTGTTGGCTTGTTGCCTCTTCACTTCTGCAAACAATTATTATTGTCTCACACTTTTGAAGTATAAAAACACTTCTCCTTGATTGCGACAACCTTGTATTATTCCTTTTACCACTAGCTGTAGGTCAAGCCTAAGCTGTTTTTTCTCGTCTGCAGGACTTACCTCAAACTTCCATGGAGGCCCCTCATTTGCATTGATGGAAGTACAATCTACGAATTAGATGACGAGTTTAAAGTAAGAAATAAAAGCTCTTTCTATTGCTGCAATGTGCATATATGAACTTCTGGTGCATATGCCAAGATTACCACTAATTACGGGTGCTTTGCTCTTTTCATTTAACAGATTGTTAGGCATGCTGAGAGTTGGAATGTTTCTGCGCTTGAAGCAATCGGCCAGATATTCACCCCTAGTTTTGGAAGGCCTAATAATTGAATTTTCAAGGCTCAATAAATCTGAAGAAGCCAAAGATTCATATAATATTAGCCTCTGTAGCAGCTGCTGATTCAAATTTTCATGGTAATTACACAGGGCTTCTGCATGTTTTGGGACTATCAAGACAAACATTTGGAAAACATACCACGCCTATAGATTTAAGTTCAAGGTTGGAGTGCATGGTACTAATTTGTGATTATTATTATCAAGAGCTTTAGTGACTTGAGTTATGGCTTGTACCCTTTGTAAGACTGTCAGAGAGATTAAAGATGAGAAATGTTGAAAGAGTGGGAGGACAGGATTGGAATTCATTATCTATTGAATTCAGACTGTGATCTCTACTTTATCTTTAATTTAAAGCAGACACGTATTACATTTTTAATATTGATAGGTGAAAGAAATATACTTTCCTACTTACTCTAAGGCTCAAGGCACTCACCTATTCACACCATTCTTTCAAATACTAGTATATATAAGTGATTTTTGTAATTAATGTTCCAATACTATGGTAAGAATCTACAACCAATAAACATTCCAAATTGCCAATCTAAAATATTGGTACCTGGATTGAAATATTTACATAGGATAGATGACAAATATTATAGTTTTACTTATTTGTACCTTTGCTTTCTGTATTTTTAAATAAATTTCATTATTAAGTTTTATAAAATCAGCGGTGATCATACCATAATTAACTTCTATTTCAATTAAGAAATTTATTTTATTCATATTGGAGAGGCAACTTGAAATTTTGAAAATTGAATGTGACGAGGTTGTGTTTTCAAACGAAACTTACAACTGCAATGAGAGAAATTCTTTTTAAGAAAGGTCATCATAGTTTTCATTATGGTTCGGTTAATCCAACAATTGGTTGCATTAGCAATGGTTGTCTATTTCTCAAATGGAATCTCTCATTTTACTTAACTGTTAACGTGCTTTGGAATCTTCATATACTATTTATACATTTTGGTTATCCTTCATTTTCCAATTAATGTTCATGCACTTCAGCACAGAGTGGTCCAAGATTCTCCCTGTTCAAAATATCCAAATAAACATTTGATTCCTATTCTAAGCTCAAAATAATCTTAAATTGGTATTTTGTCTCAAATGTCCTTTTTTCTAACATTTCACTTTGGAATAAACTAGTTTTTTTTTTTTTTTTTTTACCATATTTCTTATAGCGATATCCCTTCAATTTTTGTTTCAAACTTTATCTCCATGTAACATATTCTGCTGCACAGCATACCGTCAAATTTTTGTTTCAATGAATTTTTATTTTTATTTTTTGTTGATTAATTTTACAAATAAAATTCTGTCTACTTGTTACTATTGCATTGTCTTCACTATAATGTTTTGACTTGTCAGTTTTCTAATAATTTGAGCTCTTTAATTATTTGTACAAAGGGGTAAGTTGTGACTTTTGTGAATGAGTTTGATGTCATTGTTTGTCGAGGATGCTAATTAAAAACAGATCACATAGGTTGTACTTCGCATGTAACGGTTTTTGAAACATTAGACAGTAATGACCAACCATGTCCTGCTGTGACATCTCATTCTTTGGAGCCATTAATCGCAGCTGAAACTTTTTGTCAATCGTAGTTAGTCCCTAGCAAGAGAGATGAAAGGAGCCTTGGAGAATGAGGCCTCTGTTTGGATCTTCTCAATATGTTTTGAGCATACCTTTTCTTTTTCTTACCTATAATTATACAAACTGTTGTCATGTGTAGGCAGTTGAGACAATATGTCTATTTTTTCTTTCAAATCTTCTCCTCTTTTATAGTATTTCTTATCTCACAGGTATATTGTTTATGCAATTACTCCTTTCACTATCATCTTTTCTTGTATTGACTAAGCTAAAGAAAAAAAAAAAAAAAAAAGTGAATTTATTTTTCATATTTTTGAAACTATTCAAGCATGATTAAGGTTTGGAGACTATCAATCTATGAGTTAGCTGGAGGAAGGACTCATGGAATCTAACTGAGATCATACATAATAAGCTATACAATTTAAAACCTCACTTTTAGTCTCTAAAATTGATTAATTTTTCCCTTTCGAACATTCAAAATGTAGCTAATATAATTCCTAAGTTGAGATCATAAATTTTTTCTTAATATTAAGTAGAGTTTAGAATTTTGGAAAATCAGAGAGCAAGTAGTTATTTTATAATTGTTTTTCCCTTTTCAATTTTTGATATGCAGGCATAAACTTTTTGCTGGCTTTTGATTCAAACTTTCAATAGATCTTCCAAAATTTCAGATATTAATACATGTGCTTATATATATGTCAATTTTGGTGTGCTCTCATAAATCTTTCATATTTGCTGGTGGTTCATGTGTTTTAGCATTTTTCCCCTATAAGTTATAAAATCATTCAGAGACATCACTGCTGTAGTATAAGGGCTCGGTACATTAATTAAGTGTTAAACATCTTTTTTCGCAATTTTGAAATTTAAATTAGATCTATATGTTACTAAAGGGTGCACATATTCTGTCCAGAAAAAAAAAAAAATGAAAGTTCTCTTCAAGTGCTATGTTCAATCCTTATGATTTCAATTAGCTGTGCTTCAAAGAAGCACGGGTACGTTTTAGGGTACCGGTACAGTACGACGGTACGACAATTCTTAGAATAGTAGGGTACAGGTACGATAGGAATATATGTTTTATTAAATTTTTTTTATATATTATTATGCATATATTTTTCATATATTGATAAGTATATGTGAATTTAAGAGCAATTATGGATAATAAAGTATATCCATTGCCATTAAATGGTCTTTTAAATTACAAATCAAGATCCAAAAGAGTAAATAAAATAAGTGTACATCCATATAATTATATTTAAAGTTCATGTTTCTACTACTTTCACTACTTTTATCTATTTTTGTGACATATCCAAAAGAAAAAATGAAAGAAAATGATTTTTTTTTTTTTGAAAAATTTGGGTACGCCTGGGGTACGCATGCAAAAATACCCCAAGAGTACAAATACCCAAAAAGTATCCGGTATGGGTACAACTCCATTTTTGGAGTACCCGTGCTTCATAGCTGTGCTTCATCTGCTCCCATGGTATGTCTCACCAAATTACAGATTTTGCTGATTTCTAGTTGCCTTCATTTAAAAGAAGGATGTGCCAAGGGAAATTGTCTCCAGTGTCCAATGATTGCCCATACTCAAAATAATACAAACATCATAGAAAGCAAGTGGTAAACACTTTAAACCTAAGTGATCTTGTATTTCTTCACTGATATACTCACTTTAATTAAGTTATTAATAACTTTTGGGCATAATTTCGTTGTATGGCTATTTCATAGGTTATTTTATATTGGGAGAATAGCTGAAACTCATTAGTACAGGAAGTAAGTTCAAGTACTTCATCTCTCCTTTGTTTCTGAATTAGTTCTTTACACTTATCTGTTGCTTAGTTCTCCTGAAAAAGTATTGATACAGACACTTGATTGGTATTTCACAAATTATATTGTTAAAAAGCTTCAATCGATGTTCTAGATTTTGCTCTTCTGAACAATTCTCCTAATAATTGCTTAATTATCAAAGATCTAGCATTAGATTTTTAGTTCCAGGTCCTATAGTATTTAGAGCAAGTAGATCCTTGATAAAAAGTGTACATATACAAATATATAAATGACATCAGTGATACTTCTACAGTACCTGAGGAACTATTCTGTTAGGATTTAGATTGGCTAATATCCATTGACAATGTATTACTTAGAAGATTTGTAATTCTTGATCAAATTGTGAAACAAAAAAAATCTGCCATGTGAGCTGCTCAGAGAATTGCCATTTGATTAACGTAAGGTAATAATTGCAACTTGTAAGGTAATAATATTTTTTTTTTTTTGCTGGATACTTGGAAGGTAATAATTGCAAACATAAGATAGAACTTAAATTATAAATCTACATTTATTTTGTAAAATTTACAAATACAAATTGTCAAGTTTCACCATACGTGTTGAAATTTTCCTCACTTGGCGTGGGTTTTGCAACTAGTTTGAAAAGTAATTGATGACCTAAAGTATGAAATTCTATTCGTAAGACTTTTAGATTAATGCAAAAACCTGTCTATTGTAGCCAATAGGGATGGGCATCTTGATAAATCAAATCAAACTACAGGCACACTGTTTTTTTTGCCTTGCCAACCTGCATCAACACAACCCAAAAAAAAAACGATATTATTTTGAAAAATACTTTTTATTAACAAATGCTTATCCCAAGGTGACAATTTTGACTAAAAGGATTATTTTTTAAGGGAATAGAAGGTTAGGTGGATTAGTATAAGAGTAAAAAAATAATCCATCGAATAGGGTGCAACTCTAATTTTTATCTTCAAAGTTCAAACTTTCATCATATCCCATGCTAGGTACTAACCGAGAAATTATATAAATAGACCTTTATAATAAGAAATGCTTATCTTAGAGTTTTGTATATATATTTTTTTCTTATCATGGCACGGTCAGGCTGGCAAATTTGACTAAAACAAATATTTAGTAATAAGAAATTGGACACTCAAAAAAAAAAAGTATTATGAAATTGTAGATTCTGTGAATTAGTTAAAAAATATTGTAGGTTTAGTGGGGGCGGTGCCAAAGGGGGGCAGGGGAGCCTTGGATTTGGCTCTTTAACATTTTGAATTTCCTTTAGTTTATTAAAAATATATATAAATTAAATGAAATTTGCTTATCAGTTCTTTGAATTTTTTTTTTTTTTTATATGAAACAATTCAAATTATGTATATTTTAAGAAAAAAATTGTTCAAAATTAGGATGAACATATTTTAAGAGAAAAAAAAATGCAAGATTAGGAGGTTAATGCTAAATTTTCTATCCCAAATGCTAAAACTTTAGTTGTTAAATTCCCTAAAAAAGCTCAATCCATTTAATGTTTGCTTAGGAATTAGAGGATTTGTTTTTTTAATTTTGTTATATTTAGTTGCACCCTCCTAGAAAAAATTTTCTGACTCCACCACTGTTTAGTGCCATCAAACAAAGTGTTAATCAAATTTTTAGTTTCAAGCTTTTATTTTCTGATAGTAGGTAGTGATGTCGCTAAAATATATGCACTACTCGTAGTCGCAATACAGTTTAGGGATTGTCAATCTTCAAGAAAAAGTAAAAACAAAGAACACTTTGTAAGAAAATGAGAAATATTGTGGAAATTTAGGGAGAAAATTATGAATTATTTTGAGAAAAATCAATAATTTAGAATACCAAGGCGTTAAGGTTCCTTCTCTTAATAAAGTAATATTAATTTAATTAATCAATTTAGGATTTGTTAACTGATGCTCTTAGGGTAATGGTTAAGGATACTTAAAAAAATTTTAATATTAAAATAATAAATGAAAAGACTAAAATACCTTAAAAGTTATTTTGTATTATTTTAATACTAAAATTTCATTACTTCCTATAAAGTGGAAGTATTAAGTGTTTACTTAACCATTATTCTAAGGGCATCCGTTACCTGGACCCATCAATTTAATTACTCAATTGATCTCACATCCAAATCCCCAATCGGAAAGTTGGGAAAAAACAATCTGATAAAAAAAAATTGAAATCGATTTCCTATTGATTGTTCATTTGTAAAACTTGACTGTAAAATTATCAAATGGTTGATCTATTTATTTTTTTTATTTTATATTTTATTAAGGGTAACAATTGCAAACATAAGATAGAACTTAAATTATAAATCTACATTTATTTTGTAACATTTACAAAATTTACAAAATACAAATTATCAAATTTCATCATGTGTTGAAATTTTCCCGCACTTGCGACTAGTTTGAGAAATAATTGATGACCTAAAGCATGAGATTCTATTAGTAAAACTTTTAGATGAATGCAAAAAAAAAAAACTTGTCTATTGTACCCAATAGAGATGAGCATCTTGAGAAATCAAATGGAACGAGAGACACATTGTTTTTTTGGCTCGCTAACCTGCATCAACACTACCAAGAAAAACCATTTGAATGAGAAATAAAATTAAAAAGATGTTATTTAGAGAAATACTTTGAATAACAAATGCTTATCTTCTTAAGTTTTCGCTTTTTCTTTTGGTCATGGCACATGAAAGCGTACGCAAAGGAAAAAATATTTAGTCATGGGGACATGCCTTCGTGAACGTAAATTTAATTTAAAATTTCATCAAACCCAAAATTTTGAACGGATATTTTTTTTTAAGGGAATAGAAGGTTAGGTGGATTAATAGAAGAATAAAAAAAAATAATCCATCGAATAGAGTGCAACTCTAACTTTTGTCTTCAAACTTTCATCATATCCCATGCTACATACTAACCGAGAAATTAAATAGCTACCTTCAATAAGAAATGCTAAGAGGGAGGTTTTTGCTAATTTAAATGACTACTCTAGACTATTGTTTTAACCTTCAAAAAGAAATATTAAATGGTTAATTAGATGTATATCATTTTTACTTTCTTTTCTAATGTTCATTGATATCTATTTTGCCAAGAGTATTTTAGTTTAGTAGCATTATTTGAACTCCTTTATAAAGAAACTCAGGGTTTGAATCCTACCTCCCCCACTTGTAACAAATGAATTATAAAAAATTTATATTTATTGTATTTTCTCAAACTTTGTAGATATAAAACAGTTTATCTTTATTTTTTTATAATTCAATTGTTATGACAAGTGAGGAGAGAGATTTGAACTAGAATTATTCTTTATAGCAAATGAGACCAAATAATACAGCTAAGAGGAGTGAGGAATGCAAAACTTTATAGCACGTCACGTAGCATCATTCATTATTCATATATAAGAATTGGAATTTCTCCATTATGGCCCATGTAAGTGTTTACATGTGCTGCCACCAACAAAAGAAATACAAAAGTCTTCCAGAGAGAGAGATACCGAGCCGCGTACAATTACATTCTCTTCGCCGGTAAGTTTCAATATTGACATGATCTCTCTCATCAAAAATATTAACATGATCTTTTCATTTATTTACTTCTTTGTTCTTCCCCTTTATAATTTCTTTTCTGATTTTTTTTTTTTTGACTATCGAAAGCCAGGAACCTCCTGCAATCTTCGATCGCCTAATTTAACGCAGACTGAGGAAAGGAGCTAGGGAGGAGATTCAAGACGTGGTAATAAACTATCTCAGTTTTTTGTTTTTTTAATCTTATATATATATTTAAATCCTTAAAACATGTATTATTATTTTTCTTAAGAAAAAAAAAATCTTATACCTATGAAATGGCAAAGTAACTAGACTTATTAACACTCTAAATCTCAATATATATAATTATTATTTTTAAAGTACATAATTTCTATAAAAAAGAATAAAGTTATGTATATTTATTTAAATAGATCAGATTTGCAATCTCATTAGTGATACTTATCTTAACAAAAAAAAAATACCAATTACTTAAATTAATTGGATATTCATAAAATCATAATAAACACAGTTTTCCTAAAAATATCTCAACTAATAAAAGAAAAAACAAACAAGGATTTTAGTCTTTACACTTGGCTTGTAATTTAAATAAATATATGTTTAATATTATTGTTTACTAGACAATAACCTGCGAGGGATTCTTTATTATTATTATTTTTTGAATATTATTATATAGAATCTATTATATTTCAATATTGATGGGGAAAAATAAATAGATATTTACTAATTAGTTAAAAGTAGAAAGAAAAAAAAATACCATACAAAATTGTTAAGCTAGAAACCAATTTATTTTTCTTTAAAAAAACAAACCGCATTTGCTCCATGAGTTTTGTAACTCAGTGGCATCACTAAGTTCCCCATAAAAGAAAAATTGGGTTGGAATCTTCCTTCTGCATTTATTCTAAGCACAAAAATAAAATAAACCTTAATTAAATGACAGCTATAGATTATAGCATTATCCTTTGAAAAATAAAAATAAATAGGTTAATTAGATGTATATCATTTTTACTTTTTTTTCTAATGTTCACAAAATGAGCAAGATCTGATTAATAGAGAGAATAAAAGACAAAAAAAGAAAAAGAAAAAGTAAGGTGTCCACAAAATGGAAGTGTCTTCAGGAGAGGTGAAACAGAGATCAATTAGGGGTGGTGGTGGTCACAGAAAAGAGGTCAATTTGGGGTGATTGCGATTTTGAAATGGAGATCGGTTAAGTGGGAAGGTTTTTCATGAAACAGAGATTGGGAGATGAGGAAACTGAGAGAGGTTAAGGATTTTTTTGTTTTTGTTTTTCTCCTTCGACAAATGGTACCTCTGCTTCAGGCATAAAATGGCTTTCAAAATTTTGGTGGGGGTTAATCAACTAATTTGAGTAAGCCTATCCCTATTGGCCAACCCAATGAGTTGGATCCTAAACTACAGCCATCGGCCAACACGATAAGGCCTTCACCCCTACAACCATGGGGAAGGTGCCCATTGCCCAAGTCCCCTCGGGAATCACTAGGGGATGACATGGTCTCTTTGACTACCTAGGAAACAACCCACCAACTGCCACTAAGAAAGCCCAATATAAACCCTCTCAAGCCAAAGAGAAAGTTATGCATTCATTTTCTCTCAACTCTATCATTATTCTTGAGCTTATATTGTGATCTTCTTCCCTAACTTGTTCGTTGGAGTGCTTCCAAGCAACAACTTCAATTGGTCTCCAACTTAGCATATATGTAGGTTATTCTTATTTTGGAAGATTATCCAGCGGTGAATCCCAAACCATTCAACCTCTATATTAGCCAGAATCCTTGTCGCAATTCCTCTTCCCATTTCACACACCTACATTAATCTTTCTTTGAAATAGTTGATTGCAAGTAAGATTTTAATAATTTTAACGTTAAAAACTCCTTTAGCAGATGCAACTATAACATGTATAGTCAATAATATTCTATATGCAATAGATGCATTTGGAAAACAATTCAAATCCTTAAGAAAATTAAGTATATCATTGCTCTTTTTTTTTCTTTTGGTAAAATCTCTTATAAGACTTTTAATTCTAAAAATGAAAAATAAATCAATACTATCAAGATCAGAAAAATTATCATGTTTTAAAAAACCTTCAAAATTAACACAATACTTTTTCAAATTTTAACTTTTCACTTCTGGATCAAGATGAGAGAGTGATAAAATAAATTGAGATTAGAGGGTAATAGAGATATAGAGAGATGAGATATTAGAAGTAGCCGTTTAAAGAGAAAGAAAGCGAATGAGTGAATGAATTTTGAAGATCTAGGATTGTTAAAGTGATAGGTGGCTAAGTTATAAAGGGAAGTGAAAAGTTTATTTATTTTTATATTTTTTTAGGGTTATTTTATTATTGTTAGGACTTGAGCTAGAGAAATAAATTATTGGGCTTATTTTAAAGAATTGATTTTAACCTTTGGATGTTTTTAAGATTTGTTTTAATTATTTGGGCATTTTCAATTTTTTGTATAGGGTTAATCTGTCAATTTTTTTAAGGCCTTTCAAAATTATAAGGGATTTAAAAACTTAGGAGTGAGGCCTAATTTTGGAATAAGATCTGGAGCGATCGCACACCTCGCACATGCCGAGAGCCATCCTTGGAGATTTTGCACGTGACACTTCATCAAGGACTTGTGGGTCTCATAGATGTTCCAAGCCTATGCATAAAATTATGCCGAACTCAATATTAGTGTAAAATGTTTCTTTTGCCCTCTAGACATTTTCCCAATTTTGTCCTTCCTTGTTTGGGCTTGGCCCATACAGTTTGGTTGGAATAAAAGTTTGTGCTTGGATCTTGTTGAAATTTTTGTGAGATTTTGGACCTCAACAGCTATCAAACTAAAAAGCCCCCTTCTTCCTTAATGGGCTTCAATTTCGAACAGTGGCCACTCAACCAGTCCATGCATATATATTTCGTATTGTCATCTTTCTTCTTCTTCTTCTTCACTTTTTTTAATTAAAAAATTAAATTATGAAACAGGTATACACTAGTGAGTATGGTTTTAAAAACAGGACCAGGGAAAGAACCGAAAAGGGGACTGGTTCCCGTATCACTGGTTCGACTAGTGGTCGAACCAGTGACGTCATAAATAATTTAATTAATAATTTTTAAATTATATAAATTAATAATAAATATATAAAATTTATATAATATATTATAAAATATATATAACAAATTTAACTAATAATATTTAGTTAAAAATATATATATAACAAATTTTAAAACTTTTATATGAGTTTTCACATCTTATATTTAGAAGAAAAAAAAAGTAACTAAACATATTAAAATTACAAAATAATCATATTTAAATCATAGAAGAACGTTTTATGTTTATTTGATAATATCATAAGTCAAAAATAGTATTTTCTTAGATTTATGGTAAGAACTTTCTTTATTTGACTTATTTGAAGATTTAAAAACTATGTATGAGTTTAAAATTTGAATGCCCTAATTTAAATTTTAAGTCTTCAAATTTTAATATGTTAATTAATTTTGTATTTTGATGTAGTTATAAATAGTATTTGCTATTTGAAGACTTGTTGTTTTTCCAATGTGGGACTAGTTGTCTTGTACTCTTGTGAGAAAACTTATTCATCGTCCCACATTGGAAAAAGAAAAGAGAATGATACACTTTCTCCTCTATAAATACTACACTCTACCAAGAATTTTAAATATGAGGGTGGACTATATTAATTTGTGGGCCTACCATTCATTAATTAAATATTGGGTTGCCTTGTGTGAGCCAAACATTTAATGTTAGGTTGCCTTTTGTGTGAGTCAAACATTTAACATTTAATGTTGGGTTACCTTTTGTGTGAGCCAAACATTTAATGTTAGGTTAACTTTAATGTAGACCTAACATATTAGTATTATTTTTTAAATAAAAATTTTTTGTATTTAAAAAGTGGTCAAACCGGTTGGACCGGTCCGGTTCCCGGTTTTACCGGTTGAACCGGCGGTTTCCGGTTTTGCTTCACTTTTTCTTTATTTTCGGTTTTTTAAGGAAACCGGACCGGACTAGGCACCGGTCCCCGGTTGAACCGGCCGGTCCGGTCCAGTTTTTAAACCATGCTAGTGAGATTCTTGAGTCAAAACTTCAGAGTTAGGGCAGATTGGGACAGTCTTGATCAAATCTGAATATAAGAAATGGGAGTGGAGAAGATTTGAGAAAAATCCCATAAAATGAGGTAAATGTATTTTGTTAATAGAATTTTTTTTTATTTTTTTTTGGCTCGTCAACCTCCATCAACACTACAAAAAAATTAAAAAAAGATTATTTTGAGAAAATCTTTTGAATAACAAATGCTTATCTTCTTAGTTTTCTCTTTTTCTTTTGGTCATGGCACCTGAAAGCGTACGCAAAGGAAATTTATTTAGTCATGGACAATACCTTCGTGAACGCAAAGTTAATTTTAAGAGTGTGGTAGAGCATTCACACTAGCATCATCAAATCGTATATTCACCAAAATAATAGCTACAAACGCACAAAAACACCTACATCAGCCTCTCTATTCGGCAAACGGAGAAAAGTTTTTCTACAGTAGCTTGCTCGTTCGATCAAGTTATTGTTCATCAGCAAACTTTAATCCCCCTTTAAATATTAATTTTCTCTCTCTCCTTCGTCTTCTCTGGCGCGTCTCTCTCTCGACTTCACGCCTTGTGAGTTCACGATGGGTCTGTTGATTGTGGGTTTGTGGGTTCACGGTGGTTCTGGGAAACTGTTTTCTTAAGAAAATTTTGATAAAAGTCAGAGTCTTGGGGCATCTGTTACAGATCACAAGGTGGGTTTGAGATCTACAGAGTCGGGATTTTAGGGTTCGAATTATTGGGGTTGAGAATTAGGCTTATTTTTCATGTGGGGATGAATTTTGTGGTGGAAAGAATTAAGAATGGGAGAGAGCTCGTTTGGTCAGTGTAGAAAGTAAGCAGAGAGAGAGAGAGAAGATGTTTGCTGTGTGTGTTGAACTGGGGAAAAAAAAAATTGATGTAGAGGAGAGAGAAAATGGTAATTGTAAAAAAAAAAATTAAATAGAATGGTGAAAAAAATAAAGAATCTGATGTAGTTGATGTGAAAAAAAAGTTTTTTAAAATAGAAAAAGTGAGTGTTTTGTAATCATTTGGGCTAAAATTATACCTAGTCTAATGAGAATGCTCTAGATCTGTAATTTAAAATTTCATCAAACCCAAGGTAACAATTTTGGCTATAATATATATATATATATATATATATATATATATACATATATTTAGAGAAAAGAAGGTTACTAGGTTAGACTTTCATCATATCCCATCCTACATACTAACCGAGATATTAAATAGCTACCTTTAATAAGAAATGCTTATCTTTAGAGTTTTGTAATTTTCTTTTGATCATGGTTTACGAAAGCAGAGGTGATGGAAAATTTTTTAGCCATGAAAGATACCTAGGTGAACGCAAATTAAGATTTAAGAGGGAGGTGAATTTTCTAATTTATAAATTTCTCACGGTCAGGCTGGCAAATTTGACTAAAACAAATATTTAATATTAAGAATTTTTAAACCATGTAAGAGAGGAAGACTTGAAGACTTAGAAGGAAGATTTGTGGACAGAAAGAAGGAAAGATAAAGAAAGGAATTTTTTTTTTTTTTGGATAGAAACAATATAATAGAGATAGGAATTCTTCTTTTGTATTTTTATTATTTTAAAAAATTAATTAATATTGGAATATAAATAAAATAATAAAATATTAATTTTGTATTGATAGTAGATCAATTTTTCAACAAAATACATTATAATTATAATGAATGCATTCTAGCAATTTTATCAATTGAAAATAATATATTGGAGAAAATTGATTATAAAAGTGTGATTAATAATTTTGTATCTAAGAGAAAAAGTTATAAAAAAAAAAAAAAAAATATTGTATTTAAAAGAGTAAGAATAATCCAATAATTTTTTATTTTATTTTATAAATATTAATTAATTTAATATTGAATAGTCAAGCATCTCAATTTTAGATTTTATATCCCTAAAATGATTGGACTGCCCTGCCATCATTCTCTGTTCTTTCCTTTTATGATTTCTTTTCTTAATTTTTCATTTTGATTTAGATATATATATGAGGGACTGAGATCCCTAGTAATAGTTGAGAAAATATTGTCTAAACAATTATAAGTGGACGGCCCGAATTAGAAGTTATAAAAACAACTTTTAATCTCGGCCTTACAAACTCTCCTGACAAAATCATATATATGAGTGTTCCTCTTTTCATTTTATCATTCATTAATTGCTGGTGATCCACCCATTGGAGTTGCAGACAATTCTTTTCTTTCCAAGTTCCAACGTGCATAGGCTGCATCTACCTATCTGCAAGCTATTATAGTAAGTGCTACCTTTTTGACATGTGTTTATGTTATTGACTCTTTTTTGGCTGAATAAATAGTTTATTAATTAATTAACACAAGGAAAGGCATGCTATCTTCGATCTCCTCCAATCAACACAGACTAGGGAAGGAAGGAGGAGATTCAAGACATGGTAATAAACTATCAGGGGGTAATCATGGCCCCCAAATTGTTTTTTTTATTTTTTATTTTTATTTTTACAAAATCTTATATTTGAGTTGATAAAAACATCTTAAGTATGTATAATTTTTTTTAATAAAAAAACTCCTTAAATATGTATTATTATTATTATTATAATATGTATGAAATAGCAAAGTAGCTAGACTTATAACACTCTAAATCTCAATTAACATTTATATATATCTATAAATAAAATTATTATTTTTAAAGTATATAATTTCTATAAGGTTATTTATATTTATTTAAATAGAGATTTACAATCTCATTTGTGATACGTTATATATACCAATTACTTAAATTAATTGGACATTTATAAAATCATAATGAACACAATAGTTGGTGGGTCAGTTAGGTTTTCATTTTTTGGAGTAGATCTAGCCTAACCATTGGCCTCACGTGGGTTCCGTAGTTGATGGCAACGACCAATTGGTGGATCTGAATATGGGGAAGAGAACAACTAAATTTGAGATTTTTATTTTCTTTTTTACGTAATAATAAATTAATGACATGTAAATTTAATTGTTAAATTAATGAGCTGACACTCCACCTAGGATGTCACCTCAGTTTATAAATATTTTGTAGTAAAAGTTGTAGTGTTTCTAACATTTTTTTTTAGATATGATAGGATTTGAACTTATGACGTCCATTTTATGATAATTGCTCTTAATCATTAGGTCAAGACTGTAATTGGTTTTTGGTGTAGGTGAGAATTGAACCCAGGTCCCTTATGCGACGAGAGACTTTACTAGTTGAGCCAATTGGAACCCATGTAGAGTTTTTAACGTTATTCCAAGATTTATTTATTTATTTTTTGGGAATTTGAGTAGATAATAATGCATTTAAGGATTGGACCAATTCAAGAAGGAAATTTGCACATGTAAGTGATCGACAATAAAACTGGTAAAAAATGCCACACATTTTAGGGAATGATTACTTAGTAGTCTTGGAATACAAATAAATGCGTACTCTCTACTCTCATAAAGTGGTGGGTCACATAATGAATTAGTGGAACCCACCATTCATGTGAGAGGAGGGAATATGCATTTATTTGTAGTATGAGACTACTAAATAATTTTTCCACATGTAAACATTAAATTAAAAAAATTTGGTTTACAACCATGTTTTTGAAGAAGAAGTAAAATAAAAACACGTCATTTCTTGATTAAAATTTAAGAGTACACAACATGTTGTAAATTGCTAGACCACTACTTTTATTCTCCTCCTTATACTTTTCCAATGAGTAATGCTATTGACACAACAATATTGAGTTGGCAGGTTTTTTTTAGTTCTCATATGAACCTATCACTTACATCACTTTATTATTTATCATTCGCAGCTTGACATCTCAACATATTTGTGAAATTTTTGCTTCCGTAGCTTTATTGTTTTCGAATTAGCTAGCTATCACCTTTTCTCTTACTCTTTCTGAAGTTCATTGACTCCATCTACCTATTTGCAAGCAATTAAGAGTAAGTGCACTCTAACATGGCTTTCATTCAAATTATCAAAAAAACATGGCTGTCATTCATGGTATTGAATTTTTTCTTTTTTCCTTGGTTGAATAAATAAACACAGACTGGGGTAACCTCCTCCATGCATCTCTTATCTCCTCGACTAACACAGACCGGGGGTGGGAGGGGATGGAGTTGACTCCTACATAACTCAAGCAAAAGACGAAATTAATTTGATGTTTTCCATTATCGAGAAGATAGACCAATTGGAAGAAGTAACGGAAGAGTAGCATATTGGATCTATAACATTTAAAGCATGCTCTTCATAAATAGGATTATCTATTAGATCCAATTCTCTAGCTTGTGATACAATCAAAAGAGTCACCTTTGTTTATTTATTATACATGCTAAGTAGTCATTACATCACGAAGGAATAGAAATAGTTGTTTAGATTCTTGAGAATTGATATAAAGAGTAGGCAAATAGGATTACCATATCAAAATCATTAAGTCAATATAATATTGATTAATTGATTTAATATTTTATTTGATGTGAAAACACTCTCTCTCTCTCTCTCTCTCTCTCTCTCAAAGACATTTAATATTTTTAAAGAAATAGAACAAATTATTTTGATTCTTTTATACATCCATTTTATTTAAATTAATTTAAATTTGTTTTTGATATTGTATTCTTTATTATGTTTTTATTGTTAAGGAACAAAAATATGGGTAGAAAGAGAGATCGTTTTTGGGATCATGTTGAGGACCTAAATGGTCGTTTCAAATGTAATTATTGTAAACATGAATTTTCTGGAGGTGCATCAAGGATTAAATCACATTTGGCTGGAGTTAAACATCATGATATTGTTATTTGTGAAGCTGTGCCCGAAGATGTTCGAAAAGAAGCTTATCAAGCAACTGAAGGTACTAAAAAAAAACTGAAATGTGCATCAACCTCAAGTGGTGCTAAGGAGAGTAAAATCACTTCTACTTCCATATCAAAAACTAGAAAGGACAAAATTGTCACACAGGTGTTTATCTAGTCCCAACTCAATACATATTTGTTCATTTCTAACAAAACCATACTTTTAACATTTTGCAAACCTTTTCATTAATTTCTATTTTGCAGGGCAAAGAAGAAAATATGGCTGAAATTATCCTCAATGATATCGTGGACAAACTAGTTGCTAATGCGTTTTCACTTGCCACTGAGCCTAATGTTTTAAAGTGGGGTTTCAAGGAGGAGCTGAGAAATCTTGTTGAAATTTTGTTCAAGATTAAATTCATGTTACATGATGCTCAGAAGAGGCAAGTAAGTGATGAGCCTGTGATGATCTGGTTAACAAAGCTGAGAGATGTAGTTTACGATGTTGATAATGTGCTAGATGAGTTTGGCTATTGTCTAAAGGTACAAGATCAAAACCAAATGAAGGATCAGGTATGCAATTTTTCATTTTTCAATCCCGATAGAGTTAAGACTATCAGTGAATTGTTGGATAGAATTGTGAATGATGCAGCTGGCTTTTATCTTGGAATAGAGTGTGTGAATTCAATCCCGAAGAAAACCTAGACAAGAATATAGACTCATTTCTTGATGATTCAGAAGTTGTAGGAAGAGGATTCGATGTCGTAAAAATAGTGGACTTACTTACTAGTTCAAGCAATAAACAAGTTATATCAATTCTTCCTATAGTGGGTATGGCAGGTCTTGGAAAGACAACTTTAGCAAATCTAGTGTATAACCATGAACTAGTAAAGAAACATTTTGATGTTCTAGCTTGGGTTCATGTTAGTAAAAATTTCAATATTAAGGGGATTTTAGGAGAGATTCTAAAATCTTTTAAGGAGAACGTGATTGGTTTAGAAGATGAAGATGAAAATGAAGATGAAGATGAAGATGAAGATGAAGATGAAAATGAAGATGAAGATGAAGATGAAAATGAAGATGAAATAGATGCAATAATTCGACACCTTCAAGTTCAATTGACAAGGGAAAAAATATCTTCTTGTACTTGATGATGTTTGGAATGAAGATCATGATAAATGGGATATTTTAAGGAGTTACCTGTTAGGAATTAATTCAACTACTAGAAATGATGTTATTGTAACAACCTGTAGTGACAACGTTGCACAAATCATGAAGACACATTCCCCACATTACTTGGAAAAAATATCAAAAGATGAGTGTTGGTCCATCTTTAAGAAAAGAGCATTTGCAAATGAAAGAAATCCACCAACTTTTGATTTGGAGGCTATTGGAAGGGAGATTGCTAAAAAATGCAGAGGAATTCCATGGGTTGCAAGAGTTTTAGGAGGAACAATGTACTTTAAAGATGATAAAAGCGAATGGTTATCAATTCAAAATAATAAACTTTGGGATTTATTGGATGATGATAACAATGGAGTCTCTCCGGTATTAAAGTTAGGCTTTGATTATCTTCCAACACCATCTTTAAAAAAATGTTTTTCATATTGCGCTATTTTCCCTAAAGATTCTAACATGAAAAAGGACGAACTTATTCAACATTGGATGGCAGAGGGGTTCCTTGAACCCTTTAGAGAAAGTTGTGCAGTGATGGAGGATATTGGTAACATGTATTTTAATATCTTGGTGGCAAATTCTTTTTTCCAAGATGCTAGAAAGGATGCCTATGGTAATATTATCAATTGCAAGATGCATGATTTGGTGTATAATTTTGCGCTCTCAATTTCAAAATTTGAAATTCAAATTTTGGAAGGGGGTTCGATGAATGATATCAATCACGTACAACGATTAGTGGTTCGATCTGATGGCAAAGCTATACCCGAAATTCCAATTCTAGAAGATGGTTTCACGAAATTGCACACATTAGTTTCAGAAGATGCTGACTTTGGCAACATGTTATCAAATTTTAAATGTTTACGTGTTTTAAAGTTATTTGGGAACAGTATAAAAGAGTTGCCGGATTCAGTTGGCCAATTAATACATTTGAGGCTTCTTCACATCGCAAACACTAAGATCATAGCATTGCCAAAGTCCCTCACTAAGCTCTACAATTTGCAGACTTTAAGAATTGAAAATTGCAATCTTCTCAAGGAGCTTCCAAAAGATCTAAGCAATTTGATTAACTTGAGACATATTTGTATTGATCATCATTTTATCAAGAGGACACCTAAAGATATTGGGCGGTTGACTTCTCTTCAAACATTGCCATTTTTCACTGTGAATCCAGATGCAGGTTGTTCGTTGGAAGAATTAGGACACTTAAACCAACTCAGCGGAGAATTAGACATCTACAATCTAGAGTGTGTGAGAGATAATGTAGAAGCCAGGAATGCCAATTTAGCAAAAAAGGCCAAAATATACAAGTTGGGATTTCACTGGAAAGCATGGGTTGGCCACAATAATGATGAAGAGGTGTTGGAAGGCCTCCAGCCTCACCAAAATTTGAAAAGCTTAACAATTGAAGGCTATGAAGGAAAGAAATTCCCATCATGGATGTTGACTGGTCGTGATGCTAGCGATGGGTTGTCGCTATTTGACAATTTGATTGAGATCACTTTAAGGAGTTGTAACAAATGTGAAGAAGTTCCCACTCTCGGGCATCTACCCTGTCTTCAGGTTCTTGAAATAAATGAAATGTATAATGTAAGATGTATAGGAACCAAGTTTTACAGTGATCGAAATTACAGAAATGCATTGTTTCCGACTTTGAGAAGACTCAGATTAAGTGGTATGTGGAATCTGGTGGAGTGGAAGGATGCAAAGGAGCTTACAACAGCAACATGTGAGGTGTTTCCTTGCCTCGAGGAGTTGATTATTGAAAGATGTTATAAACTAACAAGTGCTCCATGTCATTTTCCGTCTCTTAAGAAATTAGAGATTTCGGAAATCTGGAGTAAGGCATTCGAAAACATTAGCAGCAAGCTGACCACACTTACATCCCTTGTCGTAAGGTTTGTGTTAGAACTTGTTTGTTTGCCAGAGCAGTTATTGCTGAATAATACGAGTCTCATGTCTCTGGAGATAAGTGAGTGTTATAAGTTAGAATCCATCTCGCGACATTAGGATGTATGGGCCTTCTGCACCTCACTCCGTTCACTCCAGATATCGCACTGTGAGAAATTGAGTTACATACCGGACGGACTGCACAAACTCATTTCCCTTCACAATTTTGAATTACACCATTGTGGTAATCTGAGGTGTTTTCCAAGCATACATGGTGTCATGCCCCTTCTTCGACGCTTGGAGATTTCTGATTGCCCTAATTTGATATCAATTCCAGATTTAAGAGGATTTAGTTCTCTTTCCGAATTAGAAATTTCGAATTGTTACAAACTGAGAACTTTTCCAAGTATAGAAGGTGCTGCTTCCCTTCGAAAATTGGTACTGTCATTGTGCGGTGTTGAAGTTCTATCGATTGGGCTAGAATCCTGTACGTCTCTTCACTATTTGAAGATTTCTTATTGCCGTGAATTGTTATCAATTGCAGATTTAAGAGAATTTAGTTCTCTTACAGAATTAGAAGTTTCGAATTGTCCCAAACTGAGAACTTTTCCAAGTATAGAAGGTGCTGCTTCCCTTCGAAAATTGGTAATCTCATCGTGCGGTGTTGAAGTTCTATCGATTGGGCTAGAATCCTGTACGTCTCTTCACTATTTGAAGATTTCTAATTGCCGTGAATTGTTATCAATTCCAGATTTAAGAGGATTTAGTTCTCTTACAGAATTAGAAATTTCGAATTGTCCCAAACTGAGAACTTTTCCAAGTATAGAAGGTGCTGCTTCCCTTCGAAAATTGGTAATCTCATCGTGCGGTGTTGAAGTTCTATCGATTGGGCTAGAATCCTGTACGTCTCTTCACTATTTGAAGATTTCTAATTGCCGTGAATTGTTATCAATTCCAGATTTAAGAGGATTTAGTTCTCTTACAGAATTAGAAATTTCGAATTGTCCCAAACTGAGAACTTTTCCAAGTATAGAAGGTGCTGCTTCCCTTCGAAAATTGGTAATCTCATCGTGCGGTGTTGAAGTTCTATCGATTGGGCTAGAATCCTGTATGTCTCTTCAAGAATTGAGAATACAGAATTGCCCAAACTTGAAGCGTATCTCAGAGGGGTTACCAGAATCCTTGAAGACAATGAAGATTGGTCGGTTTTGTGAGGAGCTCGAAGCTTTCCCCAGTCTCATCAGTTCCACTTCCATCCAACACTCCGTCGAAGATCTAAAATTGTGTGGGTGGGCTGAACTCGACTCTCTCCCAGACCAATTTCAACGCTTCACTGCCCTTAAAGTTCTGTCGATATCCAATTTTGATGGAATGGAAGCTTTGCCTGAGTGGTTGGGCAACCTTTCTTCTCTTCAAGAGCTGTCTCTTTAACTACTGCCACAACCTGATGTATCTGCCAAGAACGCAAGCCATGGTACGCCTCACCAAATTACACATTTTTGGTTGCCCCAAATTAAAGGAAAGATGTGTAGAGGGGAGCGGAGCAGAGTGGTTAAACATTGCCCATATTCCAATTATCCAAATTGATTATCAAACGGGATGAATCTGAAGATCAAGAGAGACCATCGGTACGTTTATTCATACCTTATATCCTCTTTCTCTTCTCTGATTTGATTATATTCCATTTCGTAATTGCCCCCAAATTCTTCCTTTCTCTCCTCACGTTCCCCAAATCATTTTGGGTCTGTTTGGACTGTTCTTAAAACCATCAAATTATACGTTTCATGAATGCTACGTTTTAGGTTAATCTCACCAACCACTCTTATTATTGGAAAGTTTGCAAATTAGCTGACACTTTTTGGGTGGATTTTCCAGTTTATGAAATTATTTGAGAAGAACCCATGAAGGAAATATAAGCTATCACTAATGGCCTTAGAGCATGCAAATGGTTAATACAAGGATATTGCAGATGATCTGAATTTTAGTAATTAATTTTGGCTTGTATTCTTTCTTTTCTTTTTCTTGTTTCCTTTTTTTGGCGATTTCTTTGTATACTCCGCATGTACTAGGTGGTGCTCATTTTTTTTCACTTTTTAATGAATTTCAGTTACTTATAAAAAACAGTGTCTTTCAACATCTTTACCATACTATGCTTAAACAAAAGAGTGTTAATGTTCTGATTTTTTTTTTTTTAAAAAAGGTATTAAATTCAGACATGTAAAATTCTATGCATTGTAAAATTTTCGTACTTCTTTGACAACAAAAAAAATTGAAAATGTATACCTTAACTTTCTTAGTCTTTGTACATTTTAGAACATTAGGTACAAACAGAATACTCATCTTTTTTGTATGGTGGGTGAAGATGACACACCCTTAGCCCCAGCTGCAGTGGTTGAAATTTTATGCTATTTTTGTTTTTTACAATTTTCCCGGCCTTATGCTTTCAGATTTAGCCTAAATCATTTAGGCCCTGGTTCCTGTAGTTTCACTCCTTGTATTTTGTGAGGTTTTTATTTTTATTTATTTATTTATTTTTATATAATTATTCAGTCTATAAGCAAATAACTATAGATAACAATAAACTAAAATAATTTGAAAGGGGAGTCAAATGATACAGTGAATACATGTTTGCCCCACACTTGACACCTTGAATAGATGACTATGATTCTCCTTCTTAAGTCCATAGGCCTCATAAATTTTATAAGAAATAACTTGAAAGAACAAAAGTCTCTAATTACTGAAACATAAATAGAAAAAGCGAGATCTCTCTTGCTAGCACACTTTCTACAAAATAAACCTCAAATTCTTCACAGGTTTCCATCCCTATTTAACAAAACTAACAACACATGGATCATCAACATTCAAAGAACTAAAAGATTATTCAATCAGTTAAAAATGTTGCCTTGATCTGCAGGCAACTGGGACAGCATATTCATTGTGTTCAGCTGGAGTTTTAGTCCACTCTGAATTCAACAGAAGAGCTGAATGTTCATCATTGCCCCAAATGAAAGGAAAGAGGTGGAAAGGGGACTAGAACTGGTGAATGTAGTAAACAAAAAGCATTTTGAAGATCATATACATTATTAGGACAGAAGACCAGTAAGTTTTCTCTGACCTCATCCTCTTCTCTTCTCTTATACATCAACCTAGGAATATTTCGTAATTGACCCCAATTTCTTCCTTGCTCTCTCCAGTTTCCCAAAATCTTTATGTTTTGGTCTTTGGCTATTTCTTATTTAATCAGTTAAATATGCTTCCTCGATGTGCAGATAGGGACAACATATCTATTGTGTTCAGCTGGAAGTTTAAATCTAGTCCCAAGCTAATGGAAGTTTATAAGAGCTGGTAAATTTTCTCAAATCTATCTTGTTGGAGTTTAGCAATAATTACTATAAGATTTTATATATTCTTATTTCTGGCATATATTTGGGCATTACTAAAAAGAATTGGATGGAGCTTACTTAGTTTAGAGTTTAAAACCACTTTGTCCATAACATGAAGCTGATTTCACATAAATTTTCTTTCTTTTCCCATCTCAGGAGTTGTAACAAATGTGAAGAAGTTCCCACTCTTGGGCATCTACCATGTCTTAAGGTTCTTGAAATAAATGAAATGGATAATGTAAGATGTATAGGAACCAAGTTTTACAGTGATGACAATTATAAAAATGCATTGTTTCCGACATTGAGAAGACTCAAATTAAGTTCTATGATGAATCTTGTGGAGTGGAAGGATGCAAAGGAGCTTACAACAGCAGCATGTGAGGTGTTTCCTTGCCTTGAGGAGTTGATTATTGAAGGCTGTGCTAAACTAACAAGTGCTCCATGTCATTTTCCGTCTCTTAAGAAATTAGAGATTTCGGAAATCTGTAGTAAGGCATTCGAAAACATTAGTAGCAAGCTTACCACACTTACATCCCTTGTCATAGAGAGCGTGTCACAACTTGCTTGTTTGCCAGAGCAGTTATTGCAGAATAATACAAGTCTCATGTCTCTGGAGATAAGCTATTGTAGTGAGTTAGAATCCATCTCGCAACATCAGGATGTATGGGCCTTCTGCACCTCACTCCGTTCACTCAACATATATGAATGTGAGAAATTGAGTTACATACTGGACGGACTGCACAAACTCATTTCCCTTGAGAATTTTGAATTAATTGGTTGTGGTAATCTGAGGTGTTTTCCAAGCATACATGGTGTCATGCCCCTTCTTCGACGCTTGATGATTTCTTTTTGCCCAAATTTGATATCAATTCCAGATTTAAGAGGATTTAGTTCTCTTACCCAATTACAAATTGATCATTGTCCCAATTTGAGAACTTTTCCAAGTATAGAAGGTGCTGCTTCCCTTCGACAATTGGTAATGTCATGGTGCGGTGTTGAAGCTCTATCGATTGGGCTAAAATCCTGTACGTCTCTTCAAATATTGAGAATAGAGGAATGCCCAAACTTGAAGCGTATCTTAGAGGGGTTACCAGAATCCTTGAAGACATTGAAGATTGGTCCGTTTTGTGAGATGCTGGAAGCTTTCCCCAGTTACATCAATTCCACTTCCATCCAACACTCCATCGAACATCTATATTTGAATGGGTGGGCTAAACTCAACTCTCTCCCAGACGAAATTCAAAGCTTCACTGCCCTTAAAGTTCTGTTGATAGCCAATTTTGATGGAATGGAAGCTTTGCCTGAGTGGTTGGGCAACCTTTCTTCTCTTCAGAAGCTGTATCTTTTGTGGTGCAATAACCTGATGTATCTGCCAAGAACGCAAGCCATGCGATGCCTCACCAAATTACACATTTATGATTGCCCCAAATTAAAGGAAAGATGTGTAGAGGGGAGCAGCGCAGAGTGGTTAAACGTTGCCGATATTCCAATTATCATAATTGATGAGGAATATATCAAAGGGAATGAATCTGAAGATTAAGAGAGACGATCGGTACGTTTATTCATATCTTATATCCTCTTTCTCTTCTCTGATTTGATTATATTCCATTTCGTAATTGCCCCAAATTCTTCCTTTCTCTCCTCACGTTCTTAAAACCATTAAACTATACAATGATCCTTTTGGGTATCTTAACATTTATGAATGCTACGTTTTAGGTTAATCTCACCAACCACTCTTATCATTGGAAAGTTTGCAAATTAGCTGACACTTTACACTTGAAAAGTTCATGTCTCTCCTTTTTGGGTGGATTTTCCAGTTTATGAAATTATTTGCAATGAAATATAAGCTATCACAAATGGCCTTAGAGCATGCAAATGGTTAATACAAGAATATGAATTCTCGCAGAGAAGACTTTGTGACTCAAAAACAATCTCTGATTGATAAGCTTTTCCAATTTGGTGTGCTTGGTACTTTTATTTACTGGATTTTGTTGTGTTGGAGTTTGGCAACTTAGAAGGTAACATGTCAATAATTACTATAAGGTTTTATAGAATTGGCTGGGGCTTATTTATTTTAGAGTTTATAGCCACTTTAGTGGGCAGCTAGAATCTGATTCCACATAAATTTTCTTTCTTTTCCCATCTCATTTTGTGCTTCTTTTAACAACACTCCCCTTTGTTTCTTGGATTTTCTAGATGATCTGAATTTTGGCTTGTATTCTTATCAAATCTTTTTTTAAGAAAACTGAAATAAGAGATAATTGATGTAGTGAATACATGTTTGCCGCACTTGACACCTTGAATAGATGACTATGATTCTGCTTCTTAAGTCCATAGGCCTCATAAATTTGATAACAAATAAATGAAAGAACAAAAGTCTCTTAGTATTGAAACATAAATAGAGAAAGAGATATCACTCTTGCTAGCACAATTGTTCTAAGATTACGTATACTGCTCTGCTTCAATACTTTCTGCAAAATAAACCTCAAATTATTCATGGGTTCCAATCCCTATTTAACAAAACTAACAACACATGGATCCTCATTATTCAAAGAACTAAAGGATTATTCAATCAGTTAAATATGTTGCCTTGATGTGCAGGCAATAGGGACAGCATACAGCTGGAGGAAAAATTAATTTATATTTTTAGTTCACTCCCAAGTCAACAGAAGAGCTGGATATTCTGCTCCAAATGAAAGGAAAGATGTGCAAAGGGGAGCAGCGCTTAGTGGTCCAGGATTAAATATGTACATTAGAACAGAAGACCAGTGAGTTTTCTCCAACCTCATCCTGTTCTCTTCTCCCAATTTCTTCCTTTCGCTCTCCAGTTTCCCAAAATCTTTATGTTTTTGTATTTGGCTATTTTTATTTAATCAGTTAAATTTGCTTCCTCAATGTGCAGATAAGGGAAGCATATCTATTGTGTTCAGCTGGAAGTTTTAATCTAGTCCCAAGCTAAACGAAGTTTATAAGAGCTGGTAAGTTTTCTCAAATCTTTTCTTCTCTTCTAATATATAAAGTATTAAATAATTCAATCCAATAAGTATATCATTCATGCCAATTATCCCCTATTCCCTCTCTTTTTTCCTACAACATTTTTTAACTTGTTACTTAGCATCTTTTCCATCTTTCCCTGCAGATTTATTCACCAAAGCACTCTGGAAATCACAAGCTGAATTCCTTCTTGGCAAGTTGAATGTCCTGAATATCCACTCTAAGTTGAGGGAGAGTGTTGAAGATCAAACAAATAAGGCCAGTGCACCTACCAAATCAACGAAGTCAGACCTGATTAATCAGCAAAATCAAATGCAAAAGGAAGGCAATGTTTTAGGTTAGTAATTTCCCCCAATTTCTTCCTTTCTCTCTTCACTTTCCTCAAATCCTATACAATGATAGATACTGCTAACCTCATTGTGATGATCCTAGTATGAATGCTACGATTTAGTTTAATGGGTCTTGAATTAATTTAGTAGATATTAATCTCACCAACCACTCTTATCATTGGAAAGTTTGCAAATTAGCTGACACCGTACACTTGAAAGTTCATGTCTCCCTTTTGGGTGGATTTTCCAATTTATGAAATTATTTGCAATTATTTGAGAAGAACCGTATGAAATATAAGCTATCACAAATGGCCTTAGAGCACGCAAATGGTTAATGCAAGAATGTGAATTCTTGCAGAGAAGACTTTGTGACTCAAAAACAATCTTTGATTGATAAGCTTTTTCAATTTGGCATGCTTGGTACTTAGCTCCATCTCTGTGTTAAATCCAGAAGTAATGATTTCTTCTAGTACTTTTATTTAATCTTGGGGACTCAATTTTGTTGTGTTGGAGATTTGGATGGACTTTGGAAACTTAGAAGGCAACATGTCAATAATTGCTATAAGGTTTTATATATTCTTATTTTTGGCAAATATTATAAACTAACCAGTGCTCCATGTCATTTTCCGTCTCTTAAGAAATTAGAGATTTCGGAAATCTGTAGTAAGGCATTCGAAAACATTAGTAGCAAGCTTACCACACTCACATCCCTTGTCATAGAGAGCGTGTCACAACTTGCTTGTTTGCCAGAGCAGTTACTGCAGAATAACACATTCTAATGTCTTCCATAATGATTTTGAAAAGGCAAGATATGACACATGCTCCAATATTGTTGTTTCTTGTTTCTTTTAACACCGCAGATCAGTAAGGGACTCACACCTGAAGTGCCCAGATAAATGCATTACTGATGGTTTCTCAAGTTTTTTGGATTTTAACAAAGGGGTAAGTTGTGATTTTTGTGAAACATTTTTGAAACATTAGACATTAATGACCAACCATGTCCTGCTGTGAGATCTCATTCTTTGGAGCCATTAACCGCAGCTGAAGCTTTTTGTCAATCATAGGTTAGTCCCTAGCAAGAGATGAAAGAAGCCTTGGAGATTGAGGCCTCTATTTGGATCTTGTCAAGATAGTTTTGAGCAAACTTTTTCTTTTTCTTACTTATAATTATACAAACTGTTGTCATGTGTAGGCAGTTGAGACGATATGTCTATTTTTTCTAGCTGGAGCAATAATTGATTATCTAATCGCAAGCTGACGCAAGTTTATTAAAGGTGGTAACTTCTATCAAATCTTCTCCTGTTCTCCTCTTTTGCTTGGTTTACCTTCATATTTTTCGAAATTATTCAGGCATGATTATGGTTTAGAGACTATCAATCTATGTAGCCAATAAAATTCAAAAGTTGAGATCATTAAATTTTTCTAAATGATAAGAAGAGTTTAGAATTTTGGAAAATCAGGCAAGTTTTTATTTTTTTAATTGTTTTTCCCTTTTCAATTTTTGATAAGCAGGAATAAACTTTTTGCTAGCTTTTGATTTACTTATAAAAAAAAAAAAAAAATTTTTGCTGGCTTTTGATTCAAACTTTCGATAGATTTTCCAAAATTTCAGATATAATACATGACCTTTTATGTCAATTTTGGTGTGCTCTCATGAATCTTTCATATTTGCTCGTGGTTCATGTGTTTGCTTATATATTTTTTTTTCCAATAAGTTATAAAATCATTAAGAGACATCACTGCTGTAGTATAAGGCCTTGGTACATTAATTACGTGTTATACATCTTTTTTTGCAATTTTGAAATTTGCATTAGATCTATATGTTACTGAAGGTGCTCAATACATTTGATTTCAATTAGCTGTGCTTCATCTGCTCCCAAGGTATGCCTCACCAAATTACAGATTTTGCTGATTTCTAGTTTCCCTCATTTAGAAGAAGGTTATGCCAAGGGAAACGGTCTCCAGTGTCCAAAGATTGCCCATACTCAAATAATACAAACATCATAGAAAGCAAGTGATAAACACCTCCAAAGCTGAATTCCTACTCTCTTCTCTACTTATTTTTTCTTTAAAACCAAAAACCTAAGTGATCTTGTATTTCTTCTCTGATATACTCACTTTAATTAAGCTATTAATAACATTTGTTTGGGCATAATTCATTGTAGGGCTATTTTATAGTTATTTTTCTACTGGGAGAATAGCTGAGATTCATTAGTGCAGGAAGCAAGTTCAGGTACTTCATCCCTCCTTTTTACTGAGGCATTTTTCTTTACACTTTGTTTATTTATTTATTTTTGGCTGAATTAGATCTTTACACTAATGTTTGTTTAGTTCTCCTGAAAAATTAATGATAAATACACTTGATTGGTATATCACATTTTTTTTTTTTTTTTTTGATAATTCATACTTCATTAAAAAAGGGAAAGAAGGTACAGTGGAAGTGTACACGGAATACAAAGGAAAGTCAAAAAGAACAATAATATAGCATTTCAAGCACAGAAGTAAATGAGACAGAGTGAGAGGCTTTCAGCCATTCGAGAAGCTGCTGGAGGAAAATATGTTTCAGCATTGGAATGGTTTTTTCTTCTCCTTTGAAAGTTCTTGAATTTCTCTCTAACCAAAGACACCACATTAGGCAAAGCGGGACTGCCTTCCAGATGACTCCAGCTTCAATCCTACCCCCCCCTGCCTTGCCAACAGCTCAAAAGATCCACCACATTCTTTGGCATAACCCAACCCAAACAGAGAGAACACCAAATTCCACAGATCTTGAACAACTGAGCAATGTAACAACAAATGGCATACTGACTCTCCAGCTAAGTGACCAAGACAGCACCAATCCATGATAAACACCCCCCTTTTACGAAGGTTATCTGTAGTGAAAATCTTACCAAGGACAGCGGTCCAAACAAAGAAAGCCACCTTCGACGGAACCCGACTTTTCCAAACAGACCTCCAGGGGAACAAAGGTCGAGTAGGAGGGTGTAATACCTGATAGAATGATTTTACCTCAAACTCTTTCCTAGATGTAGGCTGCCAACAAATGGAGTCAGCAGAAACCCTGCTCACGGGAATGGAATACAGAAGGTCCATAAAAGTAGTCATCAACTCCAATTCCCAATCCTGAACAGATCGTAGGAAGTCAATGTCCCAAAGTTGCATTGAACCAGATAAATGACGCTGGTCTGCCACAGAAGCCTCAGGAAATCGAGCAATACGGTATTACTCCGGGAATTGGTCTTTTAGAGGTTGTCCCCCACACCAAATACCATGCCAGAATTTTATCCGGGAACCATCACCGACCGAGTATGAGATGAAGCTGGAAAAACAATCCCAACCAGCACGGATTGACTTCCATAAGCTGACCCCATACGGTCCTCTAGGCATTTTTTAGCACCAACCCCCCCACATACTACCATATTTGGCATCAATCACCTTAAGCCATAAGGCCTCCCTCTCCATTGCATATCTCCATAGCCATTTTCCTAATAAAGCCTTATTGAACCCCACCACATTCCTTATTCCTAGTCCACCATACCGAATCGAGTCACAAATGTGTTTCCAGTTGACTAAGTGATATTTATGTTCATCTCCAAGCCCGCCCCATAAAAAATCTCTATGAAGCTTCTCTATGCGACAAGCTACACTTATAGGAATAGGGATCAAAGATAAATAATATGTGGGAAGGCTAGATAAAGTGCTTTTAATCAATGTGAGGCAGCCCCCTTTGGAAAGATACAATTGTTTCCAACCTGCCAATCTTTTCTCAATGCATTCCAGAACTTTATTCCAAACAGCCTGATTTTTATAAGGAGCACCAAGCGGAAGACCCAAATAAGAAAATGGTAAAGTCGAAACTCTACACCCAATATATTGGCCAATTCTACAACATTAGGAACCTGACCAATAGGCACTAGCTCAGATTTTCCCATATTAATCTTTAATCCCGAAACAGCCTGGAACCAAATAAATACTCCTCTCAAGTGCCAGAGCTGATCGGGTGTAGCTCCACACATGATCAAAGTGTCATCCGCGAATAATAGGTGGGAAATAGATAATGCATGACTGTCAGAATTCCCAACAGAATAACCGGTGATGAAACCCCCTTCTGTCACCCTCTCCAATAATCTGCTCAAGGCCTCCATGACAAGAAGGAAAAATAAAGGAGATAGAGGATCACCTTGTCTCAACCCACGAGAGCTACTAAAGAACCCCGTTGGACTACCATTGACCAGCACCGAAAAGCGAACCGAGGAAATGCAAGCAAAAACCCATCTGCGCCAAGTGTCGCTAAAACTGCAGCGTCTCACAAATTATATTGTTAAAAAGCTTTAATTGATGTTCAAGTTTTTGCTCTTTTGAACAATTTTCCTAATAATTGCTTAATTATTAGATATCTAGCATTAGATTTGTAGTTCCAGGTCCTATAGTATTTAGAGAAAGTAGATCCTTGATAAAAAGGTGTACATATACAAATATATAAATGATATCAGTGATTATCCAACAAGTATATTGTTATTGGAGCTTTGAATATTTGTCAACCTTGATGCACCTTAAACCTCTCCACATAACGGCCAATAGTTTGTATAATTTCTACAGTAACTAGGGAACCATTTTGTTAGGATTTAGATTGGCTAATATCCAGTGACAATGTATTACTTAAAAGTGTTGTAATTCATGATCAAATTGTGAAACAAAGAATCTGTCATGTGAGCTGCTCAGAGAATTTCCATTTGAAGAATCCCGCTCGAGCGAGCTCACTAAGCGAGAGAAAACCCGTTCAAGTGAGCCCGTTAGGTTTTGTTTCTTGATTCAACCCGAGATATCACCTTTAGCTTGTTTGTGGCCCGCTCAAGCAACTACATCAACTTGAGATATCGCCTCTTGCTCGCTTGTGGCCAGTCAAGCGAAATCTTAAGCCCACTCAAGTGAGCTCGTCACATTCAGTTTTTTTAAATGGTTCAACGAGTTGAGCAAACCGTGCACATTTCCCCGTGCACGACTTGCTCAACACCTTAATTTGTGTGCTCTGGCTTGTTATATTGAACATGTTCTTGCAAATGAGTCTCATTTGTACAACTTGACTGTAAAATTATCAAATAATTGATATATATATATATATATATATATTTTAATTAAGGGTCAAACATATCGTAGAACTTAAATTATAAATCTACTTTTATTTTGTAACATTTACAAAATTTACACACAAATTGTCAAATTTCGTCATACGTGTTGAAATTTTCCCACACTTGGCGCGGGTTTGCGACTACTTTGAGAAATAATTGATGACCTTAAGTATGAAATTATGTTCTTAAGACTTTCAGATGAATGCAAAAACCTGTCTATTGTACCCAATAGAGAATAGCATCTTGAGACTTAAATCAAATCGAATGAGAGACACACTGTTTTGTTTTGGGCCTGAGATCAATTTATGTCTGTATTTTTCTTTTCTTTCTTATGTTTCCTGTAAAATATTTCCAGTTTATTTATTAAAAAAAAAAAAAAATTGATTTCAGGTTAATGGGATCATATTGGATATGTATCCAGAAATTTTTTATCAGTATCCTCAGCATGACTACCATTTGACTGCTGACAAGACATTGGTTAAGGTAAAGGTTTGCAATTTCTAATCCATAATTACTTCCATCTTTTATCTGTATATGAGCATTGAATCTTTCCTATTGAACATTTTCGCTAACAACTTGCCCATTTTTTGAGTCTTATGTTATGGTGCCCTAACCTAAAGCCTTTGTCCTGGAAACTTATATGTTTAATTGCGCTCTTGGTCGCACATCTAGTAATTATATTTCTAACTGGTTGATTGTTGTCAAATCATTTCCTCTATAAGCTCTTGTACATAACTCTTTTGGAGAATTTAACTAGTAGGTTAGATTTAGGGATGTCCCACATGTTTTCTATTGCCGTTTTCTCCTCTTGTTCTAAGCCTTGTATTATTTCTTAAACCACAGGCCAATTACCAAGACATAGCATTTTGGGGTTTTGTTTTATGGAATCAAAAGAGCTTGACATATATTTGGTTTGCTGGGTTGTTCTCAACCTCTCTTTCTCTCTCTGCTTCGATCTCGCTCTGATGCTCAGCCCCTAAAAGATCTTCCAAGGTCAGTTCTTTGAATTCTATATGTTATATATGTTTGATTCTGTGCATTTATGTATATGGGTTTGTACCCTTTTCTTCATGGTTGAGCTCTATCTTAACCTTAAGGTTTTCCAGCTTCAGATCTTAGGACTCTTAAAAAACTGGTCCTTTCTTTCTTATTAGATTTCGTCTTTGATTTCTTCTATTTTATTTATATTTTGGTTTTGGTCAACATTAACTTAGATTTTTTAATTTTTGTTTAATTCTGTTCTTTATTTTTGTTTTCTTTTTATTTTTATATTTTAAACATTTAAATTTGTTTTGTGGGATTGGTTACTAATTTTAGATGAAAATAAAGTTTTTTTTCCTTTTTTGAACTACAATTCATTACGCTAGATATGTATGTATGTATTCTATTTTGAGTTGTATGTGTACATACAAAGTATGTTCAATGGTTCTGCAAGCATTTCAAGTGCTTGGTAGGTCACCTTGTTATTCTATTCCCGGACTGGATTAAAACAAAAACTTCAGGATTTTTATTTGACTTTTTATTTTTATTGAGATCAAAATATGCTTCAATTGGACCTTTTTTATTTTTTTGCAGAGAAGAATTGTTAGTCTTCATCAGATTACTTCAATTGGATCCACGGACATAACTGATACATGGGAGCCCCTAGAGGAAGGCTTGCTTTCATAAGAGGAGCGTGATGTTTATCTTGAGAGAGAACGGGGCACAATATTGAACAACATCGAGCAACGGACGGCCTGGTGACTCTCTTGATGAAGGCGAACCATGATCTCACCATGGTTCAGCACAGGCTCAAAAAGGAGTTTCAACAAGTGTACCTGGACAATGTAAGCACAATTAGCCAGCCTGGTGAATCTCTTGATGAAGGTGAACCATGATCTCACCATGGTTCAGCACAGGCTCGAAAAGGAGTTTCAACAAGAGTACCTGGACAATGTAAGCACAATTAGCCCCCAAATCAAATCTGGGGATTCTTACTTCTTTCTCCGTTTCTTCAATCATAATTAATTATCTTTATTTCTAAACTCTGTTTTATTGCTTGGAAACTATGGAGAATGTAAAATAATTATACTATACTATAGTAGTATTTGTATATAGATTTTGAATGGTGTCTACACTCTACAGGCAAACCCAATGAAGTTGGTGTCTAGGATAAAGAAGGTACAAGAAGATCTGTTGACCTTGAAAGAGCAGTGTCGTGAACTTTTTTTTTTTTTGATAAATAATGCTTTATTAAAAAGCCCAAAAGGACTAAGAATCAAAATTTACAAAGATCTATTAGCTCCAACTTGGAGTGAATAGAAGAAATACCCGATCCCATAAGTCACATAAAGTTGAAAAAAGAGTTTTAAGCTCAGGGATGTGGCACTCAACATCTTCAAAATGACGAGGTTTCTCTCATGCCACAAACACCAAATCAAGAATGCGGATATCTTCCAAATCAAATCAGAAAGCCAAACAGGTACTTTTTCTTTTTTCAACACTTTGAGGAAGAGATAAGAATTTTTTGAACAATGTAAGTACTCTGAAGTTGATCTGGCTTACTGACTTGATTTTCAGGATTTAATTGATAAGGCTCTGACCACTCTTGGTGGGAACAGAACTTTTCTGCAGCAGATGCAAGCATCTGTGGGCATCCCCCTCATTAGCGATTCTGATGATCCTGCATTTGCTAATTTCAACAAGGTAGTTTTTGACACTGCAATATGTTTGGGTGGAATGCACTTGCTTAAAATAATGGAAATGAGCTAAACTTAATTAGAAAAGCAAACAACCTACAACATGATGCCAATGGAAGAGATCGAAACTAATATGTTGGTACATAACACCTTCCAACTGGAAAAATCTAGCCTGGTACCTTTTGGTCGTCACATAAAAATTGAACGCCTCCATTGTATTTAACATTTCATTTGGATTGCAGATTCAACAACTTTTACTACTTTAAGTATGCTATCACATCCAATGATGGCATTTGAAATTTAAACTACACTTATCAATTTACAAAGATGGGCAATTTAATATTTATGCAATGTCCAAAACATATCTTTTAAGTATCTTTTTTTTTTCTCTTTACTCTAACCCAATGTTGATGCTCATTTTTTTAGTTATGTAATTTCAAACTTTTGCTCAATATTTTACCAACATGAAAGAGAAGCAAAGAAAATTCAGTTTCTCCCATCTTTGCAGCAACGTGATGAAGCACCATAGAATCTATCTATTCAATATTAATGTTGTTAAACTATTGACTGGAAGGTTGCATTTATCCCTCCCCCCTCCAAAAAAAAAAAAAAAAAAGAAACAAAGACCTAGGTTGTGTATATTCCAAGTGGTGTCTGGGGTGTTTGCACCACTTCCCAGAAAGCAACCAAGATTGGATACATGGCAAGCCACTTCTTGTGAGTAAACACCCATGCAAGGATGTTTGGGTAGATTTTGTTATGCCGATAAAGCCTATAGAAATGAGCCTCGCTAAACTCGGTTATTTCTCTTTTTTGATACTCTGCTCATCCATGTTCACAGTGTTGGAAGACAATCTCATCACCCTTTTGATCTTTGACTTATACAGATTGTTGATGAGTGGGAAGCTCAAGTCAGATCAAGGACTAGTAACTGGTAAGGGTTTATAACTGCACTTGATTTTTGAATTTCTACAAATTATACTTATGGGGAGCTTATTGATATTTTCTTCTTTGTTGTACTTCATGCTCCATCATTCATGATGGAAAGGGTGTATCTGAGAAAAAAATGTTATTACATGTGTGAAGTCAATGACTAAGATCTGAAATTCCGATAAAAGAAAAGGGATGGTAGGAAATTTCTGCTTAGCTATGTAAATCATTATTCAGGTGGACTCAAGTAATGAACCAGAAACGTGTTGATAATGGATTGTGCAGGATCTGGGAGTCAAACGTGGTTGGGTTATTTAGTTAATTATATACTTCATCCTGCTTTGTACCTCACTCATTCTTGTCATTTACCTTTTTATTTGAGCCAATTTACCCCAAAAATTAAGGCATAAACCAAGCATGGTAAGAAGATGGGGCAGCCAATTGGGAAGTGGGTGGTTAATGGCTAGAGCTTGTTAATGACCTCTCAAGACACAACCAAATTTGTTTTTGAGGCATTAAGTATATTGAAAGCTTTGCCAAGCTCTCTTCCAGCAAAAAAGTCTCTTATTCATATAAGAGTAAAAAGGCTTGAAATCTGTGGAGAGCCACAAAATAAGTTCAACATTGTGTCCATTCATCATCCACCAGATGAGAACCAATAAATATGTAATTTAAAGTTTTGTATAATGCAAGACAATCTACTTTGAAACTATATTAAAGAAACAATTAGGCACATAAAGGAAGACAAACAATTACATTATTACTATATGGTGTATTATTTTGTCTTCCTATATTGGAAAATTATGTGGAAAAAAACATATGCCCTCTTTAGGATAAGCTTTTTTGAGTTCTTTTGGACACTATATCTACTTAACATTATGATCTAATACTTCTCAAAGCACATGTATATTTTTTAAATATTTTATAATGTTGCCTTTGATGTATATGTGTCCTATTATAATTTTTGTATTTCTTTTGTATATAGTAAAATTAAGTTTCTTTTGATTACTAATAAGATTCTAAGCACTTCAAAAATCAAATGATATAGCTTTGGTTTATGTTATAAATAAATTCTAAATTTGACAATCATTATTCCCTATATTGGCAAGCATGTGCCTTGCACGTGCGACCCAAACTAGTAGTAAATAAAAATGCAAACCGCATAATTGCATGACCACGCTTATTGATTTTGTTTTGAATTTAAACAAATTGATAAGTTCTAATTCTTCTTAATGAGATGGACTAATTCTTTGACATTTATTGTGCAGGATGCAGACCAAAAAGCGAACGACACTTGTTCTACCTGGTGTCACTTTTTTACACATCAAAGAATATGGCCACTCTAACCACTGCCTGCTATGGCCTTCAGCAACTCGTCTTTGGTGCCATCTGGTTGAAGCTTAACCCAAATTAGAGTTTGTCTTAGCAGTAAATAACAAGGAATCTTGGAGACGTATTCTTAACTTTGGTTGTTCTCAAGGATTATGTGTTGAGCATATTGGTTAGTGATTAAAGGCGTTTGAGTTTGCATAGCTCATTTCTTTTTCTTGATATCGAGTCATTCGTCCTAATATGATTTATGCCTTTGCCATAGATTGATGTACATTAACAATGTTTAGCAAGAATCTTTTGCTTTTTCCTTTTAATATTCAGGATGATTCATTTTTTTCTCCCACTGGTAGTCTTATTTCTTGTTTGACTTAACAATACTATCTAAAGTTGAAGTGGAATATATTTTGATGAAATTGTCAAATTTGAGTTCAATAATTGAGATATCACAACATATAATTTTAGGTGATTAATGATGCTCTTGATTTTGCTTTAAATGTAGTTTCAAACTTACTCCATAGAGGTGATGGCTTAGCCAGAAGCTAATTGCCTAATTTGCAGCAGATGTATTAGGTGATAAATGAGTGGGTTCAAGGTAAACATTAGCCATTAGGTTCAAATCTTCTTTCTATTTCCAACAAAAAGAATTGGAAAGTTATGTCCTCCTTTCTTGGTGGATACCATTTGCAGGAGATTCTACATCATTGATGTTGCAAAGATAAAAGTTTTATCAAGAATCAAGATTATACAAGTATTTTGCGAAAATTCATGGAATAACAACAATATATATTTTTGTGAAACAAGGTCGAATACTTGTATATCTTTTGGACCGGAAAAGAAGGTATCAATCATCCTTTTATCGATCGAACTGATCTGAATCATCTGATGTTAGTTCTTGGGTACTATAGATACAAGGCAGACTTATGAGAATCTTGAAGTTACCATTTTGTATGCATCTACAACTCAGTGAAAGGGTTTTGAAAGTATATATAGTTCACTCAAATGTGTAGTAATTGAGAAAATGTGAAGCAAAAGTGGGAATCACCATTTGTTCCATTGCCATTCGAGAAAAGAGGCATACTTCTCCTTCATTTTCACTCATCACTTCCATATCTTCCCTTGTTCCTTTCTATCACTTGCAGTAAAGAAACTTTTTGTTACAGTTTAGTATTGTTCTTACTAGTAATTATAAGTTTATAACACACGCATGGGAGAAATTAACGACTCTCTAACAAACCTCCCCTCTACACAATAAATGAATGTGCTAAATTTCCTAGGGGCCCATTATGTTCAAACTCTTGATGACGGTAAAGAAATTAAACCCTCAAGGACAACTATAATTTTCATTATTATTATTTCTCAAAAGAAAAAGAACTTATACCTAAGTTTTACCCGTATATTAATTGTATAGAAAACTGATGCTTCGTAGTTGATTGGGAAAAAATAAAGTGGTTATTGCACTCAGTAGAACCTTCAAATAAAGGTGTATAAAAGTGGGGAGATTTGCAAATTAATACTATTTTATTATTAATAATTTAGATTGATTATGTTTTGAAATTATTTGGGGGAAATGGCCTCTTTCTAAAACTGTTTTTGTAAGTCACGACTTGAAATCATGTTAAAAGATTGGACCATTCTTTTAGAGCAATACCCTAGATGGCATAAGCATTGACACTAATTGACAATTGCCTTTGAAAAGGGAAGATGCAATTGGTAGAAAATTATTATCCATCAATAGCTTTCAATGAACAGCATGAAAAAGTTGCAACATCTTAAAAATGAACTTTTTCATAAAATAACATTGAAAAATTGTTTAAAATATTTAAAAGTTAATTTTTCATTAATTTTCGTAAAATGGTCAAAATAAAAGGTTACTTTATATTGAACGACCGAGATACTAATATTACATGAGAGCTTAATCCTTTACTGATTCAATGCCTATTGGCAAGTAAAGGTCTTTGTGATTTTGTTTTTTCATTTTTTTTAATATGTTATTTTTCTTTCAATTGTTTAAGAGGTGATTTTCATAAATCTTGAAATTTTTGAGATTAAAAGTTATTTAAAAATTAAAAGAAAGAAAAAACGAATAAAGGCCAAAAAATAAAAACGAATAAAGGCCAAAAAAAGAAGAAGCTTTGATTTGACGGTTTGACGTACGGTGGATAAGAAACCAAATGCGAAGGAGAGAGAAAGAAAGAGCGCGCAGGAAATGGCGGGATTGTATTGCAGTTACAATTCTCTCTCATCACCCTTCATTCTGCAGAGACTCCACGGGCCCCGATGCTCCTCGACCACACCGGATAACAATCACACCAAAACCAAAACCAAAACCCCACAGATTTTGAAACTCACAGTCAGTGGAGTCACTGAGCTTTTGAGACTATTCTCCTCCAACCAAACCAGGTGAACTGTTCCCTACTCATCTCCTTCACTTTCTGTTTGTTTCCCGAGAAACCCAAAAATTTGGGTACTTCAATTTTGTGTTACTATACATTTCATCGTGTCAATTTTGATATTTTGCAGATTGGAAAGAGAAAGTGATAAAGAGAGAGAAGAGATTGCAGTTTCGGGCATTGATGATGTTGTAATAATCCTCAAATCTGATTATGAGAATTCCTACTTTGTAACAGGTACCTTGTTCCATCTCCAAACAGTTTACTTCCAAACGGGTTTGAAGGAATCCTCCTCCAACCCACTAGATCATGCACGTTGTACTTTTAGTTACATGATATTTTTAATAAGTGATGTGATTTATTTAAATAATACACATAAATGAGTAGTGGGTTGGAGGAATTTTTTGTGTAAACTCATATAAACTAGCAATCATATAAACTCAGCAGTGATATTCAAATTCAACACACATGCACACTGATAGAGAGAGAAAAAAGGGGTTTAAAGAGACCGAACTTTTCTTTGTGTACTAATGAACATTCACTTGAATTGAAATCAGTCAATTATATGCATTTTGCTAGCATTGGTGCTGTAATACTAACTTTTCATTTGAAATAGGGGTTTTTACTTCTGCAATTTATGCTGAAGATTGTATCTTCGAAGATCCAACAATTAGATTTCGAGGTAAAAAGAATAATGGATTTTTCTAATTAGAATTTTTTCACTATTTTCATTCTGATTGATATATCCGCATCATATTACTTAATAATGATTGGTTGTTTGATATATCTAAATTTCATTTTTTTAAGATTTTGTAAGTATAAGTTTAGACAGAACCATTATCTCACTTGCCTTTTGTCAATGCTCAACTTATGACTTACGTATTTTTTTTATCGCATTAATCTTTGTATATTGTGTACAATTGGAAATTCTTCTTAGTACTTTCTATGTAGCACAAAACCAGATTTTGTGACATATCCAAATAATACTAGATGCCTTACAATCTCTCTGTGTGTCCTGTTTGCGAATTTCAGAGACTGATTAAAAATTGCCACTGTGTGCAAAACTGCAAATATTTATGAAAGGGATGAACTGATATCTTTGCTCTTGGCCCTCAGGTAAGGAGTTGTATTCACGCAACTTGAAATTGCTTGTTCCTTTCTTTGACTGTCCATCAATTGGATTACAAAAGATCGAGAAGGTAGTCATTCTCTATGTGAAATTTGATTTCATTTCTAATAATGGAATGGTTGGATATCTGCACATTAACCGAGTGAGCGGGTAAGATTATGAAATCCTTCAAAGGAAAAATGAAATTGTGAGTTTGTCTCCATGTTTCTCTATAGATTCTAGATGTCTTCTGTGGACTCTGGTGCCAAGTCAGTCATATAGTTTCACTTTCTAGTATATGAATATATGGATGATGAAAGGCTTTCTGTCTTTTTCTTTTTCTTTTTTTTTACTAGGAAAAGAGGTGTTCGGTTTCTGCAAATCCTGCTTATATCCTTAGAAGTTAATAACAAGAAATCAGTTGAATTTGTATTTGATCTGGTTCTATATAAAGTTTTTATGCTGCTTATGACTGAGTTCTATCCCATGTTGAACCCCCTATTACTTCATTAAGGTCAGCTCCACATCTAACAGATGGAAACCCTATGGATTTCCGGATCTTGAAGGATTTTGTGAGACATAATTATTCTGCTTGTTGCTTTTTGTTAATTTACGATGATTCTTGTAAAGTTGTCTGATTAGTATTTAAAGCGTACGGAGCGTGGGCTCTTGTACAACATTATTCATATCTCATTTATTATTAAATTGCAGTATCACATATTTGGAATTCATTAGTGTCTGATAATATTACTTCACTGCAGGGTATCAATTCCAAAACTAATTTTGTGCTTGCAACATGGAAGCTAAGGTGCCTAACTTGGTCAACTGTGTGTGTGTTTGTGTGTTTTGTTGCTATATTATATGCCCTTTGAAATAATGAAAATAATTGCTCCTACAAGCTATTCCCATCAACTCTTACTGTTAGTGGGCAAACTCATAGCTTGTTCTGAAAATTATGCAGTGACTTTGTTCTCTATTCTATTCTAAACATCTTCTGCTACTGATACAACTGTTTTCGCAACTTTTTTTTCATAACTTGCTAGTATGATAAGCTATGATTAGTGGGCAATCACTTTCAAATAGGCACACCACTAGCACTACTTTTATTGGCCACCACTCACAATATGTCATTCCAGAAAGTTTGTGAATGAAGTTGTCACTAGACTTATTCTTAGTCAAGAGGCTTCATGCAATGAAGTTTATTACTGCTTGATGTGCTTTGCATGCATTATGTAATACTGTTCTTTTGGACATCCATGCTAATGCTGGGAGATATGTGATTTGCTTGTTGAACTACTTGTTGACTATGCAGTGTGGTAGGCACCCTAGAAAAATATGTAAAATGCAGTTACTAAGTAATATCTGTTCTTTGCACGGCAGGACTAAATGTCTGGAGAAATGTGATTTATCCGAGTGCTTATCAACTATGATGTGTGCTAGGCACACTAAGAAAATATGTAAATCGAATTATTATTAAGTGCTATCTGTTGCTCCAATTAAGCATTTTCCATTTCTACAATGTGATAAAGCCATTGAGGCTAAGGAGCCATTTCCAGTGACATGCCTTGCACAAAGGTCATTTTTGGACCTTTATTGAGTTTTTGGAACAAATCAAAGATTATTGTACTGCAGATTCAAAACAAAAAATATTTTTAAAAAGGAACTAGTGGAATTGATTCATTGTTGGCTTGTTGCCTCTTCACTTCTGCAAACCACTATTATTTTCTCACACTTTTTGAAGTATAAAAAACAGTTCTCCTTGATTGCAACAACCTTGTATTATTCCTTTTACCACTAGCTTGTAGGTCAAGCCTAAGCTGTTTTTTTCTCGTGTGCAGGACTTACCTCAAACTTCCATGGAGGCCCCTCATTTGCATTGATGGAAGTACAATCTACGAATTAGATGACGAGTTTAAAGTAAGAAATAAAAGCTCTTTCTATTGCTGCAATGTGCATATATGAACTTCTGGTGCATATGCCAAGATTACTACTAATTACGGGTGCATTGCTCTTTTCATTTAACAGATTGTTAAGGCATGCTGAGAATTGGAATGTTTCTGCGCTTGAAGCAATCAGCCAGATATTCACCCCTAGTTTTGGAAGGCCTAATGATTGAATTTTCAAGGCTCAATAAATTTGAAGAACCCAAAGATTCATATAATATTAGCCTCTGTAGCAGCTGCTGATTCGAGTTTTCCTGGTGATTACACAGGGCTTCTGCATGTTTTGGGACTATCAAGACAAACATTTGGAAAACATACCACGGCTACATATTTAAGTTCAAGGTGGGAGTGCATGGTACTAATTTGTGATTATTACTATCAAGAGCTTTGGTGACTTGAGTTATGGCTTGTGCCCTTTGTAACACTGTCACAGAGATAAATGATGAGAAATGTTGAAAGAGTGGGAGGACAGGATTCGAATTCACTATCTATTGAATTCAGACTGTGATCTCTACTTTATCTTTAATTTAAAACTCTAAGGCTCAAGGCACTCATTATCCTTCAGGCCATAAATATATATATACCTCTGTGTCCCCATTTGTCATTACCAAGGTATATTATATACCTCTGTAATCATAAGGGAACATAAACATCATATACACATGTGTGCATATATATATATATATATTGGTTGTAAAGTGGTAATGAGAGCCTCTCATGGTATTGAGCAGAAAGACCAAGCTTTATGTAATCGGTTTAGTCTTCTTACTCATATGTATGCTTGAGATGATTGTTTAGTAGGGAATCCTAGACTGTGGAGCATGCGCACATGGATGTAAACTTAATAAATGATTGCTTTTGCTTTTTAATTGGGGTAAACACTCACAGGCGTGTGGCTTTGTGGTCCACATGACTCGGCTCTTGCATTGGGGCATCATAAACCATCACTTTATCAGCTACTATGGAATCGTGGAATTACAAGTAGGGGTTTCATTGAAGGCAAAATGGATTATCAATTAGCTAGTCAATTGGTGATTGGACATTTTAAATTTTAACTGTTAAAATGATTAACTCTTTCAATATCCAAAGCATTCTTGAGAGTAGTTGAAGTAATTATTAGGGAATGACTATTTGGTTGTTGGGTTATACTTTTGTTACAGGAAATAGTTATTCCTTAGGAATGATTATTTTTTAAAAAGATGAATAGTTATTCATTTCCTCTACAAGTAAAAAATGTCTTATTTTAAAGTTGTGTCCCAAACTGTAACAAAATGTAATAAAGGCAATTGATTAATTTTTTTCTTAAAAGAAAATCGATTGTCGTAAGATTCATTTCCTATCTAAGAAATCCATGCCAGTGCTAATGATCATTATTCCAAGCAAAATTGTATTAACCTGAAAACTTTTTCTATGGATCTAGGATTACGAAAAAAAATATCAAAGTATCATCGTATCATTTTAATGATCAAGATGAAATTAAAAGAATATATATATGCAAAAATGTCATTGTCAACATCTTAGCTAAAAATTCCCACAAAGGAACATTGGTAGGGTGTTCATCAATTTAATTATGCATGGTTGAATGACTCCACTGAATAAATTTTCTAACTCTGCCCTTGTCTATATGGATTTGTAACTCAAAGCAAAACTTGATATATAGAATAAAAAGAAAATGAAAATGAAGATATTCATTTATATCTATTACTATTAAGAAGACTAGTTGTGGACCTGCGCTATGCGCGGATTTTTTTCATATGGTAAAAGCAATAATCCGCCTTAATAATTATTCTTCATTTTTAGATATCTGTGTCTTTAATATATTTGTTGAATCTGTAATCCATTAGGAATTAGACACCCTTAGTATAAAACCAAGGGACAAAAGCTTTATCAACATTCATAGGCTCCTTATCTATTGGTGTTTACATGAACCAATTCAATCCAAAAAAGAAAAAGAAAAACACAATCAATCATAAGAAGAAAAAAGTAGATATTAAATCAACAATCCCATTAGGAATTAAACACCCAAAAAAATATAAACTAAAACTTTTTTTTAGTATTAACATAAAATAGTTCTCAATGTGTATTTCATTCTATTCTTAAAAATTTAAATAAGGCCATATAAATAAATTCCAACACACAACACCACATCTTCCTCCACTTTCCACATTAGCCTCCTCATTTTCCAAAAAGTTAGCACATTATCTCTTAAAGATAACTTCTACAATTCAATTACCATTTTTTTTTTTTCAAAATTTTAAAATTAGATAATAAAAAATAAAACAAAAAACCGATTGAAGCATAACTTTTTTTTTTTTTTTTGATATATGATAGAAATTCTAATCTAAACTCACACACACGTATATTTTGAAGATCCCGGGGATCGAACCCACACCCTCATAGAGGGGGGCTTTTTGGGGAGGGGATTACCACTGGACCGAATACCCAAGTGTCGATTGAAGCATAACTAACACACACGTCCATAACATCAGAATTTAAAATAATAAAAAAAATTATTTGAACTCTCCCAATTAATATGAAAGACATCAAGACACCCACATATATTAAAAAAAAAAAAAAAAAGAAAAAAAAAAATAAAAAAAGAAAAGAAAAAGTTATGGATAAAACGTGAGATAGTCAGTTAGATATGTTTATCAATTTGCACACATGATCTTTCATCCACTTAAAATTATATCTACAAAATTATATCTTTTTCACTTATTTAAATTCAAAAAAAATCCTCACATTCTCCACTTATCCCATATGCACTCAAATTCAAACTAAAATAATAAAAAGATAATTAAAAATCCTTAAAATGAGGTTACAATCACACCTCACTTTCCTAAAAATTAGTACATTATCTCTTAAAAGATAACTTCTATGTTGGAATTACCATTTTTTTTCCAAAATTCAAATTAATCACACAACTACTAAAAAAAACTTCCACAATCTCTCTCACATCACCCTTAAAATTAAGCCAAAATTTTTAAGAACTACTTAAAAAAAGTAAAACAGTCGGTAACTTGTTTCAATTCAGTTTCTCATTCACTCTAGCACCAGTTAAGGCCATCACATGCACACCATCATGTCTTCGGCATCTTTGTCTTCTTCCGCCCCTTCTTGGAACATTTGCTTGATTGTAAAGCCATTTTGTCTACGCATAATATATGGATATTAGCAGAATACCAAGAAAATGGGCTACCATGCTAAGGTTTTGGACCTAAAAGTATGTGTTGTTTTCTTATTACTATTGAACTATATGTTTTTTATTTATTTATTTATTTTTTATACTCCATTATTCAAGTAAATGTTATGTATTGTAAGTAACTAACTTTTTTTTTTTTTTTTTTTACTAACGGATACTGACAGAATGATATCTACCAGAATTTTAAAATTTACTTTTTTATATTTTAGATGAATTCTTTTAAATTTTTGTTGCATCACAGATTTTCGACTATTGCTTTTTATAATATTTTTCATAACATTATTGGATTTAGAACATAAAACTAACTAAAAGCAAGTCATTGACGCAAATCCCAAGCCCATGCCAACAAACATGACACCAACAACTATTATTTGGGGATCCTTATGACAAGTCTAAATCTCTCCGACGACTATTATTTGGGGAACCTTATGACAAGACTAAATCTCTCTCTCTCTCTCTCTCTCTCTCTCTTATGACAAGACTAAATATCTCTCTCTCTCTCTCTCATTTGTGGGGAGCTGAATAAGCGTAAGAATCATAAACAACCACAACATCTAGTGCTATGTGCCTAGTGCCTACAAATTACAAAATAAAAATATGAGAAAAGTCATGGAATAACAGAACTTAAAGCTAAATTGAAACTAAAATTATTTGAAAATAATAATGATGATAACAATAACATTACAAATAACAAAAACAATAATATATGTTTATTCCAATTAAGTTATGCAAATTTAACCTTATATTTTAGGTCATTTCTTCAAACAGTTACACATTTTAAACTAATTATACTAAAACCGTGTCACCTATTATCACTATTCTTCCAAATACTAGTATATTTAAGTTACTTTTGTAATGGAAGTTTCAATAGTATGGTAAGAACCTAAAACCAATAAACATGTCAATATAAAACATTAATACCGGGGTTGAAACATTTACAAATATTATATTTTTACTTATGAGAATAAATTCAATAAGGAGCCGGTGTAATACCCTGGTTTTACACCCACCAATAAGAGCATGCCACGTCAGTTTTTTAAACTTTGTTTCACACTTCAAAATCAGCTCACCCACACACAATTATTTCTTTTAAAAACAATGAAAACCCAAAAAAAAAAATAACACTGGAGAAAACCGGATCTAGAGAGAGAGGAGGCAAGGGAGAGAGAGAGCCCAACGGTGGATTCGCCGCAACCAAACCATTACCACCAAACAACCATCACCGAACCACCACCTTTGACACCGCTGGAAGGTCTTCACTTCATTCTCTTTGCCATTTATCATTTTTTTCATTTTGTGATATTCATGGGCTTTATTGATTTTGTATATTTCATATCCTAGATTGGTGCTCTCTGCTTAAGATTCGCATTTTTTTAGAACATTTATTTTGGTTCCTGTTGATTTTGCATTTGGGGTTTTGTATTGTTTTGAATGGCAAATGGGTTTTCTGGGATATGTGTGAATAATCATTTTTGAAGTTTTCTTAGATTAATATTTTTATATCAAACAAGTGTTAATCAAAACAACAATCTAAGAAAAAAAGAAGATGATGATGTTTAAACAGCTTAGGATTTTTCAGATTATAGATGTTGTTGTGGGTCTTGATGTGAATCAGATCGAGGAGAGAGAAAACTAGATTGGGAGGAGTGAGAAAACACGTAGTGTCACGGTGGTGGTTGTTTGGTGGTAGTGGTTGTTTTGGTGGTTTGGTTGCGGCGGATCCACCGTCAGGCTCTCTCTCTCTCTCTCTCCCTTGGCTCCTCTCTCTCTAGATCCGGTTTTCTCTGGTGTTATTTTTTTTTTTGGGTTTTCATTGTTTTTAAAAGAAATAATTGTGTGTGGGTGAGCTGATTTTGAAGTGTGAAACAAAGTTCAAAAAACTGACGTGGCATGCTCTTATTGGTGGGTGTAAAACCGGGGTATTACACCGGCTCCTTATTGAATTTATTCTCTTTACTTATTTGTACCTTTGCTTTCTATATTTTTAAAACAAAATAGGATCAAAGAAAGAGGCGAAAATTAATATGTATAAGGGTAAAACTTAGGTACAATTCCTTAGGTCAAATACATTAGGTTCCTAGTTAAATTCAAATACATTGAATTTAAATATTCTTAGAAAAGATAATATTGTTTGTGTTTCATTGGTTAATGTGGCCATGTGTTTGAATTCAATTGGGGAACCTAATGTACCTAATCTAATGAATTGTACCTAAGTTCTATCCTATGTATAATATGTATACGAACAATAATGTAGAGAGGAAACTTGAAATTTTGAAATTTGAATTTGACAAGGCGTAGTTTTTGACAATGTAAGTGTACGAGAAAACCATTGATAAGAGTTTTTCTTAACAACAGCTTTTTTCAATAACTCGTATAGTTGAATCACTTGTTCAGCAGGTTACCTCTTGATTCTAAAATAAATTCTCTCGTCCTATGGAACTATTAACATGAGGTTGTATATGGGTAAGTTTCCCACAAAGATGTTTATATGGATTTGTAATTTAAAACAAAACTTGATAACAAATAAAAGAAAATGAAAAAAAAAAATGATAATTATTTCTAACTTGTATATATATGACAAAAATCAAGGAATAATAGAACTTAAAACTAACTAAAAGCAAGCCATCGACACAAATCCCAAGCCCGTGCCAACAAACGTGCGACTGACGACAATTATTTGAGGAACCTTGTGACAAGACTAAATATCTCTCACTTAATTGAGGAGATCTGAATAAGCATAACAGCACTCACAGTAGGCTCTCTAAAATGTTTGTCAATTGGGTTCTAAAAAATCCACTTTTGCTCAAATAGCTAAAGCACTACTACACTAGACTCCCTATTTTAACATTACTATTCTATTTTTTAATATATTTACTTTTTTTCACAACTTCCAAAATACCAACTTTTCTCAATTTTTTTTCCACTCTCTCCCTCTGTTCCCGTTCCCCTCTTTTTTTTTTTTTTTTTTTTTTTTTTTTTTTTTCCCACCACCCACGTACACCTATTCCTTATTTTTTTTTTTTTTTTCTCTTCTTTTTTTTTCCCCACCACCCACGTATCCCCCCCCCCTCCCTTTCTTTTTTCTTTTTTCTTCTCCCCCACCAGACTTCTCCACTCTCTCTCCCTTTCTTTTTTTTCTTTCTTCTCCACTTCTCTCCCTTTCTTTTTTTCTTTCTCTGTTTCTTTCTCCAGTTCGTCCCCCCCGCCCCCCTCATTTTCTTCTTTTTTCTTTCTTTCTCTCATTTTCTTCTTTCTTTCTTTCTTTCTCTCATTTTCTTTTCTCTCAGCGTTGCTTTTTTTTTTTTTTTTTAGCCTCCATCTTTACTGCCACTCACCATCATCAAACAGTTTTGAGCCTCCATTTTTTTTTCTTTTTTCTTATCAGTTTTGGAATAGCTTTTTAATTTCTCTTTTTAAGCTTTTGATTTTTTTTTTTTTGGTTGGTGGGTTTTTGTTTGGGTATTGAAGATTTAGATCTGTACAGTGTGTGTTTGTGTTGTTGGTGTTGTTGTGTTGTTTTTTCCGGTTATTATTGGCGCGGGAGACAGCTTGCAAGTGAGAGAAAAAAACCTTTTTTATTCCCCCGAATGATGAACAGTACCTCCTCAAGTTGAGCGAGTTACTGTTCATCAGCTTGCATGTTTTCGTTCCAAATTGAGGAGTCTGCTGCAGGCAGTTTTTTGCCCGTTCTCCTCAAATTTGGCTGTTTTCAACCAAATGTTAACTCTACTGTGA
>OU015761.1:23894570-23946759 GCA_907173295.1 Fagus sylvatica | reverse complement strand
TTGCTAATTTCAACAAGGTAGTTTTTGACACTGCAATATGTTTGGGTGGAATGCACTTGCTTAAAATAATGGAAATGAGCTAAACTTAATTAGAAAAGCAAACAACCTACAACATGATGCCAATGGAAGAGATCGAAACTAATATGTTGGTACATAACACCTTCCAACTGGAAAAATCTAGCCTGGTACCTTTTGGTCGTCACATAAAAATTGAACGCCTCCATTGTATTTAACATTTCATTTGGATTGCAGATTCAACAACTTTTACTACTTTAAGTATGCTATCACATCCAATGATGGCATTTGAAATTTAAACTACACTTATCAATTTACAAAGATGGGCAATTTAATATTTATGCAATGTCCAAAACATATCTTTTAAGTATCTTTTTTTTTTCTCTTTACTCTAACCCAATGTTGATGCTCATTTTTTTAGTTATGTAATTTCAAACTTTTGCTCAATATTTTACCAACATGAAAGAGAAGCAAAGAAAATTCAGTTTCTCCCATCTTTGCAGCAACGTGATGAAGCACCATAGAATCTATCTATTCAATATTAATGTTGTTAAACTATTGACTGGAAGGTTGCATTTATCCCTCCCCCCTCCAAAAAAAAAAAAAAAAAAGAAACAAAGACCTAGGCTGTGTATATTCCAAGTGGTGTCTGGGGTGTTTGCACCACTTCCCAGAAAGCAACCAAGATTGGATACATGGCAAGCCACTTCTTGTGAGTAAACACCCATGCAAGGATGTTTGGGTAGATTTTGTTATGCCGATAAAGCCTATAGAAATGAGCCTCGCTAAACTCGGTTATTTCTCTTTTTTGATACTCTGCTAATCCATGTTGACAGTGTTGGAAGACAATCTCATCACCCTTTTGATCTTTGACTCATACAGATTGTTGATGAGTGGGAAGCTCAAGTCAGATCAAGGACTAGTAACTGGTAAGGGTTTATAACTGCACTTGATTTTTGAATTTCTACAAATTATACTTATGGGAGCTTATTGATATTTTCTTCTTTGTTGTACTTCATGCTCCATCATTCATGATGGAAAGGGTGTATCTGAGAAAAAAATGTTATTACATGTGTGAAGTCAATGACTAAGATCTGAAATTCCGATAAAAGAAAAGGGATGGTAGGAAATTTCTGCTTAGCTATGTAAATCATTATTCAGGTGGACTCAAGTAATGAACCAGAAACGTGTTGATAATGGATTGTGCAGGATCTGGGAGTCAAACGTGGTTGGGTTATTTAGTTAATTATATACTTCATCCTGCTTTGTACCTCACTCATTCTTGTCATTTACCTTTTTATTTGAGCCAATTTACCCCAAAAATTAAGGCATAAACCAAGCATGGTAAGAAGATGGGGCAGCCAATTGGGAAGTGGGTGGTTAATGGCTAGAGCTTGTTAATGACCTCTCAAGACACAACCAAATTTGTTTTTGAGGCATTAAGTATATTGAAAGCTTTGCCAAGCTCTCTTCCAGCAAAAAAGTCTCTTATTCATATAAGAGTAAAAAGGCTTGAAATCTGTGGAGAGCCACAAAATAAGTTCAACATTGTGTCCATTCATCATCCACCAGATGAGAACCAATAAATATGTAATTTAAAGTTTTGTATAATGCAAGACAATCTACTTTGAAACTATATTAAAGAAACAATTAGGCACATAAAGGAAGACAAACAATTACATTATTACTATATGGTGTATTATTTTGTCTTCCTATATTGGAAAATTATGTGGAAAAAAACATATGCCCTCTTTAGGATAAGCTTTTTTGAGTTCTTTTGGACACTATATCTACTTAACATTATGATCTAATACTTCTCAAAGCACATGTATATTTTTTAAATATTTTATAATGTTGCCTTTGATGTATATGTGTCCTATTATAATTTTTGTATTTCTTTTGTATATAGTAAAATTAAGTTTCTTTTGATTACTAATAAGATTCTAAGCACTTCAAAAATCAAATGATATAGCTTTGGTTTATGTTATAAATAAATTCTAAATTTGACAATCATTATTCCCTATATTGGCAAGCATGTGCCTTGCACGTGTGACCCAAACTAGTAGTAAATAAAAATGCAAACCGCATAATTGCATGACCACGCTTATTGATTTTGTTTTGAATTTAAACAAATTGATAAGTTCTAATTCTTCTTAATGAGATGGACTAATTCTTTGACATTTATTGTGCAGGATGCAGACCAAAAAGCAAACGACACTTGTTCTACCTGGTGTCACTTTTTTACACATCAAAGAATATGGCCACTCTAACCACTGCCTGCTATGGCCTTCAGCAGCTCGTCTTTGGTGCCATCTGGTTGAAGCTTAACCCAAATTAGAGTTTGTCTTAGCAGTAAATAACAGGAATCTTGGAGACGTAGTCTTAACTTTGGTTGTTCTCAGGATTATGTGTTGAGCATATTGGTTAGTGATTAAAGGCGTTTGAGTTTGCATAGCTCATTTCTTTTTCTTGATATCGAGTCATTCGTCCTAATATGATTTATGCCTTTGCCATAGATTGATGTACATTAACAATGTTTAGCAAGAATCTTTTGCTTTTTCCTTTTAATATTCAGGATGATTCATTTTTTTCTCCCACTGGTAGTCTTATTTCTTGTTTGACTTAACAATACTATCTAAAGCTGAAGTGGAATATATTTTGATGAAATTGTCAAATTTGAGTTCAATAATTGAGATATCACAACATATAATTTTAGGTGATTAATGATGCTCTTGATTTTGCATTAAATGTAGTTTCAAACTTACTCCATAGAGGTGATGGCTTAGCCAGAAGCTAATTGCCTAATTTGCAGCAGATGTATTAGGTGATAAAAGAGTGGGTTCAAGGTAAACATTAGCCATTAGGTTCAAATCTTCTTTCTATTTCCAACAAATAGAATTGGAAAGTTATGTCCTCCTTTCTTGGTGGATACCATTAGTAGGAGATTCTACGTCATTGATGTTGCAAAGATGAAAGTTTTATCAAGAATCAAGATTATACAAGTATTTTGCAAAAATTCATGGAATAACAACAATATATATTTTTGTGAAACAAGGTCGAATACTTGTATATCTTTTGAACCGGAAAAGAAGGTATCATCCTTTTATCGATCGAACTGATTTGAATCATCTGATGTTAGTTCTTGGGTTCTATAGATACAAGGCAGACTTATGAGAATCTTGAAGTTTCCATTTTGCATGCATCTACAACTCAGTGAAAGGGTTTTGAAAGTATATATAGTTCACTCAAATGTGTAGTAATGGAGAAAATGTGAAGCAAAAGTGGGAATCACCATTTGTTCCATTGTCATTCGAGAAAAGAGGCATACTTCTCCTTCATTTTCACTCATCACTTCCATATCTTCCCTTGTTCCTTTCTATCACTTGCAGTAAAGAAACTTTTTGTTACAGTTTAGTATTGTTCTTACTAGTAATTATAAGTTTATAACACACGCATGGGAGAAATTAACGACTCTCTAACAAACCTCCCCTCTACACAATAAATGAATGTGCTAAATTTCCTGGGGGCCCATTATGTTCAAACTCTTGATGACAGTAAAGAAGTTAAACCCTCAAGGACAAATATAATTTTCATTATTATTATTTCTCAAAAGAAAAAGAACTTGTACCTAAGTTTTACCCGTATATTAATTGTATAAAAACTGATGCTTCGTAGTTGATTGGGAAAAAATAAAGTGGTTATTGCACTCAGTAGAACCTTCAAATAAAGGTGTATAAAAGTGGGGAGATTTGCAAATTAATACTATTTTATTATTAATTATTTAAATTGATTATGTTTTGAAATTATTTGGGGGAAATGGCCTCTTTCTAAAACTGTTTTTGTAAGTCATGACTTGAAATCATGTTAAAAGATAGGACCATTCTTTTAGAGCAATACCCTAGATGGCATAAGCATTGACACTAATTGACAATTGCCTAGTTACAGTTTGAAAAGGGAAAATTATTGTCCATCAATAGCTTTCAACAAACAACATGAAAAGTTGCAACATCTTAAAAATGACCTTTTTCATAAAATAACATTGAAAAATTGTTTAAAATATTTAAAAGTTAATTTTTCATAAATTTTTGTAAAATGGTCAAAATAAAAGGTTACTCTATATTGAACGATCGAGATACTAATATTGCATGAGAGCTTAATCCTTTACTGATTCAATGCCTATTGGCAAGTAAAGGTCTTTGTGATTTTGTTTTTTCATTTTTTTTAATATGTTGTTTTTCTTTCAATTGTTTAAGAGGTGATTTTCATAAATCTTGAAATTTTTGAGATTAAAAGTTATTTAAAAATTAAAAGAAAGAAAAAACGAATAAAGGCCAAAAAAAGAAAAAGCTTTGATTTGACGGTTTAACGTACGTGGATAAGAAACCAAATGCGAAGGAGAGAGAGAGAGAGAAAGAGCGCGCAGGAAATGGCGGGATTGTATTGCAGTTACAATTCTCTCTCATCACCCTTCATTCTGCAGAGACTCCACGGGCCCCGATGCTCCTCGACCACACCGGATAACAATCACACCAAAACCAAAACCAAAACCCCACAGATTTTGAAACTCACAGTCAGTGGAGTCACTGAGCTTTTGAGACTATTCTCCTCCAACCAAACCAGGTGAACTGTTCCCTACTCATCTCCTTCACTTTCTGTTTGTTTCCCGAGAAACCCAAAAATTTGGGTACTTCAATTTTGTGTTACTATACATTTCATCGTGTAAATTTTGATATTTTGCAGATTGGAAAGAGAAAGTGATAAAGAGAGAGAAGAGATTGCAGTTTCGGGCATTGATGATGTTGTAATAATCCTCAAATCTGATTATGAGAATTCCTACTTTGTAACAGGTACCTTGTTCCATCTCCAAACTGTTTACTTCCAAACGGGTTTGAAGGAATTCTCCTCCAACCCACTAGATCATGCACGTGTATTTTTAGTTACATGACATTTTTAATAAGTGATGTGACTTGTTTAAATAATACACATAAATAATAAGTAGTGGGTTGGAGGAATATTTTGTGTAAACTCATATAAACTAGCAATCATATAAACTCAGCAGTGATATTCAAATTCAACACACATGCACACTGATAGAGAGAGAAAAAAGGGGTTTAAAGAGACCGAACTTTTCTTTGTGTACTAATGAACATTCACTTGAATTGAAATAAGTCAATTAAATGCATTTTGCTAGCATTGGTGCTGTAATACTAACTTTTCATTTGAAATAGGGGTTTTTACTTTTGCAATTTATGCTGAAGATTGTATCTTCGAAGATCCAACAATTAGATTCCGAGGTAAAAAGAATAATGGATTTTTCTAATTAGAATTTTTTCACTATTTTCATTCTGATTGATATATCCGCATCATATTACTTAATAATGATTGGTTGTTTGATATATCTAAATTTCATTTTTTTAAGATTTTGTAAGTATAAGTTTAGACAGAACCATTATCTCACTTGCCTTTTGTCAATGCTCAACTTATGACTTACGTATTTTTTTTTATTGCATTAATCTTTGTATATTGTGTACAATTGGAAATTCTTCTTAGTACTTTCTATGTAGCACAAAACCAGATTTTGTGACATATCCAAATAATACTAGATGCCTTACAATCTCTCTGTGTGTCCTGTTTGTGAATTTCAGAGACTGATTAAAAATTGCCACTGTGTGCAAAACTGCAAATATTTATGAAAAGGATGAACTGATATCTTTGCTCTTGGCCCTCAGGTAAGGAGTTGTATTCACGCAACTTGAAATTGCCTGTTCCTTTCTTTGACTGTCCATCAATTGGATTACAAAAGATCGAGAAGGTAGTCATTCTCTATGTGAAATTTGAATTCATTTCTAATAATGGAATGGTTGGATATCTGCACATTAACCGAGTGAGCGGGTAAGATTATGATATCTGCATATAAGTGATTATCCAACAACAAGTATATTGTAATTAGAGCTTTGAATATTTGTCAACCCTGATGCACCTTAAACCTCTCCACATAACCACAAATAGTGTGAATAATTTCTACAGGAACCATTCGGTTAGGATTTAGATTGGCTAATATACATTGACAATGTATTATGTCTTAAACCACAGGCCAATGGTTTGGAGGGCCCCAATTAATGGAAATGTTGGAGGTGGTTCTTAACAATTACCAAGACTTAGCATTTAAGGTGTAGGGGGAAAAATTGATTAAGACAAGTATAGGGCTACAAATAAAATAGGAAGCAAAATTGGGTTTGATCTTCACTTTACAGCATATTGCAGCTGTAAAATACAGCTGGGTAAAACAAGAAATATCTACAAAATATCATTTACATGTTCTGTGAAGTTCTACCATATTCTTGGACAAAAGGATTCTATAAGAGGGAAGGGAAAAGCAACGTAAAGGGGACTGGCTGGCTGAACTAGAAAAAAGACTGAAAAGAGGGAATCTCTTATGGTGTTCGGAGAAAGCATTTTATTGTATTAGTAGCTACACTCATATATTACAAATCTGGATGTGGACGTAGGCAAGTTGCCGAACCACCTAAAATTATGTGTTATGTATTCTGGCTCTATTTTATCATCCAACAGTCTTCAATGGACTGAGAATCTACGTGCTATGAGGTTTGATGCGGTTCCAATATAACGTGAAAAAATTCCCACCTTCAATTGGCGCCGTCTGTGGGGACTGCACTTCAAGCTTCGGCGCTGTGATTTCTCAGTTCATCAGAAAGTTCAGAGATGTAGTGGGTTTATTACGGCATGCCCGACAAAGAGAAAAGGAAAGGACTTAAGAATTCTTTTCAGGAAAAATTTGCCGAGTTCAGGTATGTTAAACAACCATTCAATATCTCGGATATTTTTATTATAATAGGTACAGGCTAAACCAAGGAAAGGAAAATCAGAGCAACACCGTAGTTTTTGGTCTCTTCTGTTTATTCAAGTGGTTCAACATAAGTAGAAAGAAGAGAAACTCATCAAAGCACATGTAATGCATCTCGGCTGCATCAAGTATCTCCTCGGCTTCGATGTGAGCCTTTTCGGACTTTGCCTTGGTTCTGTGGAACCTGTTCGGAATCAATCTATTCTTCCTCGGCTTCGGTGTCCTTCTCGGACTTTGCCTTGGCTGCGTGGAACCTGTTCGGTATCGGTCTTTTCCTCCTCGGCATTGATATGAGACTGTTCGGACTATGCTTTTGGTTCCATGGCCCCTGCTCGGCAACGGTCAGTATCTCCTTGGAATTAATGTGAGCCTGTTCGGACTCTGCTTTAGTTCCATGTGCCTTGTTCGGCATCGATCTTTTCCTCCTCGGCATTGATATGAGCCTGCTCGGACTCTGCTTTGATTCCATAGGCCCTATTCGGCCTTGGTCTGGTTCTTTTCGGCCTTATTGAGTCCGACATACCTGTTCGGTCATTTTCAACATTGCGAGCTTTCTTCGTTCCCCCATGGTTTCAAGACCCATTTCGGCTCCTTCGAGCCTACATGGAAGTGCTACGAGCTGTTCGGTTCCTCGAGCCCGGTCTCGTTTCTTTATAATCCTTAATGGCGTGCTCGGCACCTCCATGGCCAGTCAAGTTACTCCTTGGCCTTGGAGTGATCTTTCTCGGCTTCTTCAAGCCCGATTTGGACTCTCCACCAACCATCTAAGCATGATTCCATCATTCTCGATCCTCACAAGTCACAACCGTACGGCTGTTGGTGCTTAAAGAGAGGTTGAGCAGAGAAGAAAGCTTCTTCTTGGTGTTGATTTTCAATGGGCTTCAGCCGAATGAAAGAAAAATAGAACAGAGCACTAAATGAACAGAAGACAAGTGCAGTGCAATTTAGGCGCAGAGCAGAACAGTTTTGGAGGAAGAAGTGGCACGCCCACATGACTCTTTGGGAAAGAAAGAAGAGAAAACAATTGTGGGAAAGCTCCAATTTGCAGGAGAAAGAAGCAGAGCAGGCATGTTTTTTGGTGAGGCTCAGTAGAGCCTGGTCTGTTGGCTCATCATGGGATTCGGTCCCAAAAGCCAACAAAAGTATATATTTTATATTCTATAATACAGAGTCTTTAAGAAGTGGGTGGAAACTCATTTCTCGGGATTTGCTTGTTATACATGCAAGTACAGTTAATATTACAAGTATGGTGCTCGGTCAATAGCCACTTGTTTGACCTGTGCACTATATAACACGTCTAAATTAAAGCTGTAGGAACTTAAATTAAGACGAATGAAAGAGCTGACCAGGAAATTGAATCCGAGCACCTTTGAGGTTAATCCGAACAGATTTCCTAGGGCCTTTGAGGTTAATCCGAACAGATTCCCTAAGGCCTGTAACACAAGGTAATCAAACAAAAAAGACAAGTGGTTAGCGCCTTGGTCAACCCAGTGGGGGTTGGCCTTTTGCTCTCCGATGCCTGAGTCAGTTTCCGGGAAGAAGGTGATTAAAGAGTATATGAAAACAGAGAGATATTTTTCTGGAGCATAAGAGCACGTACCTTTTGCATGTTGAAGCTCCTTCTATTTATACCTGTCCTTAACTAGAGATATTTTCATGATTTTTACCAATTTCCCTTCCCAATAACCTTAATTTTGTCAATCATCAGAGATATTTAGGCTCTCTGATCTATTATCCCCCTTCTGAACATGGGCAATGTCAGTTCATTTATGGGTGATCATCATTCCCTATTATAGCTGATCATGAATCTAATGCATAAACGTATTCAACACATCTTTGACCAGATATTTCATGCATTTATGGTTGTTAAAGTAGAAGTCAGTTCAAGGACCACCATCTAGGCTTTAATTCAAGTGGCTTATTTAAGGATTTCTGGCCAGATATCTTAGGTATTTAATGCTAGGATAAAAAATGACCTTAGTTCGTTCCAAATTAGTTAGTCAGGAGCTCAACCAGTTATTTCCGAACAGGATAAATACCCGAGCAAAACTCTGGTTCTGTTTGGACATATCCGAACACATAGCACAGCTCGGACGAGTCCGAACTATGAGGGGATGTGATTTAGTTACTTCCTGACTTCCGGTTTCGTATCACCTATTTACAAATTATTTTCTCTCCAATTACCCCCTTGCTCTGATCCTTTCAATCTCTTCGGAAGGTTCAGAGCAAAACACGTCTTTCGAGAAGAGCTTTTCGTGCCAAAATAATAAACAAAAATAGAATAAATGGACAGATAAATAAAGAAAGAAAGAAACTGTCGTTTCTTATTAAAGAAACGGCGGTTCCATTTCCCAAAGCACGGATATGAAAGGTCTTTGACAGCTTTGGGGGAGCGAACGGTCGGATCTAAGGAGGAAGTTATAACCTCATAAACCCAAGGCCCCATTTCATTTCGTTTTCTCCTCTCTTAAAATTTCCGTCCCTGTGCGCTCTCTGAAGCCCCAAAGAAAACCGAGTGCTCCGAACCCCCAAAAATTCGTAAGTTCTCTCACTATCCCACTTTAAATTCCGTTTATTTCTCGTTTTTCCTCCATTTTCACACCTCGTATCTCGCAAAAATGGCTTCTGCACATAGATTAGCCCACCTAGTCGATTCCGAAGATAGTATGAGGAGATTTAGGGCAAAATACCTAGTGCCGGATAACGTTAGACTCAGGTATTTTAGTAGCAAAAACCTTCCCCCTTTGAACGGCGATGAGATACTTGTCTCTGTGATGAGTGTAGTAGAGGGAGGGGTTAGGTTTCCTCTTCATCCCCTTCTCATTGACTTTCTCCAGACGGTTAATGGTTGTCCCGATCAAATGTCTGTCAACGTATTCCGAGTAGTTATGGGAGTAGTTGCCCTAAATCGGTTGCTAGGAACCAACCTAGGGGTTAGGGATATTCTTCACGTCTATTCCTACGTTTGTCCGAAGTCGGATTCGGACACTTCGTGCTCCCTTAAGGCCAAAAAGGTGAACGACAAACTGGTCACCGCGATGCCGAGTTCCAACAAGGGCTTTGACAACGATTGGCTCGTTGTTTCGGGGAACTGGTATTCGGGTTCATCACGTTGCCGAAACATGTTCGGCCGTCCAGGTTAGACTTATGATTTTGGTTTTTAGTTTTTAGGGTTAAGTCCGAACAGATATAGGTTCTTCTTGACCGAATAACATGATAGCTTATGAGGTATTTATTTTAAGTGCGTAAAAGCCTTGTTTTCACATTTGATGTTTTCGGTTTGTGTTCTACAGTTCCTTCCCGATTGCACGTTCCAGCCACAGCGGCGAACCTCGAGGACATACAAAAGGTGCTGAAATCCAACATCTGCGTAGATCGATTCGGACATCCGAGGGCAGCTTCCATATTGCTCGGCTATTCGCCGCTGGTTGGGAATTTCCTGGAGGGTCCGAGAGTCCCACGGTCCCAAGAGATACCCGTGGAGCCCACAATCCTATACGTGGCCCAGCCCGCCTCTGCCGTCCAGATCGACGATCTCCCTGAATTCATTCCCACCGGTGAAGTCTCTGAAATGGCTCCTCCCGTAGGTGTCTTCGAAATTTTGAACAAGAGAAAAAGAGAGAGCTCGAGTTCCAAAGGAAAGGGAAAGGAGAAAGAGAAGGAGAAGCAGAAGGAGACGGAGAAGCCTGAGGCCCCTCCTCCGCGTTCGAGGAGGATCATCTATGACACCACCCCTACGACTCAACCAAATGTACAAGCAGATCCGAGCTCGACGCCGGCTCCCGAACAGGCGGCACTCCCTCAAATCGAAGAGGAGCCGGAGGCCGAACAAGTCGAGGGGCTCGTACGTCGGCCGAAGAGGCTGAGGGTGGCCAGGGAGCGTGCTAATGTTCCAGGCTCCTCATCAAATGCCGAGGTCTGGGCCCCGAAGATGGCCGTGGCTGGGGACCCCATAACCACCGCCCACACCGAGTTTGAGACCACAGACGTGGAATTCTCAACTCGGGTTGCTCAGGCCATTACTCGGGTCTCCTGTCTTCCCGGGGACTCCCTTATATGGGATAACATGTCCTCGAGCAGGATCTTCAGACATGTTTCCCGCAGCTTGGTGATGGTAAGTTGTTACGTGTTTATACTTTTGACTTTCTCTATCATTCTTGTTACTACTTTTCAAATTCTTTAGTGATTTTCTCACACATGTCCTGTTTGTAGGCCGCCCAAGGTGTCCACGCAGCAGAGGCTAGAATAGCCGGCCTTTATTTGGAAGCGAAGGAAAAGGAGGAAAGGGTGGCTGACCTTCTCAAGACTATGAAGGACAAGGAGGCCGAACAAGAGAAGACTCTTTCTGATGTGATGCGCACTGCAGCTGACAATTACGGGAAGCTGGAGAAGCAGCTTCACGGAACTGTCAACAAGATGAAGGACGCTGAAGAGCAGGCAAGGAGTGAATCTGAAAAGAGGGTGAAGGCGGAGTCCGAGCTGAGCGATTTGAAAGCCCAACTGATCCTCATGGAATCCCGGATTAGTGAGGCCCGGGCAGGGGGGATGCGTGATGGCAGGGCTGAGGGCGAACAGAAGGCCCTTGATGAGGTGGCGGAGCAGCTCGAGTTGGTTTACAACAAGAGTTTCCGAGACGGTTGGAAAGCTGCCCTCAAGGAAGCTGAAGTTCCGAGCAGCTCAGCCTTGTTCCTAAGGGAGAACACGCCCCTACCTTACCCCAATGCTGAGCTAAAAGCTTCGGATGACGAGGCCGAGGAAGAAGTGAGTGATGAAGGGGACAAGACAGAAGTCGAAGAACTCGTCGGCAGTGAAGTCATCCCCATTGTCATTCCGACGGATGACCTCCCGGCCCCTACCCCAATGGTTGATGTGGCTCCGACGCCTGCCCCGACCGACGAACCTCCTGCACAGGAAGAGGCAACTCCTCTAGACTCGGCGCCTCCCGAATCAGTTCCTCCCAACAACTGAAGACAACTAATTTAGATTTAGTTTTAATTTTTAAGTTAACTTCGTTTCGGATGTATATTTATCTTCGTAGATCTAAACCTTCAAACATTGATACTTTCAGCTGCTATATTTGGTCTTCCCTTTGTTAATGGTTTTAATTTACTCTTTGTTAAGTTTTATGTTCTTTTTCCCATATTTGTTTTGGTAATTTGGTGGTTTGATCGTTCTCGATCCTTTAGGCTCACCATGGTTTGTATTAAATTTTATTAACTTTTACTCAGCATTCTGCTCGGATAGTAGTTCTTTCCGTAAAATGGAGTACTTTATCTCGGAATGATAGAAACAAAGACATCCGAACAAAAGGTTAGGTGGGATAACATCGATAGAGGTCTAAATGTTGTTTATTTCACCAATATTGGTTTCGGGAGTGAATTATTGGTGAGGAAAATGAGGAGTTCATTTTAAACAAATGTCCGAACATAATTATTCCGAAAATATGTTCGGACAACACACCACTACCAAGTCTTACCTGAGAAGGGATCACTCCACCTAACTCTTATCCCTAGAAACTCTTAGTTCTAGCTTAAGTAATAAGGAATCCAACCTAATTGTTATTATATGAAATTATGTTAGGAGGCATCTAAATCAGCCTTCCTCCCAGTGCGTGGATTTAGACAGATGACATGTTAATACTAAAAAGAAATGAAGGACACAGTAACGTGTCAATACTCCTAAGGAATCCTATTCAGTTTATGCATCATATCACTCATATAATTAATAATGGCTATAACACTGACCTTTTCTGCATTTCTACCTCACGGCATATACAGCATAATATGTTCGGGCTTGACCTGGCTTGTTCGGGTACTTTATTCCAATAAGCTTTTCCTGGCTTCATTAATTTCTTTAAGCTTCCCCCAAGCTCCATTTTCCTTCAGAATATTTCGGATATATCTTTACTTCCCCCCTTGAGGTTGTAGATCTTCGGACAAGGTGTTACCTTACTCACCCCCCCTGAGGTAGTAATTTTCAGGTTTAAAAAGATTTTCCTTTACTCACCCCCCTTGAGGTAGTAGTGTTGTTCGGACAAGGTGTTACCTTACTCACCCCCCTTGAGGTAGTAATTTTCAGGTTTTAAAAGATTTTCCTTTACTCACCCCCCTTGAGGTAGTAGTGTTGTTCGGACAAGGTGTTACCTTACTCACCCCCCTTGAGGTAGTAGTGTTGTTCGGACAAGGTGTTACCTTACTCACCCCCCTTGAGGTAGTAATTTTCAGGTTTTAAAAGATTTTCCTTTACTCACCCCCTTTGAGGTAGTAGTGTTGTTCGGACAAGGTGTTACCTTACTCACCCCCCTTGAGGTAGTAATTTTCAGGTTTTAAAAGATTTTCCTTTACTCACCCCCCTTGAGGTAGTTGACCTATCTGTAGAGAAAACACAAACAAAGAAAATAACATTCCGAACATGATATTAACTTTTGATTTACAACAGTCAAAAGAAATACTTCCTCAGGTTACAAGTGTTCCATGGTCTGGGGATAGCTTTCCCATTTAAATCCTCCAACCTATAGGCTCCATGGCCTGCCTGGGACAGTACTTTGTAAGGCCCTTCCCAATTCGGTCCTAGCTTCCCCTCATTTGGCCTCCTCGTGTTGGCCATCACCTTTCTTAGGACCAAGTCACCGATCCGAAATGTTCTGGTCTTGACATTCTTGTTATGCTCTCTTTTCAGTCGTTGTTGGTATGCGGCCAAGCGAACCACAGATAAATCTCTTCTCTCCTCCACAAGATCTAAATCTTTACGCAAGTTGTTCTCATTAGTCTGAACGGCGAATTCAGTTGTTCGGATGGTCGGCATTCCAATCTCCAGAGGAATAACTGCTTCCACTCCGAAGGCCAGCGCGAAAGGTGTCTCGTTGGTGGACTTCCTTATCGTGGTTCGGTATGTCCATAATATGCTCGGGAGCTCCTCCACCCATCTTCCCTTTGCTGCTTCTAATTTTTTCTTAATCCCACTCAATACAAATTTATTGGATATCTCGGCCTGCCCATTCGACTGGGGATATCCTGGGGAGGAAAAGAAGTTTCTTATGCTGAGATCCGAACAAAACCCTTTGAAGAGCTTACTCTCAAACTGGGTACCGTTGTCCGAGATGACAGCCCATGGTATGCCGAATCGTGTGATAATGCTCTTCCAGAGGAAACGTTTTGTGTCTACGTCTCGGATGTTTGAAAGTGGCTTGGCCTTGATCCATTTGGTAAAATAGTCTGTTGCGGTAATCAGGAATTTCTTGTTCCCCGGAGCCCGTGGAAGAGGCCCTACAATATCCAATCCCCACTGAGCAAACGGCCAAGGACTGGACAGGGGATTCAATTCCCTAGCTGGCTGATGGATCATAGGAGCGAATCTCTGACATTTATCACACTCCCGGACATATTTCAAGGCGTCTGCCTGCATGTAAGGCCACCAATACCCTTGAGACAAGGCCCTGTGCGCCAAAGATCTTCCTCCAGTATGACTCCCACAGATTCCTTCATGTATTTCAAATAGAAAATCCCTGACCTTGTCTGGATGCACACATAGCAGGTACGGTCCAGTGAAGGAACGTCTGTACAATTGCCCCTCCTTGGAGACCCAAAATCTCGGAGCCTTCTGTTTAATTATCTTGGCTTCCTTCTTGTCCTCCGGCAGTTTATTGTCTCTGAGGTAGCTGAGTATAGGATCCATCCAGCTTGGTCGGATATTGATGGGGCATACCGATACTTCCTGATCCTGAAAACTTGGTTGTTCCAGCGTCTCTATACACACTGTTCTCTGCATATCTGACTCCAACGCTGTTGCCAATTTGGCCAAAATATCCGCATGGGAATTGTGCTCTCTCCCGATTTGTGCGACATGAGTTGAACCGAACTCGGATAATAGAGTGCGAGCAACCGTTAAATAGGCCGACATCCTATCGTCCCTTGCCTGATACTCTCCCGAAATCTGGTTGGCCACAAGTTGGGAGTCACAAAATATTTACAGGTGATCTGCGCCGAGCTTCCTTGCTGTTCTGAGACCGATCAACATTGCCTCGTATTCGGCTTCATTATTGGACGCCGAGAACTTCAGCCGAACAGCTTGCTCGAGGACCAGACCTTCTGGTGATATCAACACGATTCCTGCCCCCGACCCCTTAGAATTCGAAGCTCCATCAACAAATAATTTCCATTTTGCCCCATCCGAATCAAACTGAGTTTGTGCTGGAGTGAGCAACGATGGGTTGCTTGGGTCATATTGAAATTCGGCCAAAAATTCTGCCAAAACTTGCCCTTTGATTGCCGTCCGAGGTCTATATTCTACCCCAAGCGATCCCAGATACACTCCCCACCTGGTAATCCTCCCCGTGAAATCCGACCTCTACAGGAGCATTTTTAGTGGAAGATCACTCAGCACTGTGACCGTGCTGGACTGGAAATAATGAGGCAATTTCTTGGCTGCATGAAGCAGCGCCAAAGCTGCCTTCTCGAGAGGTAGGTACCTTAGTTCGGCCTCATCCATTGCTTTACTGACGAAGAAAACCGGTCTTTGCTCCTACATCAATTCCCGAACCAGAACAGCACTCACAGCATGATCAGATACTGCTAGATACAAAAACAATGGCTCCCCCGGATTGGGAATCGAGAGGCATGGAGGAGTTGACAAATAGGCCTTGATTGCCTGAAAGGCAACCGAACACTCTTCATGCCATTCGAATCTGCTTCTTTTGCCGAGGAGCCGAAAGAAAGGCTTACATTTGTCAGCTGACCTTGAAATGAATCGCCCCAAGGCAACAATCATCCCGGTCAAACGCTGTACCTGTTTGACATTTCTGGGTTCCGCCAGATTTATAAGGGCTGCAATCTGATCCGGATTAGCCTCTATCCCTCTTCTGCTCACTATATGGCCCAAAAACTTACCAGAACCAACACCGAAGATACATTTGGAAGCATTGAGGCGCAGATTGTCCCTTCTCAAGATATCAAAAACCTGCAGCAGATCCGCAATATGATTTTCTTCTTGGAGACTTTTGATGAGCATATCATCGATATAAACCTCTACAGTCTTCCCTATCATTGGCCCGAACATTTTGGTGACCATTCGCTGATAGGTTGCTCCTGCGTTCTTCAGACCGAACGGCATCACCCGATAGCAGTATGTTCCCCGGGGTGTGATAAAAGCTGTCTTTTCCTGGTCGGCAGGGTTCATTGGAATCTGATGATAGCCCTGGAAGGCATCCAGGAAGCTTAACCGAGCATGCCTTGATGCCGAATCAACTAATTGATCTATCCGAGGAAGGGGAAAAGGATCCTTAGGACATGCTTTGTTCAAGTCAGTAAAATCAATACATACTCTCCACTTTCCGTTCTTTTTCCTCACTACCACCGTATTTGAAAGCCAAGCTAGATACTGTACTTCTCGGATTGCCCCAGATGCCAAAAGGCGTTCTACTTCCTCCAAGACTATCGTGGCTCTTTCCGGAGCCAACTTTCGCCGTTTCTGAACTACCGGCCTTTGTTCGGGCTTGATATTCAGTGAATGAGATGCCAAGTCCGGAGATACTCCCGGTGCATCATATACCGACCAGGCGAAAATGTCCTGATTATCTATCAAGACCTGCAACAGACACTCTCTGTCTACTAGTAGTAACTTAGATCCTACCAAAAAGAATTTTTCAGGAGTAGAGGGATCAAAGAATACCTTATCTGGCTGTTCGGTCACTATAGCTTCTCCGTCCTCTAACTCCTGGGACTGTGATTGTCATGAACCCCCTGCAGGTTGTGCATCTTCTGCGACCTTCTTCTTGGTGGCAGTCAGAACACATTGTTTCGCAGCAACCTGGTCCCCATTCAATTCCATGACTCCATCGGCAGTAGGAAACCTCAGCTTTTGATGAAGTGTAGATGGGACTGCCTTCATCCTATGCAACCAGTCACGCCCCATTATGGCATTATAGGGAGATGAAGCTCGAACCACAATGAATTCTGTTTGGAGATTTACCGGACCTGTTAGGACAGGTAGGACGATCTTTCCCAATGGAACGACAGGTTCTCCCGAGAATCCAAATATGGGGGTTATGAAATCAGTCAACTCGGCCTCAACCAAACCGAGCTTCCCGTAAAGGTCCTCATACATCACCTCCGTGAAACTTCCCTGATCGATCAATACCCTTTGGACATCATAGTTTCCTATCCTCAGGGTGACTACCAACGGGTTATTATGAGGCAATTGTACATCCCTCAAATCATTGTCCGAGAAGGAAATTGCCTGCTCCGTATTTCCTCTGCTGACCGAATATATTAGGGCTGGATGAACAACATCTTGTATGGAGAAAGATCTCCTAAGGTGAGCAGCTTTTTGCATCTTAGATCTGCAGGACGGTGAAGAAACTGCCGAACATGAAGGATTATGGATAACATGAATGATCCCTGTCGACGGTGTGTTTGAAGATTGAGGTTGCCGAGCATCCGGAACCACTTCTTTCTTGCTAGACAAGTCCCTATTGATATACTGGTCAAGATGTCCTGCCGATGCCAACTTCTCCAGGTGGACCTTCAGCAGGTGACAATTTTCAGTCATATGACCCATCTCCCTGTGATAAGAGCAATATAGATTTCCATCCTTCAATGCCGGGTTCCCGATCATTTTAGGAGGCCAAACAAAGAAAGGCTCTCTCTTGATCTTCTCTATGACCTTGTAGATAGGTTGCTTGAACACGGTTTCAAAGGCCCGAAAAGTAGGAGCCACAAAATTCCTTGGGGCAGAAAGGTTTTTAGATGTGTTACCAGACCGAGCAACAGGTTTTGCTATGGTCGGCTTGGGTTGAGCCACAGTTTGATCCATAGAGGGTTTGCGACCATCCTCCTCTATTCGGACGAACTGATCTATCTTATACATCAACTTCCCCAAGTTCGCAGGGGGATGTTTGACTAGAGACTGCCGTAAACCTGAATCAGTAGGCAAACCCATTTTAAAAGTGGTAATCGCCACTTCTTCTCCACACGACTCAATATCATTATAGGTCTCCCAGAACCTGGTGGAGTAGTCCTTCAACGTCTCATTGGCTTCTAGCTTCATTGTGAGGAGGGCGCCCATTTCCTTCCTCTTCCGACTGTTTGTTATGAATCAAGCCACGAATGCCTCAGCCAATTGATCCCAAGAGTAGATTGTCCGCACTCCTAGCTGATTGAACCATCTCATTGTGACCTCTCCCAAGCTAGACGGGAAGAGCCGACACATGAGGGGATCGTTATTTCGAGACAAAGCCATACTCTGCTGGTAATGGCCAATATGGGTCACAGGGTCTGTCCGACCATTGTATATCTCGAAACGAGGGACTGGGTATCTCTCGGGCATCTTGGCCTTCTCTATTTCTTTGGAGAAAGGAGATGATGATATCAAATCAAAAGCCTTCCAGACAGCATTCTGTCTCCCCGGCCGAACAGTTTTCCTTGACTGATGCTTCTTTTCCGGCGTGCTCCTCTCTCCATAGAGGGGAGGGCGAGAGCGTGAAGACTTTCCTGGTTTTAATGGTTTATGGGAAACCGCCGGTGGTGTTGGTGACCTTGATTCCGACTGGGAGCTAGAGGTCTCAGAGAGATCATATTGTTGTGACTTTTGAGACAGGGTGGGACGCTCTGGGCTCCTTCGTTGCGAGGCATGTGTCCTTTTTGTCGGCCTTTCTTTTGCTGTGGGGTGGCCTTTATCCTTTCATCCTTTCGCCTCTTGTTTTAATGTTTGTATCTCTTGGCGTAGCTCGGCAATAAGTTCTTGGCTATTCTGAGTCTGTGACGACTTAGTTGAATAGGCAAGGCTGCGCCGAGCATCTCCTCTGTTGGTTTGTTCTGGAACGAGCCTTCTTGATGTGGCTCCTTCGTCTGGCCTGACAGCAGACACTTGATTGGGGTGGGTATGGCGTGATGGGGCCAGGCTTTGTGGTGGAGCTAGGTGTTGTGGTGGGGCAGGTTGCTATGGTGGGGCAGGTTGTTGTGGTGGGGCAGGTTGTTGTGGTGGGGCAGGTGTTACTAAGGCTCTTCCTATCGCGACTCCACCAGCAGTCCCTTGTAGTTCCCCTGAGTCACGAGAAGGCCTGTATGATGTTCCAGAAGAGACTCTGGATAAACTCGCGTCCTCCACCATCACCGAAGGTGGGCGTCGCGACACCGATGGTACTCCAGACATTTCTGGCGAACCTCGCTAGTTTCCGGACTTCAATTCTAAAGAAAGCTCTTCCCACAGACGGCGCCAATTGTAGGAACTTAAATTAAGACGAATGAAAGAGCTGACCAGGAAATTGAATCCGAGCACCTTTGAGGTTAATCCGAACAGATTTCCTAGGGCCTTTGAGGTTAATCCGAACAGATTCCCTAAGGCCTGTAACACAAGGTAATCAAACAAAAAAGACAAGTGGTTAGCGCCTTGGTCAACCCAGTGGGGGTTGGCCTTTTGCTCTCCGATGCCTGAGTCAGTTTCCGGGAAGAAGGTGATTAAAGAGTATATGAAAACAGAGAGATATTTTTCTGGAGCATAAGAGCACGTACCTTTTGCATGTTGAAGCTCCTTCTATTTATACCTGTCCTTAACTGGAGATATTTTCATGATTTTTACCAATTTCCCTTCCCAATAACCTTAATTTTGTCAATCGTCAGAGATATTTAGGCTCTCTGATCTATTATCCCCCTTCTGAACATGGGCAATGTCAGTTCATTTATGGGTGATCATCATTCCCTATTATAGCTGATCATGAATCTAATGCATAAACGTATTCAACACATCTTTGACCAGATATTTCATGCATTTATGGTTGTTAAAGTAGAAGTCAGTTCAAGGACCACCATCTAGGCTTTAATTCAAGTGTCTTATTTAAGGATTTCTGGCCAGATATCTTAGGTATTTAATGCTAGGATAAAAAATGACCTTAGTTCGTTCCAAATTAGTTAGTCAGGAGCTCAACCAGTTATTTTCGAACAGGATAAATACCCGAGAAAAACTCTGGTTCTGTTCGGACATATCCGAACACATAGCATAGCTCAGACGAGTCCGAACTATGAGGGGATGTGATTTAGTTACTTCCTGACTTCCGGTTTCGTATCACCTATTTACAAATTATTTTCCCTCCAAAAGCTATACTGTCAAACTGCCTTTTTATTTCATTGAACATGCGATATTTCTCTGGCACAAAGATGAGAAACAAAAAGAGAAAGAAAAAGAAACCTCCATTGTCTTTTCATACTTTCCAGCTAAGTCTAGTAAAAACAAATATAGATATGTGGCTTATAGATACGGTGGCAGTAAGTGGTTGTGTTGATAGTATTCTTGGAAAAAGACAAAACAATCTTAAGTAAAAGGTGGTAATTTTCGGTCAAGCCTTATGGCTTGTGACAAGGCATGTACTGATAGTGTCTTAGGAAAAGACAAAATCAATCTTAAAGAAGATAGATGTCCGGTCATATCTAAATGGCATTCTTCTATTCGGTCAAGCCATTTTTCTGTTCGGATATGCATATATTGCATTTTTTCCTGTTCGGTCAAGCCTTAAATGGCATTTTTCTGTTCAGTAATGTCTACATGGCATTTTTCTGTTCGGTCAGGTCATAGAACTCTCTAGAGTTCTGTCAAGCCTTGGAACTCTCTGGAGTTCGGTCAAGTCTTGAAACTGTGTAACAGAATTCTCTGGAGTTTGGTCAGGTCTTCAGCTTTTAGTCTTCATCTTCAGCTCTAGTCTTCGGTCATTTTAGCTCTAGCTCTTCAGCTCTTCGGCCACTTCGGAACCGTGTGGACGAGCATGAAATCTGACTTGCTTGAGCTTCAGCTCTAGTTCTTTAGCTGTTCGGTCACTTCGGAACCGTGTAGATGAGCACGGAATTTAATTTGCTTAAGCTAGTTTGTAATACAAGCCTTGATAGCTAGTAGTCTCCTTGGAAAAGATAAAACATCTTAGAAAAAAGATAGAAATATTCGGTCAAGGCTTTGATAAAAAACAAAAATCTTGGGATATTCATTTGGGTTTCCTAATATCTTCTCATTACTTGCCTTGCTCCACTAACCTGGGTAACACTATCAAACCCAATCAATGTTTAAACAGATCTAACAAGCTTTTGTTAGTATTTTTGGGAAAAGACAAAAAACAGATCTAACAAGCTTTTGTTAGTATTTTTTAGGAAAAGACAAAAAATATCTTAGATAAAAGATGTCAAGCCGTAATGAATGGCATTAGCTGTTCGGACATGCCTTAATGGCATCTTCTGTTCGGGCATCTGCTGTTCGGACAGCAGTAGAGGGCATGCGCTGCTGATAGTAATGATTTTGGAAAGGACAAAAAAATCTTAGAGAAAAGATCCATGTTTGATCAAGTTTTTCTTAGCTTGTGCTGGTAATATTCTGAAGGACAGAAAAAATCTTAAAGAATGAATTGGGATAGCTGTTCGGTCAAGCCTTGTGCTGGCAGTATCCTTGGAAAAAGAAAAAATCTTAAAGAATGGATAAAGATAGCTGTTCGGTCAAGCCTTGTGCTGACAGTATCCTTGAAAAAAATCTTAGACAAAAGATGAAGATTTTCATTCAAGCCTTGATTGGCATGTCCTGTTAGTATTTTGGGAAAGGCAAATAATATTAAAGAAAAGAAGGAGTCTTTCGGTCAATGTTCAGGATAGTCAAAATATTATATTTTGATATTGAGAAAGTGAGATATAGTATTCACTTGATTCTTTAGTTTGTTTAAAAGTAAATTAGATTACTTTTAGCAACTGATAAGAAAAATATAGATAATATCTGCTGATATTTGAGACAGGGGATAGTAGGTGCCTCATTTATTTTCTTTTAACAATTTTATAGTAGTGCAATATTTACCTTGGGCGTACTATGGGCATGTGCGTCTTTCATGCCATTTTTCTTGGGAAGTCTTGCTTACTTTATTTATTTTATATCTTGAGCTTATTTTCTGCAACTGGATAATACTATCAATTTGAGTTGTTGGGATTGATTTCCAAATACTAGTATTTAGGAACATGAGCAAGAGCACCAACATGTGGCTCAATCATCAATTGGTAGTATGATCGGTTAGATATAATTATCTTATTATAATTGGGTAAAAGATGATGGCAACTAGAGCTCATTATGTTGGTTATTGTTGCGTTGCTTGGCTGCCTATTATATAATTGATTTATTCTTGTTGGCTCGTTGCACTTGCAACATCAGCATCATATACGTTCATGGGTTTATTTTTGCAACTTGAGGTTGATATCTATTTCGATTTGTTGGATCAAATACTCTTAAGTTCTATAACTGTCTTGTTATACTTGATATGGCCATTATCTTAACCTGACAATATAGTTTGAGTGCACAGGGGGGTGAACACTTTTTAAGATTAAGCTAGTCAATTTTTATAAGACATCACGTGCAAATATCAGGAATGAGCTTTTCACCAGGGGAGAGATGTGTTCGGCTTTCTCCAGGCTTAATGGATATTCATCGCAGAATGAGCACAAAAATCCTAGTAGGGGGCATGCAGGGTATCGTCAACTGGACAAGGAAGGTTCTAATGCCATCTTCAAGACAAGGATTGAAGGCAAAAAGTAACAAGCCTATCTCGTCCGGGGGCAAGATAAAGCAAAAGTGATTTAGATCCGTTTACCACTTCTCCGGGAGTGTCGTAAGCAAAAAAGGATCCGCTTTTCACTTCTCCGGGTGTGTCATAAGTAAACAAGTCCCTATTCGGATCCACTTATCACTCCTTCGGGTGTGTCATAAGTTGAGAATATCTATTCAGATCCACTTATCACTCCTCCGGGTGTGTCATAAATAAACAAGTCCCTATTCGGATCCACTTATCACTCTTTCGGGTGTGTCATAAGTTGAGAATATCTATTCGGATCCACTTATCACTCCTCCGGGTGTGTCATAAGTAAACAAGTCCCTATTCGGATCCACTTATCACTCCTTCGGGTGTGTCATAAGTTGAGAATATCTATTCGGATCCACTTATCACTCCTCCGGGTGTGTCATAAGTAAACAAGTCCCTATTCGGATCCACTTATCACTCCTTCGGGTGTGTCATAAGTTGAGAATATCTATTCGGATCCACTTATCACTCCTCCGGGTGTGTCATAAGTAAACAAGTCCCTATTCGGATCCACTTATCACTCCTTCGGGTGTGTCATAAGTTGAGAATATCTATTCGGATCCACTTATCACTCCTTCGGGTGTGTCATAAGTAAACAAGTCCCTATTCGGATCCACTTATCACTCCTTCGGGTGTGTCATAAGTTGAGAATATCTATTCGGATCCACTTATCACTCCTCCGGGTGTGTCATAAGTAAACAAGTCCCTATTCGGATCCACTTATCACTCCTTCGGGTGTGTCATAAGTTGAGAATATCTATTCGGATCCACTTATCACTCCTCCGGGTGTGTCATAAGTAAACAAGTCCCTATTCGGATCCACTTATCACTCCTTCGGGTGTGTCATAAGTTGAGAATATCTATTCGGATCCACTTATCACTCCTCCGGGTGTGTCATAAGTAAACAAGTCCCTATTCGGATCCACTTATCACTCATTCGGGTGTGTCATAAGTTGAGAATATCTATTCGGATCCACTTATCACTCCTCCGGGTGTGTCATAAGTAAACAAGTCCCTATTCGGATCCACTTATCACTCCTTCGGGTGTGTCATAAGTTGAGAATATCTATTCGGATCCACTTATCACTCCTCCGGGTGTGTCATAAGTAAACAAGTCCCTATTCGGATCCACTTATCACTCCTTCGGGTGTGTCATAAGTTGAGAATATCTATTCGGATCCACTTATCACTCCTCCGGGTGTGTCATAAGTAAACAAGTCCCTATTCGGATCCACTTATCACTCCTTCGGGTGTGTCATAAGTTGAGAATATCTATTCGGATCCACTTATCACTCCTCCGGGTGTGTCATAAGTAAACAAGTCCCTATTCGGATCCACTTATCACTCCTTCGGGTGTGTCATAAGTTGAGAATATCTATTCGGATCCACTTATCACTCCTTCGGGTGTGTCATAAGTAAACAAGTCCCTATTCGGATCCACTTATCACTTCTTAGGGAGTGTTATAAGTAAGCCATCCTGTAGTATGCTAAAAGGCAATTAAAGGCGTATGGAAGATGCCAGGAACATCCCAATCAGAAAATGTGAAGTGTTCTAGACATTCGTAAATCAGGCTAAGGTAAGTTTTCTTTGTTTTATGAATTAAAAGTTACACCAAACCGAAATTCTATGTTGGTTCCAAAGCTGTTCCATAAACAGTAGAATTGGAGAGTGTGTTATAAATGAACGTTTTTGTAGTTTTGAATAATCCCAAATCCTTATATTGTAGAGTATGAATGATCATTGTTTAGTTGAAGCAATCAGTGACAGTGAAGAGTAAAGTAAGAATGCATTTAATAATTAATTAGTATTAAAGTTGAAATTTAACAAGGGAAAAACTTAGCCAAGAAGTTGAATCTCTGTAATAAACTCACTCTTACCACTTCTCCGGGAGTGTCGTAAGCAAAAAAGGATTCGCTTGTCGCTTCTCCGGGAGTGTCTAAAGCAAAGTAATTTGGATCCGCTTACCACTTTTCCGGGAGTGTCGTAAGCAAAAAAAGGATTCGCTTTTCACTTCTCCGGGAGTGTCGAAAGCAAAGTAATTTGGATTCGCTTTTCACTTCTTCGGGAGTGTCGAAAGCAAAGTAATTTGGATTCGCTTTTCACTTCTTCGGGAGTGTCGAAAGCAAAGTAATTTGGATCCGTTTATCACTTCTCAGGGAGTGTCATAAACAAAAAATTCATTATTCGGATAGGAACTTATCATTCGTAGGGAGCGCCATAAATAAAACTTGTCACTTCTAAGAGAGTGTCATAAGTGAAACTTATCACTTGGGGAGTGTCATCAACGGAGCTTATCACTTAGAGTGTCATAAGCGGAACTTATCACCTTTAAGGGAGTGTCATAAGCAGAATTTATCACTTCTAAGAGGAGTGTCATAAGCATCCTATCTAAAATATTATTATTCGGTATCATACCGACAAGACCAAGCAATTATCACCTAATTACTGGGGGGGTTTTAAATCAAGATCTCCTCATGACTTGGAAGCATTTAGGTCTCAGCCTAGGAATAACAGTTCAATAATTCACCTTGGATTTGTCATTCAAGTTTGAGAGAACAGTTCTGAATTCATTGGTCTACTTTGTCTCAGATTGAGTTTAGTCTTCACTTCCCCGACTACGCTTGGGAAAGCAAAGACTGGGGGGTAATTGTAGGGGGAAAAATTGATTAAGACAAGTATAGGGCTACAAATAAAATAGGAAGCAAAATTGGGTTTGATCTTCACTTTACAGCATATTGCAGCTGTAAAATACAGCTGGGTAAAACAAGAAATATCTACAAAATATCATTTACATGTTCTGTGAAGTTCTACCATATTCTTGGACAAAAGGATTCTATAAGAGGGAAGGGAAAAGCAACGTAAAGGGGACTGGCTGGCTGAACTAGAAAAAAGACTGAAAAGAGGGAATCTCTTATGGTGTTCGGAGAAAGCATTTTATTGTATTAGTAGCTACACTCATATATTACAAATCTGGATGTGGACGTAGGCAAGTTGCCGAACCACCTAAAATTATGTGTTATGTATTCTGGCTCTATTTTATCATCCAACAGTCTTCAATGGACTGAGAATCTACGTGCTATGAGGTTTGACGCGGTTCCAATATAACGTGAAAAAATTCCCACCTTCATAAGGTAATGGACATGTCTGCAAAAACTAACTTTTATTAGCTATTATTTAATATTTTTGGTATCATTCAGTTTTATTATTCATAAATATGACCAAACAGAATTAGTAAAGAAAAATGCAAGCCGCATAATTGCATGACCATGCTGGCTTATTGATTTTGTTTTGAATTTTAACAAATTGGTAAGTTCTAATTCTTCTTAATGAGATGGACTAATTCTTTGACATTTATTGTGCAGGATGCAGACCAAAAACGAACGACACTTGTTCTACCTGGTGTCACCTTTTTACACATCAAAGAATATGGCCTCTCTAACAACTGCCTGCTATGACCTATAACAGCTCGTGTTTGATGCCATCTAGTTGAAGCTTAATCCAAATTAAAGTTTGTCCTAGCAGTAAATAAAGAGGAGTCTTGGAGACGAAGTCTTATCTTTGGTTCTTCTCATGATTATGTGTTGAGCATATTGGTTAGTGATTAAACCATTTGAGTTTGCATAGCTCATCTCTTTTTCTTGATATCGAGTCATTCGTCCTGAGATGATTTCTGCCTTTGCCGTAGATTGATGTAAATTAACAATGTTTAGCCAGAATCATTTGCTTTTTCCTTTTAACCATATTCAGGATGATTCATTTTTTTTCTCCCACTAATAGTCTTATTTCTTGTTTGGCTTAACAATACTATCTAAAGCTGAAGTGGAATATATTTTGATGAAATTGTCAAATTTGAGTTCAATAATTGAGATATCACAACATATAATTTTAGGTGGTTAATGATGCTCTCGATTTTGCATTAAATGTAGTTTCAAACTTACTCCATAGAGGTGATGGCTTAGCCAAAAGCTAATTGCCTAATTTGCAGCAGATGTATTAAGTAATAAATGAGTGGGTTCAAGACTTCAAGGTAAACATTAAGTTCAAATCTTCTTTTTATTTCCAACAAAGAGAATTGGAAAGTTTTGTCCTCCTTTCTTGGTGAATACCATTAGCAGGAGATTCTATATCACTGATGTTGCAAAGATGAAAGTTTTATCAAGAATCAAGATTATACAAGTATTTTGCGAAAATTCACGGAAAGAAGGTATCATTCCTTTATTGATTGAACTAATATGAATCATTTGATGTTAGTTCTTGACTACCACAGATACAAGGCAAACTTATGAGAATCTTGAAGTTACCATTTTGTATGCATCTGAAAGGCAGACTTATGAAAGGATTATTAAACCTTTGGACTGCCATGATCTAGGCAGCCAAATAAGGACTCTTGTGTTATCATATTGTATGCATCTACAACTCAGTGAAAGGGTTTTGAAAGGATCTTTAGTTCACTCAAATGTGTAGTAATTGAGAAAATGTGAAGCAACGTGGAAATCATCATTTGTTCCTTTGCCATTTGAGAAAAGAGGCATACTTTCCCTCATTTTCACTCATCACTTCCATATCTTCCCTTGTTCCTTTCTATCACTTGCAGTAAAGAAACTTTTTGTTACGGTTTAGTATTGTTCTTACTAGTAATTATAACTCACGCTTGGGAGAAATTAACGACTCTCTAACAAACCTCCCCTCTACACAATAAACGAATTGTTTATTGGCATATGTGCTAAATTTCCTTGGGGGCCATTATGTTCAAACTCTTGATGATTGTAAAGAAGTTAAACACTCAAGGACAAAAATGATTTTCATTATTAATGTTTCTCAAAAGAAAAAGAACTTGTACCTAAATTTTACTCGTATATTAATTGTACAGAAAACCAATGCTTCATAGTTGATTGGGAAAAAACGTGGTTATTGCACTCAGTATAAACCTTCAAATAAAGGTGTATAAAAGCGGGGAGATTTGCAAATTAATACTATTTTAATATTAATTATTTAAATTGATGTTGTTTTGAAATTATTTGGGGGAAATGGCCTCTTTCTAAAAGTGTTTTTGCAATTCACGACTTGAAATCATTTTTTGCGTGGCAGTGCTGAGTACATGGGTGCCTATCTACGTTAAAATCGTGTTTTTAGATCACACTTTAAGTTGAAATCGGGTTTTTGGCTTTTGTAAAATAAGAATTATTTATTTATTTTGGGAAGATGTGAAATGAGAATTTAAGTTGCTGACAATTTTCCTCTTGAATAGACTCAGATTCCAAGCAAAATTTGCAAAATGAATATGTTAAAAGAAATGATCATTCTTGTAGAGCAATACCCTAGCTGGCATAAGCATTGACATTAATTGACAATTGTCTAGTTACAGTTGTAAAAGGGAAAATGTAATTGGTGGAAAATTATTGCCCATCAATAACTTTCAACGAACAACATGAAAAGTTTCAACATAAGTAACTTTTTCATCCCGATTGTCCTTTTCAAATAACATTAAAAATTTGTTTAAAATATTTAAAAGTTAATTTTTCATTAGTTTTTGTAAGATGATGAAGAAGAAAAATAACTCAGTAGAGTTTAATCCCTTACTGATTCAATGCCTATTGGCAAGTAAAGGTCTTTGTGATTTTGTTTTTTTTTTTTTTTTTTTTTTTTTTTTTTTCTAATATGTTGTTTTTCTTTCAATTGTTTAAAAGGTGATTTTCATAAATCTTGAAAATTTTGAGACTTAGTTATTTAAAAGAAAGAAAAAATGGATAAAGGCCAAAAAAAAAAAAAGCTTTGATTTGACGGTTTGACATACGGTGGATAAGAAACCAAATGCGAAGGAGAGAGAAAGAAAGAGCGCGCAGGAAATGGCGGGATTGTATTGCAGTTACAATTCTCTCTCATCACCCTTCATTCTGCAGAGACTCCACGGGCCCCGATGCTCCTCGACCACACTGGATAACAATCACACCAAAACCAAAACCAAAACCCCACAGATTTTGAAACTCACAGTTAGTGGAGTCACTGAGCTTTTGAGACTATTCTCCTCCAACCAAACCAGGTGGACTGTTCATTAAAAAATATAAAAATGATTTTGTTATGAATAATAAACACTGATAATTATACCTTATTGGTGGACAAACAAAATCACTCAGGGGGCGTTTGGTTCGCGTGATATACCTGTGATCGTAATGACATTAGCGTGATATGGAACATCACAGTGTTTGGTTCGCTTAAATATCCGTAATGTAACATTACAAAAGTAATCACATCATCCAAAATTAGTGTGATGAGATTACCTTATTACATTAGAAGAATCTCACATTCCATCTCTTTGAAAACACGCGTGATGTGCAAATTTGGGCAAAATTTATGTTGTTGACAAAATTGTCCAGCCCAATCACTCTTATTTACAAAACTTGCCACTGTTATAATTTTTTTCAAACTCTCCCAACCCTAGCCGTCTCTGCCTCTCTCTAGCATATGACTCTCTGCCTCTCTCTCTAGCAATGGCTCATCATGCGGTTTTAATGGTGCTTGATCGTCGGAGTCTCGCCGGAATCATCGCCATCTAACTTCCAAACACCGAAGCTTTCATCGATAAGTTCTCGATTCTCAAAATTTTTTTTGCTTTCCTTCGTTTTCTGCTTATAACATCGGTAATGTGAGGTGGTTCTATATCGAGGAACTGGATGTTGATTATTTTTTGGGTCAGCTTTGTTAGAGATAAGGATACTCAATCTTTGCTTTCCAATTGTTTCAGACCTCATTTCTCTCGCTGTCTCTGTCTCAATCTCAATCTCAGTCTCTCCATCTCCCTTTAATTACATGTCTCAATTTGCTTTATGAGGGACGCGCTGTCTAGGAATTCAGCTATTCAACACAACACAGGTATGTAAAAACAAACCCATGAACATGTTTCTTTCTTTGTTTGTTCGTTTTCTGGAATCGGACAAGAGAATTTGTTATTGTAATTGGTGAGGTTTTGTTAGATTGCAGAGGATATCATGGAAAATAGGAGAGATTTTTTTATTTATTTATTTTTAATAATTCTATTACAATACTAAACACGTAAAGCCTCTCAGTCCAATGGGGGTGTTGTGCTCTCATTTGGTGTTAATTTGAATTTTAAATTTTGAATTTCCATTGATGTTACTTTATTGTGATTGAGGATTACGTGGGATTATGGTTTTTTTTTTTTTTTTGAATCATACTCTTGTCTGAAATGTAATTTGTTTTGTACTAGAGAGTATCCTCTGTCTGTGCCAAAATTTTTGGTTTTTGATTTTTTTGGCTTTTGATTATTTAATAAACTGGATGTTGCTGTAGGGACTGTAATTGATGAAAAAAATTAAGTTTGATTCTGAAAATTTTGTATCTATTGGTGGATTATGTGTTGCTGCTTACATGCAGTGAATCTAGATTAGTAGGTGGATTACATGTGGCTTTTGTGTTTGTTGTAAGAGCTGAATGAGGAAGCTTTGTGATTTGGTTTAGGAATACTATCACTTTTTGGTGGTGGTTCTTTGGAGCTTAAGATTTTATCATGGTCATGGAGCCTTCTTTGCTTGTTGTTAGGGCTGTTAGGATCTTAGCTATTTTGGAGACAGATTGTGTGAGATAAAGGGTTTGAAATCATTGAGTTTAGTGGGAAGCAGCTTAGTTGACGGAATTTCTGAGAAATGAACTAATGTCAATATTTTCAAGTCTTGGTCAAGTGGTAAGGTGGGGTTAAAATATTTGGTTCTTTTTTTTGATAAGTTGTTTCTCTGTTAAAATATTATCAAGCATGTGAGAGTTGGATTCTATGACCAGCTTATCCACATTGCATCTCAAGGCAAACTGGTTTCCGTGGTGGAATGCCCACAAATGAGCCCAAATACAAGCAGTAATTTCTTGGGTGATATGGATTAACATGCACCACTCATGCACTATGGATTAACATTAGACAACACTAGTTTAGCTGCACAGAATATGGGTTCAAATTGTAGGCTTGAGTAGGAAACAGAGTATGGGTTAAGGCCAAAAAAAAAACTGAAATGGTGTTGATCCCTGCCAAATAAAAGAGTGTATTTGCAATCATAATTTTCTTATTATCATTAGGAAAAAAAAAAAAAATGAAGAAGAATAAGTGTTCTATTATTCTATAGAGGTCAGCCTTTAACAGAGCAGTCATTACACCTTGTAAGTTTAAAATATGATCAAATGAATCTTGATTGAAAGAAAAGAAAATTCAAACATTCTTTTTCCTTCTAATCTTTGCTTATGGTTTCTTTTTTTTTTTTTTTTTTTTTAATTTTAATTGGGTACAATTTGATAATATATACATGAACTTGACAGTTGGCTGTAGCAAACACCTTTCAACCTTGCTGGTTGAAATGGTTAACTTTTTAGTCTTCTTTACCATCAACTATGGTGTTGATGAAGCATTTCCGGGGGCTTTTTATCGTCGAAGCCGCTTTTGGCCACTTAACTGTTCAGATTCAATGGAGTCTGAGTTAGAGGCTTTATGCTTTGATAGTAAAGATGAAGAACTGTCAGTTTTACACTCAGCTAGTCTTGGTGGGGAGGTACTGGCAGGAATTAAGGGAGGCACAGTTTTCTCTTGCGCTTCCAAAAGCTTTCTCAATGACTCTCCATGCTGCTCTATGAGTAGTTGAAGAGACTTCTGTACCTGCTCAAAAAAAAAATTATATATACAAATACACATTATTTACAAACCAATTAAAATTAAAAAGAAAGGTTCAAAGCAAAGAAAAGATAAGATAAAAGAACATCAAAACTAGTCAAGCTGCAGCCAGCTTGCATGAATACATATTTAGTGCACCTTGAGCTGTTCATGGAGCTGCTTTTGAACTTCAATTTGCATGTGCAAAGCCTCTGTAATTGACATGTCTCTGCTACAAAAAGTGACTTGAAGTAAGACTAATGTCAATACTAAATTTGACAAACTAATGTCAATACTAAATAGAAATTATATTCTTTTGATTTAAATTGGTTGTCTTTCCATAATTAAACACTAAAATGTAGATTGAAAAGTGTTTTGTTCAGTGTGCTAAAGCTTTGTCTGCTGTGAGGAGCTTATTTTTGCTGGAGGGGGCTTGACTGATGAAGAAATTGTGAAAGTTGGAGGGATTATTACTGCTGATTGCAACAAGACTGATTATTTTTTCACATTGGGAGGGCATTTCAAGAAGTTGTATGTGTACAGCTTGCTTCAAAAGAGGCTTTAGTTATGTAAAGCTTTGCTTGGTGTACTCATGAAAACCAACATTATTTCTTCTTTTGTCTCTTTCCCTCTCTTTTCTAATATTGTAGTTAAGTACATGAATAGATTGGAACTATTTGTAGACCAATTTATTTCTATTAATGACACTTTATGTGTATTCTAGTTATTAGTTATATTTTTAGAATAACTTAGTTGCTTACTTATAATTTAGAATATTTTTTTTAGGTAACTTTGAGAATTAGTTTAATGAATTTTATTCACCCTCCTTTTAATAGTTATAGGTATTATGGGTTATTTTAGTCATTTTAATAATTAAATGATTTTTTATTTTTATTATTATTATTTTTTTTACAGTTATATAATTTTTTTTTATAGCTATATGAATTATTTTTTAATAGTTATATGAAAGATATTAATGTTAGGGTATTATATGTTATACACAAGGGTACTTTTGGAATTCATTATAAAAAATTGTAATGAATCCTAGAAATGTGATACAACCAAACAAACATTGGAATGTTACATTCTTGGAATGTGAAGGGGATGTAATTAATGAACCAAACATCATAATCCAACATTCCCTTGATGTGATTCCATGGTTCAAGGATTATAGGAATGTTACATTAGTGGGTTTTGATTCATTATGTTTGGGGATTTCATTGATTTTGCTGGTGGAGTAAATATATTTATATTTTGATTGAATTTGTGTGGTTGGTTCAAGCATTTCCAACTTTGTTCTTGCTGTGATTTTTTTTTTTCTTTTTAAATTTCTTTTAAAAAAATTTCCCAAAAAAATGTTTACTTTTTGTTTTTAAATTAAAATTAAATTATTTTTTATTTTATGTAATTTTATATTTTAAAGAATTTATTTTAGGGTAAATTATATTGATACCCTTGATGTTTGGTGAAACTAGACTCGCTACACACTCTATTTTTAACAAATGACACTATGCTCCAAAATTTCCAAAATAATTCACACTCCACTCCAAAAATAGAGGGGAGACTGAATTATTTTGGAGGGGAGTGTCAATTATTTTGGAGCAGAGTGTTAATTATTTTAGAGCGAAGTGTCTATTATTTTGAGCATTTTGGGGGCGAAGTGTTTTTCTTAAAAATAGGATGTGCTGAGTGTGATTTCACTAAGGGTGTAAGTGTAATTTACCATTTATTTTATTATTATTTTCAAAATTTTTAAATTTTTATAATTTACTTGACAAGTGGTATGATCTAATTGGCCTAACTAACTCACATGACATGCATAACTGGCACTTAATGGTCAGCGAGTAACGTTTTATGGATAGCCCAACTAAAAACATGACATGCATAACTGGCACTTAACGATCAGGGAGTAACGTTTTGTAGATGAGAGTGCCAAAATCCAAACAAACCCAAACCTCAAGATAGCGAATCGAAATTTTCAAACATCAAGGAACAAAATCAAAATTGACCAAACTTAAAGGGTGAACAGTGCATTTGTCATTTGAAAATAAAACAAAAAGTGGGTACATTACATTACGGACAATGCATAATAATTTTAGGCTTTTGTTAATAGATGCACTAAGGTTGTGTAGGGCATTCATTAACAGGATCCATAATTTTATAATACTATTTGTAGCAAACTTAGATTTTATATAGATATTTGTCAATTTGTTCGAAGGAAATAAATAACTACTTCAAGATTTTGCAACTTCGAATTATTTCAAACAATCTAACTTCAATCTAAAAAGAAAGGTTTGGAATCACCAAGCTTTTTGTGAATAATGTCAAGTTAACTAAAGAGGATGAAAAGTAAATGCAATTATATATAATAATAATATATATATATATATATATATAAATTAAAGTAGAAGACGTTGCCATCTTTCTGCCATGTGGCATCTAAGACAACATCTTCTACTTGACACTTAACATCTTAGGTGGCACATGGATTAAATAAACTAAATTAAATACCCACTACCCAATTAAATGCTCATATTTAATAAATTAAATAGTCTTATTAATTAATTCAGATATAAATAGATATATTTTACCCAAATCTGTTGAACACAATATATGTTATTTCAAATATGCATTTAAATTATAATTTGAGCATTCGCCCCAATGGTCATTCTTCTTCCCAAAAAGTCTCACCCCTTTGTGAGTGCTTGGGTTTGATCCCTAGGTTTGTATCAATTTATATTATATTTTCTTTTTGTTTGCATCTAATTTACTTACTATTGTATAATTATTTTCTAATATTTAATATTTAAGTGGAAATAAGAGTTTGGGCAAGATAAAGTTTACATAAGTATTACCTTCATTTTCGTCTTTTCTCAGGTTAAGTTTCTATGTGTTTGCTATGTTGATAATTGCATATTTGAAAATTATATTTTCTTTATTTAAAGAGCAAAGATTTGTTTAGATTATAAACTGTTTCAATTAGGTTGAGTTTTTTTTCCAAGTTGAATGCTAAATAGCTATTAATACTTTGCAGATACGTTGAAAAATGATACTTTAACTATATATGTGGTTTGGCCATAAAAGTTTCGTTTCCTTTTTGCTTTAAAAGTTAAATCAATGATAATAGTCATTGTATGACAATATACCTTCATGAAAACTAAAAAGGAGCATGAGGCAAAATCTCATGTTTTTAAAATATTCATTTGAATTATTATATGAAATTCTTTCTTGAGTTATACGACTCTAGTTATAATTATGTAAAATGATGTTCTTCTATCATGAGATACCTTAATGAATTGATCTTAAAGGGTAGAGTAAAACGTGTCTCATTGTTATTAGCAATCTCAATTGATTCTGATCATATTTTTTTTTTTTTTTTTTTTTTTTCATGCATGCAAATGCATTAGTCGAGTTGGTCTTGAAGAGAGTGGATGATATAATTAGGATGAGTTTTTCTACGCAATATGCAATATGTATATTTTACATTCGAAGTATTTTTGCTTGGTTAAGTTGTAGTCCTCTATTTTTTGCAACCAAAAATGTTTTTTTTTTTACAATTTCTGATACTATTTAATTGCATATAAAATTTAGTTTGACTTGATCTTTTTATTTTTATACAATTGGATATATTTGAAGTATTTTTGCTTGGTTAAGTTGTAGTCCTCTATTTTTGCAACCAAAAATGCTTTTTTTTTTTTTATTATACAATTTCTGATACTATCTAACTGCATATAAAATATAGTTTGACTTGATCATTTTATTTTTATATAATTGGATATGCTAAATAACTTGACAACTATCTATTTAATATATTTTTGGGAAGTAATTGTTAAGTATAAATTATTTTCCAACACTCATATTAAAATTGATGAGGCAACATTCAAATTATATGAGATTTAGGAAATTAATGGACTATCATTTAGAGATAACCAAAAGAGGTAATTGTGTTGATTTATTTATTTAATTTTTTTTAGGGATAGAGGGAATAACATCTTAACATTTTTTTTTCTATGTGTTAAATTTTCCTAAGAGATACGTGTTAGACTTAACATAACATTGTATTTTTATCTCCGTGGACCAATTTTTTATATGATAGATTTCTAAGGTCACAGATATTATTTATGTGATTATTAATAAGTGATAAATTGCCTAAAAAAGAGATGAAAAGAGAAACAAAAGAAAGTCAAAAAAGGTAAAGATGGGATAAATATGTGACAAATTGTATTATTTATTTGTACTATCAAAATATTGTAAGTTAAACAAAAATGAGAAATCTTTGAACATTTAGAATCTCTGTATATGGAACAATTGAGGTTTACCAAAGTGATTGAAATTTATAAACGATGTGAAGTGAGTTTTTTTTTTTTTGCTAAGTGAATACAACCCCGGGATATAAACCCCAATTGAAAGGAAATCGATGCAACTAGGCTAGAAAGTTATTGGTAATTATCTTTATAGACTTAGTATAATACATTTGATGAAATATAATAAAAATCAATATAATACATTTGATGAGATATAATAAAAATGATCATTTCTATTTTTAAGCGCAAAGAAAAATTATTTACATTTTCTATTTTACATTTTTTTTTCATTATTGCTATTATTTTTTCCTTCTTCTTATTTAAGTTTCTTTGTTAGAAACATATTTTTAGAAAAATAATGAAAAAGGCCTGCGCGTTGCGCGAGTTATAGTCTAGTATATATATAAGCAGAAACCTCAAGCTTCAGAGCTTGAGATTCTATCAAGTGTCTCACTCCAACAAATGACAAGTGTCCCATCTCGCTTAAATACTTGAATACTTGATTGATAAAGATTATTAAAATTTTGAAGATAAAGATAAACTCATATTAAAATTTCGAAGATAAAATGCTGTTGTTTTTTTTTTCTTTTACACTCACAATCACACTGTGGAACTTTCATTATAAAAATCCAATGACTTACGTCATCTCCATAATTGAATGGCAAAAAAAAAAAAAGGGAAAGGCTTGGGTCCAGTGCACAGGAGCACTGGACCCGTTGAGATGTTGCCACGTGTCCAGTTTTGTACAGTTTTTGTACACGTGTCAAGATCTCAACGGGTCCAATGCTCCTGTGCACTGGACCCAAGCCGCTCCCAAAAAAAAAATAGTCCAATTAAATTAATCACTCCAACGACTTTAAAACAATAATTTTTTATGCTACTCCAACCATTTATGGAAAGTAAATGGAAAAATAAAAATAAGGGGGTATTTCATATTTTTAATGTGCAAGTTCACCCTAAACTATAAATTTTTGCAATTAACATCATAATTCGAGAATAATTTATAGTTTATATTTACTATCCAAATTAGTGGTGCACGTTGCAATTGCTCTTATACTTTAAGGCACACATTGCAAATGCCTTCATAGTTTAGGGTGAACATTAATGCTCTCATAGTGGATAGTTGTCAACCAAAAACTAAACTATTAAATTTTAAACTAATTTAGATGTTGGGCGGAAATTGCAAAATTAATGTTGAATCAGGGTGTTAATTATGGTTCATATTACAAATGCTTCAATAATTTAAAGTGGGTATGGGTTGTAATTAAAATAATAGAGGTCCACACAGTTTTCTTGCTGTGAAGAGGGGGCCAACACCTAATCATTCTTTACCTAGTGTTTAGATTGCTTTTGATGTCCTATTGTTATAGGAAATAGTTTAACTCCAACCCGGTTTAGAGGAATCCTCCTTCAACCTACTACATGACAATTAATTTGATCATACACGTATATTTTTAATCACATGACATTTTTAATGAGTTATGTGACTTTTGTAAATAATACATGTAAATTGTCTATTTAATTGACACTTAGTGGGTTGAAGAGAATTCCTCCAACTTGGATTGGAGATAAACTCTGTCCATTGTTATATATAGAATTGCTTATAAAAAAATCTAAAAAATATTTTAAAAAAAATAGAAGGAGAGAGTATACATTTTCTTCCGTGTTTAAACTACATTTAATGCAATACAAATTAAAAATTAAAATAAAAAAAAAAAAAAAAAAAAAGGTCAAAAGAAAACATAAAATAAATGTGAAATCTAAAAAAGATAACTCTTACTACTAAAAGACATCTTATTAAAATATATTTCTCTAAGATTAGTTCTTTTTTTCATATTAGACTTCTAAATAAATTAACAAAAAAAAAAAAAAATAATCCAATTATAATTAATGACCAAACAAAATAAAATCTCTCCCAAAGTTTTATAAAACCAACGCATAAATTAACGACCAAAAAAATAAAAATAAAAGTCCAATTAGAATTAATCACCAAATACAAAAAATATATATATATATATATCCCTCGTCTCTTCATCTTCCCAATTGATTGCACTTCTAATATCCTATTTAACCTAGTGCTAGAATCTTTTAAAGGCCCCATGTGGTTCTGTGGTGGTTTGTGTCTCAAAGATGCCCTTTTTCCCCCTCTTTAGTTGTTGACTGGATTTGTCACATATATATGTTTTTTTTTTTATGGATTTGTGGGTTCTGAACCATGTGTTTTTGTTTTTTTATTTTTTTGTGTTTTTTGTTCACTCGGTTTTCTAATTGCCTTTGCGTGCTTTGTGTTATGCGCAAACCTTTTTTTTTTTGTGGTATAGTTTATTGGTTTTACCAGTACATAGATGCATCCTTTTTAACTCATTTTTTTAAGGTCAGGATTCAATCTCTCTAAACATGATATTTTTTTAAAAATATTGTAGTAAGACTAAGGATAAAATGCATGCACAGGTAGTACTAGTCCTCTAACAATCAAATAACACAGTTTTTTATTTGTTTTTTAATCAGGCTCCGCAACCTGTTAGATCTCTCTTTTTAAATTTGTGTTTTTATTTATTTATTTATTGTTTGAATTTAGGATTCAGCTGGTTTTTATTTGTGTATCATGAAAATTTAATTTAATTTTATTCATTTTGAGTTGTTTTTAGTTCGGTTGTAAGCATGCATTAGCAATTGATGGTTTTCTTTATTTCTCTTTTGTTTTAGGTGTGCCCTTGGATTGTCTTTGATGAGTTTGACAAAATATTTTGCATGGTTTACTTTGACAATTTGACTTTTGTAAAACTTGACATAGTCTATGTAGACTAATAAGTGAATTAGAATTCATTTTTTATGTTTTTTTTTATTGGTTATGATTTGATAATAGATGATTGTACTATTGTTTTTTTTCTTCTTTCCATGTTTATCTACCATTTGTTTTCTATCCAAATCGCCACCGTTAATTAGTTTAGCATCAAACCATGATCTGAATGCACATATCAGAATAATTGTTAATCCTAATCTACCGTTAGTGATAGGTTCAACTATGTGATAGTGTTCTTAATCTACATAATAGTGTTCTTAATCTACTGTTAGTGATAGGTTCACCTATGTGATAGAGTTTATTTTATTGGAAACCTCTATACAATCTACTGTTTGATAGGTTCACCTATTTGTATTTTATTGGAAACCTCTATACAGTTTCAATTTGTAACATTGTTTATATAAATACAAACAACCTATGTAGTAACCTTACTACTCGATCCGCATGACATCCACATCTCATTCGTTCAATTCATGACTATACATACCCATCAATTTAAAGCAGTTGTTGCCCATGGTAGAAACATTGATTCTGGATAAGGAATAAAAGGAGGGTGGGATAGTCAAGACAATAATTAAGAGTGTAGATCCTTCAGTGATTAAAGGTAAAAACTAATTGATGGAGAATGTTAGAGATGCAGTCAAAATAAGCAACGTGCTGGTAAGGTTGTAAATTTATCTTCTTCTTCTTTTTCCCCTATCCCAACTTATTCACAAATCTTTAGGAAATATTAATTCTTGAGGTGTGCCAACTATAATGAAACTTATGAACTTGAAACAAACATGTTAAGTTTAGAGAGAGAAGCACAGACAGACAGAGAGAATAAACTGTATATTGTGTATTCTGAATAATCATGTACAGATAAAAGAATATATATAGGCCTAGTCTAGTGTACAGTATAGTAAATACATAGTAAACCCTAGGAAACCCTAGACTAGTACAATAACAAATGGTATATACATATTAACATCCCCCCTCAAACTCAAGGTGGTTTGACAGAAGCCATCTTGAGTTTGGAAACAAGATCACGAAAACGACCAGGAGGAAAAGTCTTCGTAAAGATGTCAGCAGTCTGATCAGAAGAGCTAACTGGAAGAAGATGTAGGATGCCAGCAGACAGATGATGACGCACAAGATGACAATCAATCTCAATATGCTTGGTGCGCTCATGGAAAACATCATTATGCGCAATCTGAATAGCACTACGGTTGTCACAATGGATGACAGTCGGTGAAGAATGTGTAACACCCATATCTTCCAACAGTCCAACGAAGAGCAAGAAGTTCAGAAGTAGTATCAGCCAGAGCACGGTACTCTGCCTCAGTGCTAGAGCGAGACACAATATGTTGTTTCTTACTGCGCCAAGAAATAAGAGAGTCTCCCAAAAAGAAACAAAATCCAGTAGTAGAGCGGCGATCAGTAGGATCCTCGGCCCAATCAGCATCAGAATAAGCACAGAGGTCAAGGGTGGAGTGAGTAGAGAAGTGAAGTCCGTGAAACATAGTACCCTTGATATAGCGAAGAATGTGAAGCACTGCAGCATAGTGTGTAGAATGGGGAGCAGATAAGAATTGACTCACCAAATGAACAGCATGAGCAATATCAGGGCGGGTTACAGTGAGATAAACTAAGCTGCCAACAAGCTGTCGATAGAGAGTGGCATCACGGAGAGGTGTGCCATCCAAGGGAGTAAGGCGAGCATTCATCTCAAGGGGTGTAGAAACAACTTTAGTGTCAGTCAGGCCAGCACGAGATAACAAGTCAGAGGCATACTTAGCCTGAGAGAGATAATAACCAGTGGAATCAGAAGAGACCTCAAGGCCTAGGAAGTAGCTCAGATGACCAAGATCCTTCATCTCAAATTGTTGGTGGAGAAATAGCTTGAAATCAGAAATGCCAGAGTGATCATCCCCAGTAATGATCATGTCATCAACATATAGTAGAAGAAGAATCATACCCTTATCAGATCGGCGGATAAATAATGCTGTATCATGAGAACTGGATGAGAAGCCAAACTGATGTACAATACTGCTAAACTTGGCAAACCAGGCTCGAGGAGCTTGCTTAAGACCATAAAGAGCGCGACGAAAGAGGCAAACTTTGTCAGGACAGTCTGAATAACCTGGAGGTGCCTGCATATAGACTTCTTCAGTGAGATCACCATTTAAAAAGGCATTCTTAACATCCATCTGAAAAAGAGGCCACTGATGAACTGCAGCAATAGCAAGAAGACTACGAACAGAGGTAATACGAGCAACAGGAGCAAAAGTCTCCTCATAGTCAATCCCATATTCCTGAGCATATCCCTTGGCAACAAGACGAGCCTTATACCGTTCAATAGAGCCATCAGATTTGGTCTTGATCTTGTAGACCCATTTACAGCCAATGGCAGATTTACCATGAGGCAAATCAACCAAGTCCCAAGTATGAGTCTTCTCCAAAGCCTGAAGTTCCTCTGTCATTGCTTGCTGCCAAAGAGGGTTAGTACAGACCTCACGATAGGTGTGAGGCTTATGAAGGGAAAGTACAGCTGAAAAACAAGAATAATCATGCAAATGAGCAGGAGGTGCTCTTACCCGGTCAGAACGACGAAGGGGGAGGAGAGGAGTCTGATCAGTGACAGGATCCACAGGCGGTGCAGGTTCTTGGGGCGAAGCCGGAGAGTCAGCAGGAGGAGCAGCAAGAGGGAGGTCAGGAGTCTGATCAAGGATAGGATCCACAGCTAGTGGAGGTGCTAGAGGAGAAGCCGGAGAATCAGCAGGAGATATAGGAAACAAAAGTAGTGATGGATTAGTAAAAAAGGAAGGGGTGGAACAAGTTGTAAACTTGGACAGGGAATTAAACATGGTATGTTCCCAGAAAACAACATGACGAGAAATGCGAAGACGTTGAGAGATAGGGTCCCAACAACGATAACCTTTGTGTTCAATCCCATACCCAAGAAAACAACATAGACGAGATCGAGGTTCTAATTTGGAATGTTCATGCGGCTGAAGTAAAACAAAACATGCACAACCAAAGACGCGAAGAGAAGAGTAGGAAGCTGGAGTACCATAGAGACATTCAAAGGGAGTCATATTTTGGAGAGCTGAGGATGGAAGACGGTTGATGGTGTAGACAGCAGTGAGGGCGGCTTCCCCCCAAAAACGTTCAGGACATGAAGCAGAAATGAGGAAAGCCCTAACAGAGTCAAGTATGTGGCGGTGTTTGCGTTCAGCCCTACCATTTTGCTGAGATGTTCCTGCACAGGAACGCTGAATAATGGTGCCTTGTGTGTGAATGAAATCAAGGAATTGAGAGTCTCTATATTCCATGGCATTATCAGTGCGGAAGATTTTAATGGTTTTTGAAAACTGTGTGGAGATCATTTGGGCAAATGTGCGATAGATTTGAGCTAATTCAGAGCGATTGTGCATAAGATAGATCCATGTATATCGAGAAAAATCATCAACAAATATGACAAAATATTTAGATCCACCTACAGTGGCAGTGGGGCTAGGTCCCCAAATATCAGAGTGAATCAAGTCAAAAGAGGCATGAGAAGAGGAGTCACTATTAGTAAAAGATAAAGCCGGTTGTTTGGCCAACTGACACGATACACAATCAACTGAATCATGTTTGACTTGACCCAAGAAACCACTAGAGACTAAAGAGCGAAGTTTTTGAACGGACACATGACCTAAACGTAAATGCCAAAGACTCAAAGGAAAAACAGAAGCAGTATGAGCAACCTGAGACGGAGGGGGTGTCGGGGTGGAAGGTAGGTGGAGTGAAGTGAGCTCGAACATCCGTCCCACTCTACGGCCTGTCCCAAGAACTTGATTCGTCCGAGGATCCTGCACACGACAACCAGAAGAACCAAACCACAAGTCATAACCAAGTTCACATAATTGACCAACAGAGATGAGATTAAGAGTGAGGTTAGGGAATAAGATATGTGTCAGAGAGAGACAGTGTAGGAGTGGAAACAGAACCAGTATGGTTGGCAGAAATGTACGAGCCATTAGCAGTTTGAATAAGAGGAGCATGAGTAGTAGGAATAACAGAAGAAAATAACTGAGAATCGGGAGACATATGATTACAACAAGCAGAATCAAAATACCAAGTGTTACCTGAGACAGCAGAGGAAACCTTACCAGAAGTAGACAGAATTTGTTTGACTATGGAAAAGACTAAGGATCTTAACTCACTAACCGAAACATATGAGAGAGAAGGAGCAGAGAATGATGCTGTAGTAGCAGCAACAACAGAGGGATTACCAGGCCTTGGAAGAGTTCTTGAGTGACCTGGCTTGGGAGGCCTGGTTGGGCAGTTGTAGACAATGTGACCAATCTTGTGACAATACCGACATTGGACGGTAGGGCATTCAAATAGAAGATGTCCCTGTTGATAACAATTTTTGCAGTATTTCGAACCATTCTTGGATGAGGAAGAAGGATGAGCAGCAATAACAGTCTGAGGAAGTTTAGTGTTATCCATTAGAAATGAATAAGGAATATAGAAAATATCTGCAAAATAAAACAAAAAATAATGGGTAAGCCTTCTTTTCTTTTCTTTTTCTTTTTTTTATTTTTTTTTAAGGGCTGACGTCAGCAGTGAGTACGGGTTACGGGCGGGTCGGAGCGCGGCTCGGGTCACGCACGGGTCGGGGCGCGTGGATCAGAGTACAAAAACACGCCGGAAGCTTCACCGGCGCGTGGGTCGTTTTCTGGCGGCGAGATTTCTGGTGTAGATTCGTCTTGACGAGACGAATCCTTGGATAGCTTGCACAAGACAGACGGAGCAGCCTAGCGGCGGCGGCGGAGATCAGAACCGGCGGGTTTGCCGGAGACAAACGGGGCGCGTGGCGGCGCGTGAGGAGGCTTCTGGCGTTGCAATTTTCAGGTTTTGGAAATCGAGCTCTGACGATCAGAGCGGTAGGCAGCACAGGATGAACGGAGGTCTCTGGAAGCAATTGCAGGAGAAGAGAGGCACGGGTGTTTTTGGAGAAAAATTGTTTTCAAAAACCCTAGACTAGTTTTAAGAATCACAATGCCAAAAGATTAATTTGGCTCTGATACCATGTTAACTTTAGAGAGGGAAGCACAGAGAAACAGAGAGAATAATCTGTGTATTGAGTATTCTGAATAATCATGTACAAATAAAAGAATATATATAGGCCTAGTCTAGTGTACGGTATAGTAAATACAACGTAAACCCTAGAAACCCTAGACTAGTACAATAACAAATGGTATATAGTATATACATATTAACAAAACAAATCAGCTTTGACTGAATTATCAAACAAAAAATTGAAGTCATCAAATGTAATCAGATTGTTTTCATCACGTAACAACCATGAGTCATCATTGGAAACCAAACTCTCTTCATCAGGCAAAGAAATTTCAATGGTTGAATCATATTTTTCATTGAAGTCTATGATAGGATTAAGTTTCAAATCATTAAGCAAATTATTTCAAACTGCACCGCGCATCACGCGGGTACCGTGCTAGTTCACTAAAAATAACAGAAGCTCGAGGTAAACAAATCTAAGTTATTTCTACAGTCTTGGATTTCTTCAAAGAAGTAATACTACAATAACTAGAAACTTGCTTGAGGTGAACTGAAATTAATGCAAATCATAACCATTCTTATAAATCTATATAGAAATTAAAGTAGAAGACCATGAGATACCTTAATGAATTGATCTTAAAGGGTGGAATAAAAAGTGTCTCATGTTATTTGCAATCTCAATTGATTATGATCATTAACAAGTTTTTTTTTTTTTTTTTCATGGTTTTTTTTTTTTCCAAGTTGAATGCTAAATAGCTATTAATACTTGCAGATACGTCGAAAAATGATACTTTTACTATATATGTGGTTTGGCCATAAGAGTTTATTTTCCTTTTTGTTTTAAAAGTTAAATCAATGATGATAGTTATTGTATGACAATATACCTTCGTGAAAATTGAAAGGAACATGAGGCAGAGTCTCATGTTTTTAAAATATTCATTTGAATTATTATATGAAATTCTTTCGTGAGTTATATGACTCTAACTTTAATTATGTAAAAGATATTCTTCTGCATGAGATACCTTAATGAATTGATCTTAAAGGGTAGATAAAAAGTGTCTCATGTTATTTGCAATCTCAATTGATTCAGTTTTTTTTTTTTTTCATGCATGCAGATGCATTAGCTGAGTTGGTCTTGAAGAGAGTGGAAGGATAAGTTAGGATGAGTTTTTCTACGCAATATGCAATATGTTTTTTACATTCGAAATATTTTTGCTTGGTTAAGTTGTAGTCCATTTTTTGCAACCAATGTTTTTTTTTTTTTTTTTTACAATTTCTGATAAAACTACAACATATAAAATTTAGTTTAATATATTTTTGGGGGTAAGTGTTAAGCATAAATTATATTCCATCACTCATATTAGAATTGATGAGGCAACATTCAAATTATCTAAAATTTAAGATATCAATGGACTATCATCTAGAGATAACTAAAAAAAGGCAATTGTAGATTTTTTTTTTAGGGGTAGAGGGAATAACATCTTAACATTTTTGTTCTATGTGTTAAATTTTCCTAAGATACATGCTAGACTTAAGATGACATTGCCATTTTTATCTTCGTGGACCAATTTGTTATATGATGGACTTCTAAGGTTACAAATATTGTTTCTTTGATTATTAATAAGTGAGAAATTGCCAAAAAAAAAAGATGAAAAGAGAAACAAAAGAAAGTCAAAAAAGGTAAAGATGAGATAACTATGTGACAAATTGTATTATTTATTTGTACTATCAAAGTGTTGTAAGTTAAACAAAAATGGGAAACCTCTAACATTTGGAATCCCTATATGAAACAATTGAGATTCACCAAAGTGATTGAAATTCATAAAAAATGTGAAGTGAGTTTTTGTTTTTTGCTAAGTGAATACAACCCTGAGATATAAACCCTCATTGAAAGGAATCGATACAATTAGGCTAGAAAGTTATTAGTAGTTATCTTTATAGACTTAGAATAATACATTTGATGAAATATAATAAAAATCAGTATAATACATTCGATGAAATATAATAATAATCATTTCTATTTTTAAGCGCTAAGCAAAATTATTTACATTTTCTATTTTACACTTTTCTTTTCTTTTCTTTCTTATTTTTTTTCCTTCTCATTATTGTTATTATTTCTTCCTTCTTCGTGGTTAAGTTGCTTTGTTAGGAACATATTTATAGAAAAAAAAAAAATGAAAAAGAGTCGCGCATTGTGCAGGTTATAGTCTAGCATTAAATAAGTTCAAAGTAAATGACAATACAAATCAAATTATGGAAACAACTAGTTACTTGCATTGAAACTTACAAAGAATATATTATTGAAATTAACTAAGAACTTACAATCATGTAGCTCTTGAAAGTTGAAACTAAAGAACAGATCGCCTAAGTAATTGGATGCCAAGACTATATTACACTACAGATCTCTAGTCTAATCTAAAGCTCTCATTATGATCTCAAATGCTCTTGAATGTGCTTAGTTTATTGATTTGTTGAAGGGAGTTTTCTTAAAATAAGGTGCTTCTTATTTATACTTGAAAGTTGATAGTTACAACAATTTCCTTTCATCCACGTGTTCTTCTAAAGCTTTGAATCTCCTTAGCCTTGGTTTAAGTGACATATGTCTTTGTTTTGGATCAGATTTCCAAACTGCACGTTTTCAAAATGCTCTGCTCTCTTACTGCCTTTAAGGCTGTAATCAAAGTAACTCTTATTAAAACTAATTGGATTATGCCACTTTATTTGGGTTTTAATCAATCAAATTAATACCAGTCTTAGGCCGATGTATTGGACCTCTCTTAATATTTAGCCAAATACTGTTTTCCCCCCAAAAAAATGTTAAATTGGTGGTAACAGCCACTGTTAAATATTTGCAACCAGGGGTTAAAAAAAATTTGTTGTGGCCTTTAATCTGAATTCTTTAGGGGTGGCTATAATGATTTTTGATTGGCTGCAAGCCGACCAAAAGTTGCCTATTGATGAAGGATTTTTTTTGAAAAACTATTGATGAAGCATTTGCTTCCCTTCCCTTCCCTTGAAATCATTCCATAACCATACATTTACTGTCAGTAGTCAGTACCCTCTGGACTAAAATAGCACCTGCACAGTTCATAAACATCATTTCATTTTAATGGGAATGTGCTTTTTGGCTAAATAGCACCTCCAGTCCACCCTCCATAAATACAGAATGGTACGTGAAATGTGGTGTGACCTACCTTGACACGTGTAAGTTAATTTACCAAAGAGAGCCACACTATTTTTATTTTTGAAAAGGAAAAGACAATCGTTAATAAATAATACGGTATCCCCTCCTCTAATTAACTCATTTGTCTATAAGAGTATTTATTTGATCTCTCTTATATAAATTAAATTAAAAATTATACTTTTTAAAAAGAAAAAACAGTAATCAAATCAATTGGGTGTAAAGGTCATAAATTCAAACTATAAAAAAAAATAAATAAATAAATAGAAGCTAAATTTTGTATTTTCAAAACACAATTTATGAGGTATCAATGATATCATGCTACAGTCAACACGTCTTTAGTCCCTCATGGTCTGATGATGCATTGTGCAGTAGCCTTGGCCCATGATGTTGACTTCTGTGATTCAAATTCAGTCAAAGGAGAAAAAGAAGGGGAGGCAATCATGTTCTGTATTTGAATAAGGAACCTAAATTGTCTAATGAACAGAAATCGCCTTAATTACTATGCTTATGATGGACCTACCATGTTCTACTGGTATAGCAATCAAAAATAGGATTATATATATATATATTAAAATAAAAGATATTGTCATTTTTCTCACGTGACATCTAAAGTAATGTCTTTTGCTTGACACGTAGCATCTTAGGTGACACATGAATTAAATAAACTAAATTAAATACCCACTACCCCATAATAAAAACTACACCATTAATAAATTAAATACCTACTACCCAATTAAATGCTCATATTTAATAAATTAAATGGTCTTATTAATTAATCGAGATATAAATAGATATATTTCAGTCAAATCTGTTAAACACAATATATGTTATTTCAAATATGTATTTAAATTACAACTTGGGCATTCGCCTCAATGGTCATTACTCTCCCTAAAAAGTCCACCCCTTTGTGAGTGCTTGGGTTTAATCCCTAGGTTTGTATCAATTTATATTATATTTTCTTTTTGTTTGCATCTAATTTACTTACTATTGTATAATTATTTTCTAATATTTAATATTTAAAGTTGGAAATATTAGGTTGAGTTTTTTTTCCAAGTTGAATGCTAAATAGTTATTAATATTTGCAGATACGTCAAAAAATGATACTTTAACTATATATGTGGTTTGGCCATAAAAGTTTCTTTTCCTTTTTACTTTTGATATGTCCAGAACATTCGTCCACCTAAACAAAAACAAAGAATAGAGAATGACAATGCTTGGAAGACACTACGCTCTTCCATCGCCCATGACGATGCTTGGAAGACACTACGCTCTTCCATCGCCCATGACGATGCTTGGAAGACACTACGCTCTTCCATCGCCCATGACATGCTTGGAAGACACTACGCTCTTCCATCGCCCATGACGATGCTTGGAAGACACTACGCTCTTCCATCGCCCATGACGATGCTTGGAAGACATGCTCTACACTACGCTCTTCCATCGCCCATGAAATCTTGGAAGACATGTTTCCATCGCTAAATGCTTGGACGAGCCTATCCTCATTCCAAACCAAGCATATGGAAGGACAACCTGAACAGTCGTCCAGACAAGCAAAGCCAAAACCACCCACGTGTTCTGTTACTAAAAGGATTTTATATCCGAGTTAATGAAGAAAACCGTTACCAAACGACCCATTAAAAACAATATCTCAAGATATTGTAACAGCCATCATTAAAGCTCCTCATTCAAGTACAATAAAGACTGAAATAAAGGAGAGCACAACAGCTACTTACTGGAGGCATCTATATAAATCTGAAAAGAGAAAGACACAAGGTACGCACACTATTAGCCTAAACACTTTTACTTACTTGTTAACCATTCTCCACCAAATCTCTGACAAAGGCATCGGAGGAACTTTGGCCGGCACCCCACCGGTGTTTTCCTACCGTCGTCCTTGTTGTTCTTGTTTCAGGTCTTCCATCAGAGAAACTTGACGACCGTGCTGATTTTACACATCATCAACTTTAAAAGTTAAATCAATGATAATAGTCATTGAGACAATAACCTTTGTGAACTGAAAAGGAGCATGAGGCAAATCTCATGTTTTTAAAATATTCATTTGTTATTATATGAAATTCTTTCGTGAGTTATATGACTCAGCTATAATTATGAAAATGATGTTATTCTATCATGAGATCCTTATATGATTTAAATTGGATAAAACGTGTCTCATTGTTATTAGCAATCTCAATTGATTCTGATCATATGAATTATTTTTTTTTTTTTTCATGCATGCATATGCTTTAACCGAGTTGTCTTGAAGAGAGTGGAGGATATAGTTAGGATGAGTTTTTCTACGCAATATGCAATATGTATATTTACATTCGAAGTATTTTTGCTTGGTTAAGTTGTAGTCCTCTATTTTTTGCAACAAAAATGTTTTTTTTTTTTTTTTTTTTTTTTTTTTTTTTTACAATTTATATATTTGAAGTATTTTTGCTTGGTTAAGTTGTAGTCCTCTATTTTTTGCAACCAAAAATTTTTTTTTTTTTTTTTTTTATTTCTTTTACTATATCTGCATATAAAATATAGTTTGACTTGATCATTTTATTTTTATACAATTGGATATGCTAAATAACTTGACAACTATCTGTTTAATATATTTTTGGGGGTAAGTGTTAAGTATAAATTATTTTCCAACACTCATATTAGAATTGATGAGGCAACATTCAAATTATCTGAGATTTAGGACATCAATGGACTATCATTTAGAGATAACCAAAAGAGGCAATTGTGTTGATTTTTTTATTTTTTTTTTTAGGGGTAGAGGGAATAACATCTTAACATTTTTTTTTTCTATGTGTTAAATTTTCCTAAGAGATACGTGTTAGACTTAAGATGACATTGTCATTTTTATCTCCGTGGACCAATTTGTTATATGATGGACTTCTAAGGTCACAAATATTGTTTATGTGATTATTAATAAGTGATAAATTGCCCAAAAAAAAGATGAAAAGAGAAACAAAAGAAAGTCAAAAAAGGTAAAGATGAGATAATTAAATATGTGACAAATTGTATTATTTATTTGTACTATCAAAGTGTTGTAAGTTAAACAAAAATGAGAAACCTCTGAACATTTAGAATCCCTATATGGAACAATTGAGGTTTACCAAAGTGATTGAAATTCATAAACGATGTGAAGTGAGTTTTTTTTTTTTTTTTTGCTAAGTGAATACAACCCCGGGATATAAACCCCAATTGAAAGGAATCGATGCAACTTAGGCTAGAAAGTTATTGGTAGTTATCTTTTATAGACTTAGTATAATACATTTGATGAAATATAATAAAAATCAGTATAATACATTTGATGAGATATAATAAAAATGATTATTTCTATTTTTAAGAGCAAAGAAAAATTATTTACATTCTCTATTTTACACTTTTTTTTATTGTTATTATTTTTTTCCTTCTTCTTAATTAAGTTGCTTTGTAAGAAACATATTTTTAGAAAAATAATAAAAAAGAGCTGCACATTGCACAGGTTATAGTCTAATTATTCAATAATCTTAGACTACAAATAAATGAATAGTCTCCCTCTCACATGAATGGTGGGTCCTACCATGAATTTAATTAATGAACCTACCATTCATGTGAGAGAGAGACTACACATTTATTTGTAGTCCTAAACTACTCAATAATTACTCCCAAAATATCGGTTAATGAACAATAACATTTACTAAATTGAAAGAACAAATATATAGTTGTTCTCCTTCTGTGAAAATCAAGTTCGTGTCTCATCTCACTTCTCACACAAGTTTACCACTTCATATCAATTTTTTTAAAGTACATTACAAGTAAAAGGATTGGAATTTAATAGAATCACAAGAATCATGCACCTCATATTATCGTTGTTGTTTGCTGCATAGTGCATAGTCTTGAAGACCCCTTCTTATTCATAAATTTACTGCCAAATTTTGAAGTTCTTTCAATGGTTCCAGTCTCTTGATCATGGCTAAGTAGTAAATTAATTGATTTAAATCTGCTAATGGATTCTTCTTTGCAAGAACGTTGGTGTTTCAATATAAGGAGCATTAAGGAAATATATAGTAAAATTAGGGACACAATTTTTTTCACAACTTGATAAAATTGACAACTTAAGAAGTTGTAATTAGAGCAACATCATTTTCACTTGGATTTATTATTGAAACCAGTTTTATTATGTATCAATCCCAACAAACCACATCAACAGTTGTAAAAAATATTACGACTAGATTATGATTTCAATGATCGAAAAATGTTAGCTCAGAGTAATACAAATGACTTTGAAGTTAAATTTTGAACAATTACAAGACAAGATCAGAATGCTTACTGAAGACCTTAAAACCAAGGAAGGATGTTAACAAAGAAAGATGAATAAAAATAAATTCTGAATGATAACACCTATAGTGACACATGCCGTTTTGTTCAAACCAAACAAAAGTACTAGACAACTTCAAAACTTTTAAAAACAACTTTCTCTAGGTTACATGGAGAATCATTTATTCTGGAACAGGGGAAAATAAAAAGAGAAAATAAAACTAATTTTTTCTTTTTGTAGCTTTTGGACAAAGAAGAGAAAACTTTGAAGCAACTTTTAGCAGATACCATGTAAACAAAGCTTGCATAATAAGTAGAGCCAGATGAAAGATGAGTAGGCCACAAGCGCACAACATAAATAAAAAGCCAAATTATTATGTTTTATTATTTTATTATTTTTTTGCAGTGTATTCCTAAATTAATTTGAAAAACAATTTTGAGAATGATCACTGCATATTGTAAAGAAAAATTCCGTACTATATATGAAATGAATATTTAGATAACAAATGAGAACTGTTTTAAAGAAGAAGAAATTTACAGAAGTAATAAGCAAGCCAATTTACCAATCATAGTATAGGTTTGGGACAGCTTGGCCCTGTACTTAAATGGATGTAGCAAGCAATCTGGATAGAGTCATGGTTTACTACGAATAAATATTTTCTATCCCACCTTTTGTTTTTCACCTCATATTCCACCAACTACAATATATCACGTGTTAGATTGTATTTGATTTTTTTTTTATTTTAAATCTTAGTTATTTTATAAGGAATTGTGATTGATTGAGTATAAAGTAGCACATAAAAAATAAAAGTTGGAATAGAAGATTTGCATTTGTTTACAAATGACTTAAATAGAATGGAGGAGCATAAAACACAAGACCTCATACAGAAAAGATGCATTTTGAAGAGGGAACCCAAAGATTGGAGCTGCCGGTATCAAAGTCAACAGTAAATATTTGTTTTCAGATCAGTAACCTCCATCCCATGATCCCTAGGATGAAAAACCTCTCCACTAGTACTGGTGATTCTTGCAGCATTTATAGTTTTAAGGTCTAAAGAATGCTTCTTTATTGCAATTCTAACAGCCCATCAAAGGAAAAGACTTCAATATGAATTGCTTTAAATTGTTTTTCAAATAAAGGCCTAATCAAGACTAAGAGAACTTAAGCAACAAACAGGCGAAACATGAACTTGAGCCATCAATATTTGCATTCATCAAGTGGTAAAAAAAGAAAAGAGAATTGATTAATCTAATGTACATACAATAACATAATTCTCACAGTACACACACCTTCAGTCACCAGAATCTGTTCTCTGATAACAGCTACCAATCATCACTCCTGTATATTACACTCAGCATGAACCCAATATGACATGGTAAAGACTAAAGAGTTGTAAATCAACATTATGATCCAAAGATTACTCTGCATTGGCCTT
>OU015761.1:23736121-23894470 GCA_907173295.1 Fagus sylvatica | reverse complement strand
AGATATCGAATGAATGTCTTTCTTCTACATATATCCAACACTATTAACCATACCAATACAAGAAAAATATATAATTCACTTTACTTCCAATCAAAAATTTGAAAATTATGTACCCTTATGCCTTATAGATTTGTTTAAACGGATTATATCTATATGACTATACATAATGTTGTTATTATACATAAAAAGACTAATGTGGCCTCATCAACTTTGATTATGCGTAGGGGTGTAATCGGTGAGGTGCAGTGCGGTTTTCTCTAGATTTATACACTTACACCTTATAATGCGATTTTCCTATTACACGCACCTACATTTGCACCTATTAAGATCGGTTTTGGGGCAGTGCGGTGCGGTTTGGTGCGGTGCGGTCTTACGGTTTGGGCTGGACTCATTTGGGTCGGATTGGACCAGCCCAAATGTTAATTTTAATCTAAAAAAATCCACCTTTACAACAACTCAATAATTTGGCTAACAAATTTAAATCATAGTTTCCAATCTCAACCTAAATATTTAAGAAAAAAATTATAATATACATATCTCATAGAATGAATGGTAATTTTCAATCTCAAACTGCACATATATACCATCCTTATACAAATATAACTCAATCTCAACATTCACATACTATTAGCATACAAATATAACATAACATCACCTGCATATACGATTAACATACAAGTATAACATACTAGCGGTTTTCTCCTGATTTATGCACCTACACCTTATAATGCGGTTTTCCTATTTCACGCACCTGCACTTGCACCTATTAAGATCGGTTGTGGCACAATGCGGTATGGTTAGGTGCGGTTCTTGCGGTTTTCTCGGTTGTATCGGTGAAGCTTACACCCCTAATTAGGCGTTGATGTATCAATCGTAGTTTCTCCCATATCTATACTATAATGTAAAATCCAAGCTTTTTATACTTTTGGTTGACTTCATAATATTGCGCCACATAAGTGTTTGAAATCTCACAATTTTACCTCATTATTTTAATATATATTTTCTAATTGAATTTAAATTTTATTCTATTATTAAACCTTCATTAGAATCTTAACACATCATATTTTCTTTAATATAAAGAATATATTATTCCATATATAGAACACAATCATAATAAATGTCTAATACTAAAATATATTCCATATATAAACACAATATAAATATCTTTTAATAATAATCATAATTATCAATTTTTATCAAGATTTTTAGAGTTCCTTTTTTCTCTTATGTATTTCATTTAATTTTGATTGCTGGCAATGGAGAAAGGTAGATGGATTTGTTATAATGAAACCACATGAGCTTGAAATGAGTTAGAGAAATTATTTAGGTTTGATCATTTAATCATTTCCCTAAGTATTTATTTTTCCTTCTGCTTATTTTAAGTATCATTTATTTTATTTTTTAGATGGAAACATGATCCATATGGTAAATATAAACATGAATTGTGTTTTATAAAAATTGGACTATATTCAACTTATGCCAAAAAAAAAAATTACATTATATTAAATTTTAATTATCCTATAGTAAATACTTTCTTAGTTATTTTTTAACCAAAAAGTAGGATTATCCTAAATCCGATCGTAAAGTCTCTTTATCGATCTTGCTACAACATTTTAACTACAAAAAAGAAAAAAAAAAAAAAATAGATCTTATTTTCAATAATTTTCCAGTACATCGCACGGGTTTACGACTAGTAATAATATAAAGTGAAGCCTTTGACTTTTTACTGACTTCTATCAATTAGAACTAACGAACATTATTATATATATAAAAAAAAAAAAAAAAAAATCATTTGATATAATAGAATATGATTTAATAATTAAAAAAAAATAACAATATTTAAAGAGTTGAAAAAAAAAAAAAAAAAAAAACCATCTTCTCTCATGGCTAGATTATCATTCAATTGGGTTTTGTTGCTCATGGCAGATGGGTTGGGTTAATTTGGGTTTTCTAACATGGATTTAGATATAGTGTAAATGGGTTTTGTGAATCGTGTATTGATATAGTCAGTGTTGGTAGACACTGTTTTTAGGGAATTTGGTCACTGGTTAGGTCTATTTTGGTTATGTGACATAGGTTTTGGTTCATGGTGGCTATGATTCGATTTGGGGTGAGTGGGTCAATTTGACCAACAATGTGTTTGGTCATTTCTATTAAAATGGGTTCATCCAATTGTGTTGATGTATGTGTGTGTATGGGAACACTACTAATCTAGTACACCGATGACTCAAACATGCTCAAGATCAACTCGGAGGTGCATGTGTTTGTATTTTCATTTAAAAAATAAATTAAAATAAATGTCTGGTGGTTGTGAAAATGGGGGAAAATTTGGGTCTGATATTTAGTTTGTTTGGCTACGGTAGGGTTCGAGCCTCTATTAGTTAGGCTTGACCCTCTGTTTGGTAGGGTTTGAGCCTCTAAGGAAAATACGAGTAGAGGCATTTGGGCATTTTAGGTGTTTGGCCGGTTTAAACCTATGGAAACACTACAAATGAAAATTTTGGATTTGGCATTGAGCATCTTCTTGATGTTGGTTGATTTTGCTTTTGTGATAGATAAATTTTATCATACTTGACAATTTTGAATTTGCATTTTACTAAATATTTTTTTATCATACTTTTTAGGCCAAAATATTGTTTTCGTCTCTAAATTATAATTGAGTTTTGTTTTTTGTTCTTAAACTTTGAAAACTTCGTTTTTCCTCCCTGAACTTTGAAAAAGTTCATTTTTACACATGAATTTCGTCTTTTTGTAAAAAAGTCGAGAGACGAAATTCATGTCTAAAAATGAATTTTTTCAAAGTTCAGGAACGAAAAACGAACTTTTCAAAATTTAGGAATGAAAAACGAAACTCATGTATAGTTTAAGGACAAAAACAATAGTTTAACCTACTTTTTATCATGCATTGCACGAATTATATATAAATGTTATGTACGGTTAAAGCGTTAGTACTGGGAAAGGTTGAGGAGGAATTTGAAGCTTATAAAAGTTTGTATCTACATCCTACAAAGTTAGATATTTCCTATTTCATATTACATGGCATCCTATTTTATAATTAGCAGCTAGAAATGTGGAAAAGAGTTCAACTAGCTTACCCACTTAACCTAAAATATTTATTGTTATTAATTTATTTTTTCATGGGCCGGTCATGACCAAAAGAAAAGACAAAACTGAAAAAATAAGAATTTCTTATTCAAAAGTAATTATTTATTTTTCCGGTTGGCTACCTACTATCAGAAAAGAAAAGGTTGAAACTAAAAATTTGATTAGCACTTTGTTTGATGGCTCTAAACCTACAATATTTTATAAGTAATCCACACCGAATCTACAATTTCTTAATCCTAAATATTTGTTATAGTCAAATTTGCCAGCCTCCCTCTTAAATCTTTCAGGGCTAAAAACAAAATTCCATCACCTCTGCTTTCATAAGCCATGATCAAAACAAAAATATAAAACTCTAAAGATAAGCATTTCTTATTAAAGGTTGCTATTTGATTTCTCGGTTAATCAAAATTGATGGATTTCATGGCCCACCCTATTTGATGGATTATTTTTTTACTCTTCTATTAATCCACCTAACCTCTATTCCCATTAAAAAATAAAAATAAAAATCTGTTTTAGTCAAAATTGTCACCTTATATGAAAGTGATTGGCAACATCCTCTGACTATATTTGCATGATCTAGAGCAACCCCAGAATGATCACCTGGTGAGTTAGACAATAACATAAAATAAAAAATAAATAAAAACCCACAATTGATGGAAAACTTTAATTGAAGCTAGTATTTTTAAAATGTTATAATAGCGATGTAGAAATGATTTTGATGAGTACCAACAAGTAAAAAGACAAACTATAGTTGTCTACCTCATAATCCAGTAAGCGCTATTGAAGTCATCGGGATTATCAAGAATCATCAACATTTGATTTGAAAAGCAGAAGAATTATTAAGAATCCTGTATATTAAGGAAAGCAAATACAATTGCTAATTTAATAGAAAGGAGATGGAAGCAATTATTGCGCAAGCACAGGAAAATCCTTGGCCTCACCTAATGCATTGTTGGTAATGTTGTCAAGTATAGTATACTGATAAAAACTTGTAAATAAATGTACGACATGGTTCAAGTTTACCTACAACCAAAAATATTTGGGGAGAGAGAGAGAGAACTCAAGACAATAAAAAATCAATTCAGTTTCAGTACAATCTTGAATCTACAAGCAGTCTATTTACTAGTATTATGGCATATCCATAGTCATATAACTTGATATCAGAAAAAAATGCAATCAGGATCTAATAATAATTGGTCGTACACATATAATTCATCAAAATTGTTGCCTCTTTGATCCTATTCTGTTTTATTAATTGAAATTGAAGGGCATATATTACTCTCAAGCAGTCTATTCTGTTCTTTTTTTTTCTTTTTCTTTTTCATTCAAAAAATAAATTCATAACTTAATTTGAATAAACATATATTATTGTAATTGTTGTTATTACTGTTATTGGTATTGTTATTGTTAATTTGTTATCATAATTAATATTTTCAAATAGATTTTACTTTCAATTTAGCTTTAAGTTATGTTATTTCATGACTTGACTCATATTTTTATGGACAAAGTTTGACTATAAACCGATATACAGCTCAATGCTACAGACTAGACAGGTGTTATAATTGTAAGGTAGACACCTGTCCTTGATCATGTGCATTGCACATGTCCCTTAACAGAAGGGAATTAAAATTAACCCCGTTAATCTCTCTCCCGTCCAACCCCTCTCTCTCTGTCATCCTCCCAAAACCACTCTCTCTCCTCTGTTCTCGGTCCAACCGAGATTGACCCCCCCCCAAATCTCTCTAACTCGGGCCTCCATGGCTGATGTCCTCAATCTCGACCTCTCTTTCTCTCAATCTCATTCTTTCTCCTCTCTCTCTCAGACACCGAGACCCATGAGGGTCTCCATGGCTACAGCTTAGCAGCTCCTCCCAGCCGCTCACCACCTCCATGACCGAGCCTCCATGGCTGGCCCAAGCTCTCTCTCTCTCTCTCTCTCTTTCAGGCCTGATCTCAAAATGGGGGCCTAGAAGTGGCTTAGTGCCGCGTGGGTCGTCAATCTGTGAGGTGAAGACCATGGGTTTCACGGATCTACTGTGATCCTTAGTCCCAAGGTAACGTGTGGATATTTTGGTGGTGTGGGAATGTGAGATTTGTAGATCTGTGATTTTGTAGATGGGTTTTGGTGAAAGAGATGGTATATCCGTAATTTGGAGGTTGTGAGTGTGCTTTGGTTGTGATTTTGTTTTTGTTTTTGTTGTGTGTTGTGTACCGGCGGTGTTGCTGTGGGTTTTATGGGTTGTTGGGGTTTGTGGATTTTGCCGTGGGTTTTAGGTGGAGCTCAGGACTCTGGTTCTACAAGACCCAAAGGAGAGAGAAAACTGGGTGAGGGTTCTGGTAAACCAAACCAGAGGAGAGAGTGACTTTGAAGGAAGAGAAAATGGAGGGTGGAGTTAAAGTGGGTTTAACAGTGTTAAGTGAGATTAAGTTGGTCATGTGCATAGCACATAACTTTGACAAGTGTCTATCTTGAATTTGTGACACTTATATGGTCTATAGCAAAGGTTGCTTACTGGTTTGTAGTCAAAATCTGTCGTATTTTTATTTTGAAACTTTTGCAGGCACTTGACACATGGCAATAGATGTTGGGGATGTTTACGATTTTTACGCTTTTTAACTTCTCCTCATTTGGGATCTGCTTCAATGGTTTGCTTTTAGTTAGTTTTATGTTATTTCATGATTTTTCTCATATATTTAGAAGTTAGAAATGAATATAATTCTCTTTTTTTATTTTTTTTATATATTATATATATTATATGTTATCAAGTTTTGTTTTGAGTTGCAAATCCATACAAACAGCTTTGTGGGAAAGTTATCCATATACGACATTAAATGCAATTCCAAATTGTATTATTCTAATTGTTACGTAAGACGAGAGATTCCATTTAAGAATAGGCAAGTAAGAAAAGCACTAGAGTTATGCTATCCTGCTGAATAAATACTGGCTACATTTTAGTTGCCGAAGAAAAGAGTTGTTACATACAATGAATCTAAGAATTATTTTAAAAATATTATTAGGGCCTCAAAACTATTGAATTAAGAAGATTCAAATAATCATCCTCTAGACTTCCTAGCTAGGGTATTCTACCAAGTATAATTCTTTGAATCTCTATCATTTTTTAAATGATTAAGATACTGTCATGTCATCAATCCACCTAGGCACCCACACAACCCTAAATCTTTCTTTTAAAAAACGGAAAAAAACCCCTATTTATTACTAACGGCGTTTAACCTCTATTTTAATTTTTCTTTTCTTTTTCTTTTTAGAAGCTATCTACCCAAAAACACCATTGTTATTTACCCTAAAATCATCTATCCCTGCAAATTCATTCCAACCCGTCTTGTTCTTCTTAAGAGTAATTATTGGCCGTATGCATATAATTCATCTCAATTTGTTATTTTTATTAAATACGTGCAACTTAATTTAAATAAATATATGCTATTGTTATTATTATTATCATCATTATTATTTTCAAATAAAGTTTGCTTTCAATTTAGCTTTAAGTTATGTTATTCCATGACATATGGTACTAGATGTTGGGGTTGTTGTTTAAAATTCTTATGCTTGTTCAGTTCTCCACAATTAAGAAAGAGAAAGACATTTAGTCTTGTCACAAGGTTCCCTAAACAATTTTCGTCGGTCACATGTTTGTTGGCATGAGTATGGGATTTGTGTTAATGGCTTGCTTTTAGTTAGTTTTATGTTCTATAATTCTATGAATTTTCTCAAATATATATAAGTTAGAAATGAATATCTTCATTTTCATTTCCTCTTTATTTGTTATCAAGTTTTTTCTTGAGTTACAAATCCATACATATATACAACTTTGTGATAAGTTATTTGTGTAATACACAACGATCCAATGAAGGATCAAAAGCACGTTAACAGTAACAGTAACGTAACAACCATGTGTAATCCAGCCAATTGTTGGATTAACCGACCATGATAATGGCTATGATAACCATTATGAAGAAAAAAAAAAAAAAAAAGTCCCTCATTGCTGTTGTAAGTTTTGTCAAAACCCTGAGCTCATCAGATGCAAATTTCAAAATTCAAGTTGCCTCTCCACATCATTGGCTGCATACATATAATTCATCACAATTTTTGCATCTTTAATCCTATGGTACCATTATGGCATGAAAAATTTCCAAGCATATGGTACCACTAACTTTGTGGGGATCTATTGCACCGCAAATATATGAGGATTTTTATAATAATAAAAAATAATCCAAGATGAGTCATTGTAAATAGTTACTTCAACTAGTGCGAAACTTTAAGAGATAACCATTTCACTTAGAAATTTTATAACTATATGTTAGCATATGTATATTTATAGATACCGTCATTATTGTTCTAGTCACTGGGGGAGCCAGTATAGGGCCAGTGCCCACCCTCAAATATTTTAAAAAATAATTATTAGGTATAATATATAAAAATAAAATAATTGGATTTTATAAAGTGTCCATCCTCAATTTTATGGATAATTCTACAATATCCACACTTTTTTGGGTGCTTGTAGTATCTCTAATAGATAAAATATCACATTGATGATACTAATGTTACACATGATGGTAATTACCCTATATATGTTGGTACCTATGATCACATTACTTGATATCCTAAATTTTTATTTATTTATTTAAATTTAATATATATAAAATTGGATAGTACCAACATCACATTGGATAGCACTACCATCACATATGATGGCAACTACATCATATCGATGATAACAATTGAGTGAGTACCAAACTCACAAAAAGAATGGGTATTGTAAAATGATCCTAATTTTTTTGTTAATTTTTTTTTCTAGGTATATATATATATCAAACTTACCAGTTGCGACTGCCATTGTGGAAAAAGCATTTTTAGCTATGAAGATTATGAATAATCAATTGCATAGTCGAATGAGTGATTAATGGATGGATGACAACTTGATTGTATACATAGAGAAAGACATTTCTCGTAGTATTGATAATAAAGTTATAAAGTTATGGTTTCAAAATATGAAAACATGTCGAAATCTATTGTAAAAGGCTATAATGAGTTTTTTGCTTGTTACTTTTTGGTTATATAAAAAATGTATATCAACTTTTTGGCATTTTTTATATTATGTTTATTAAAATTTGGGATTAAAAGGTGCTCACCCTTGATTGAATTCCTGAATCCGCCCCTAGTTCTAGTCTAGGGTTTCCTTTGTATTTACTAAATTGTACCCTAGTTTAGGCATATATATAGTCTCTTTCCTATACATGTTTATTCAGAATATTCAATAAACAAATTATTCTCTGTGACTTTCTGTGCTCTTGTCTCTAAAATTAATATGGTATCAAAGTCAAATTAATTTTTGGCATAGTGGTTTCCGTATCACATGTTCAGTTTCTTGAATATAGTAACCTAGTTGAGTTCTCCTCTCTTGTTCTCTTGTTGTCACCGTTAGGCTCCAGTTTCCACAGCGTATTGCCTGCCCCTCCTGTCGTCGAAACAGAATCCCATCTTGTCAAAAAAATCGCACAAAACCGTCATTGGACGCGCCGCCACACGCCGGTATAGCTCTCAGTGACCCGTACACCTTTATTTGAAGGAACATACTGAGAGTTTGAGGGCAATAAACACTTTTCTTTTCCAATCAACTATTTTTTTTTAATACAATTAATATATGGATAAAATTTAAGTACAATTCTTTTTCTTTTGAGAAATAATAGTAGTAAAAATCATTTTATTCCTTGAGGTTTAACTTCTTTACCTTAATTGCCATAAGTTCATTTGTCAAGCTCGGTGGCATTGAACTAAGATTGGCCTTCAGCCATCAAGAGTTTGAACATAATGGCTCCCCCTTAGGAATTTAGCACATATGCCAATATACAATTTTGTTTTTTAGTCGAACAATAGACAATTCATTTATTGTGTACAGGGGAGGTTTGTTAGAGAGTTGTTTCTCCCACGAGTGTGTTATAATTACTAGGAATAACTGTAACATAAGTTTGTCCTTTTTCTTTACTACATGTGCTAGAAAGGAACAAGGGAAGATATGGAAGGGAGGAATGGAAATGAGGGAGAAGTATGCCCCTTTTCTTGTATGACAATGGAACAAATGATGATTCCCACTTTGCTTCACATTTTCTCAATTACTACACATTTGAGTGAACTACAAATCCTTTCAAAACCCTTTCACTGAGTTGTAGTGGCAGCCCAAAGGTTTAATAATCCTTTCCTATGTCTGTGTCTTTCAGATGCATACAAAATGGTAACCAAGAATTAACATCAAATCAGTTCGATCAATAAAGGGATGATACCTTCTTTTTTAGTTTGAAAGATATAAAAGTATTCGACCTTGTTTCACATAAATATATATTGTTGTTATTCCATGAATTTTTGCAAAATACTTATATAATCTTGATTCTTCATAAAACTTTCATTTTTCAACATCAATAATGCAGAATCTCCTGCTAATGGTATCCACCAAGAAAGGAAGATGAAGCTTTTCAATTCTCTTTGTTGAAAATAGAAAGAGGATTTTAACCTAATATTTTCCTTGAGCCCACCCATTTATCAACTAAAACATATGCTGCAAATTAGTCAATTAGCTTCTGGCCATCACCTCTATGGAGTAAGTTTGAAACTACATTCAATGCAAAATCAAGAGCATCATTAATCACCAAACGTTATATGTTGTGATATGTCAATTATTCAACTCAAATTTAACAATAACTTCCATCAAAATATATTCCACTTTAGCTTTAGATAGTATTGTTAAGTCAAACAAGAAATAAGACTACTAGTGGGAGAAAAACAATGAATCATGCATCCTGGAAAAAGCAAAACATTCCTGCTAACATTGTTAATGTACATCAATCTACGGCAAAGGCAGAAATCATCTTAGGACGAATGACTTGATATCAAGAAAAATAGGGGAGCTATGCAGACTCAAACACCTTTAATCACTAACAAATATGCTCAACACATAATCTTGAGAACAATCAAAGATAAGTCTTTGTCTCCAAGACTCCTGTTATTTATTGCTAAGACAAACTTCAACCAGATGGCACCAAAGACGAGCTGCTAAAGGCCATAGCAGGCAGTCGTTAGAGTGGCCATATTCTTTTATGTGTAAAAAAGTGACACCAGGTAGAACAAGTGTTGTTCGCTTTACGGTCTGCATCCTGCACAATTAATGTCAAATAATTAGTCCATCTCATTACGAAGAATTAGAAGTTAACAATTTGTTAAAACTCAAAACAAATCAATAAGCGTGGTCATGCAATTATGCAGTTTGTATTTTTCTTTACTACTAGTTTGGGTCGCATGTGAAAGGCATGTGCTTCCAATATAATGAATAATGATTAAGTTCACATTTAGAATTTATTTATAACATAAACCAAAGATATATCATTTGATTTTTGAAGTGCCTAGAAATCTTACTATTACTCAAAAGAAACTTAACTTTACTATATACAAAAGAGGTACAAAAACAATTATAATAGGACATATATACATCATAAGGCAATATTATAACATATTTAAAAAATATACATATGCTTTGAGAGAAGCATTAAATCATAATGTTAAGTAGATATGATGTCCAAAAGAATTCAAAAGAGGGCATATGTTTTTTCCACTTAACTTGCCAATATAGGAAGACAAAGTAATACACAATATAGTAATAATGTAATTGTTTGTCTTCCTTTATGTTCCAAATTGTTTCTTTAATGTATTCAAAAATAGATTGTCTTGCATGATACCAAACTTGAAATTACATATTCATTGGTTCTAATTTGGTGGATGATCAATGGACATAATGTTGGACTTATTTTGTGGCTCTCGACAGATTTCAAGCCTTTTTACTCTTATATGAACAAGAGACTTTTTGCCATAAGAGAGCTTGGCAAAGCTTTCAATATTCTTAATGCCTCAAAAACAAATTATGTTGTATCTTGAGAGGTTATTAACAAGCTCTAGCCATTAACAACCCACTTCCCAATGGATGCCCCATCTTTTTACATGCTCGTGTTTATGCCTCAATTTTGGGGGTAAATTGGCTCAAATAAAAAGGTAAATGACAAGAATGAGTGAGGTACAAAGCAGGATGAAGTATATAATTAACAGAATAGCCCAACCACTTTTGACTCCCAGAATCTGTACAATCCATTATCAACAAATTTCCAGTTCGTTACTTGAGTCCACTTGAATACTGATTTACACAGCTAAACATAAATTTCCTACCATCCCTTTTCTTTTATTGGAATTTCAGATCTTAGTCATTAACTTCACACATGTAATAACATTTTTTTCTCAAATACACCCTTTCCATGAATGATGGAGCATGAAGTACAACAAAGAAGAATATATCAATTAGTTCCCATAAGTATAATTTGTAGAAATTCAAAAATCAAGTGCAGTTATAAACCCTTACCAGTTACCAGTCCTTGATCTGACTTGAGCTTCCCACTCATCAACAATCTGCATAAGTCAAAGATCAAAAGGGTGATGAGATTGTCTTCCAACACTGTGAACATGGATGAGCAGAGTATCAAAAAAGAGAAATAACCGACTTTAGCGAGGCTCATTTCTAGAGGCTTTATCAGCATGATAAAAGCTACCCAAATATCCTTGCATGGGTGTTTACTCATAAGAAGTGGTGCAAACACTCTAGACACCACTAGGAATAAACACATTTATGCAAACAATAGTTCTTTTTTTTTTTTGGAGGGGGGAGGGATAAATGCAACCTTCCAGTCAACAGTTTAACAACATTAATATTGAATAGATAGATTCTACGGTGCTTCATCACGTTGCTGCAAATATGGGAGAAATTGAATTTTCTTTGCTTCTCTTTCATGTTGGTAAAATATTGAGCAAAAAGTTTGAAATTACATTAAGTTTATTGTCATTGATGACTCCATAACTAAAAAAATGTGCATCAACGTTGGATTAGAGTAAAGAGAAAAAAAAAGAATTACTTAAAAGATATTTTTTGGACATTGCATAGAAATTAAATTGCCCATCTTTGTAAATTGATAAGAGTAGTTTTTAAATTTCAAATGCCATCATTGGATGTGATAGCATGCTTAAAGTAGTAAAAGTTGTTGAATCTGCAATCCAAATGAAATGCTAAATACAATGGAGGCTTTCAATTTTTATGTGACGACAAGTACCAGGCTAGATTTTTCCAGCTGGAAGCTGTTATGTTCCAACATATTAGTTTCGATCTCTTCCATTGGCATCATGTTGTACGTTGTTTGCTTTTCTAATTTAGTCTAGCTCATTTCCATTATTTTAGGCAAGTTCATTCCACCCAAACATATTGCAGGGTCAAAAACTACCTAGTTGAAATTAGCAAATGCAGGATCATCAGAATCGCTGATAAGGGGGATGGCCATAGATGCTTGCATCTGCTGCAGCAAAGTTCTGTTCCCAACAAGAGTGGTCCGAGCCTTATCAATTAAATCTTGAAAATCAAATCAATAAGCTAGATCAACTTCAGAGTGCTTACATTGTTCAAAAAATTCTTATCTCTTCCTCCAAAGTGTTGAAAAAAGAAGAAAGTGTTTCGCTTTTAGAAGTTCATGACACTGCTCTTTCAAGGTCAACAGATCTTCTTGTACCTTCTTTATCCTAGATAACAACTTCATTGGGTTTTCCTGTCGAGTGTAGACACCATTCAAAATCTATATACAAATACTACTATAGTATAGTATAATTATTTTACATTCTCCGTAGTTTCCAGGCAATAAAACAGAGTTTAGAAATGAAGAGAAAATTAATTATGATTGAAGAATCGGAGAAAGAAGTAATAATCCGTAGATTTGATTTGGGGGCTAATCGTGCTTATATAGTTACATTGTCCGGTTAAACTTGTTGAAACTCCTTTTCAAGCCTGTGCTGAACCACAGCAAGATCATGGTTCGCCTTCGTCAAGAGATTCACCAGGCCGTCTGTTGCTTGATGCTGTTCAATATTGTGCCCCGTTCTCTCTCAAGATAAACACCAAGCTCCTCTTATGAAAGCAGGCCTTCCTCTAGGGGCTCCCATGTATCAGTTATGTCTGTGGATCCAACTGAAGTAATCTGATGAAGACTAACAATTCTTCTCTGCAAAAAAATAAAAAAGGTCTAATTGAAGCATATTTTGATCTCAATAAAAATAAAAATAAAAAGTCAAATATTCTTAATCCACTGTTATGCAAGGGTAAATAGAACCTTGATTAACTCCACAATTGTCACAGTCTTGTTGATAGCTCTACCCAATGTTTTGAATACAATTTCCTTTAAGCCTTTTTTATCCTACAAATTATACAAAAGGAAAAGGAAGATTTAAATATATTATACTACCAACATTACCTTCATCAAAATAAGTGTTTATGTAAAATTTACCTTTACTTGAAGTTTTTGTTTTAATCCAGTCTGGGAATAGAATAACAAGGGGACTTACCAAGCACTTGAAATGCTTGCAGAACCATTGAACATATTTTGTATGTACACGTACAACTCAAAACAGAATACATACATACACATCTAGCATAATGAATTGTAGTTCAAAAAAGGAAAAGAGCTTTATTTTCATCTAAAATTAGTAACCAATCCCACAAAACAAATTTAAATGTTTAAAATATAAAAATAAAACGAAAACAAAAATAAAGAACAGAATTAAGCTAAAATTAAAAAATCTAAGTTAATGTTGACCAAAACCCAAATATAAATAAAACAGAAGAAGTGAAAGACGAAATCTAATAAGAAAGAAAGGAGCAGTTTTTTAAGAGTCCTAAGATCTGAAGCTGGAAAACCTTAAGATTAAGATAGAGCTCAACCATGAAGAAAAGGGTACAAACCCATATACATAAATGCACAGAATCAAACATATATAACATATAGAATTCAAAGAACTGACCTTGGAAGATCTTTTAGGTACTGAGGATCAGAGCAAGATCAAAGCGGAGAGAGAAAGAGAGGTTGAGAACAACCCAGCAATCCCATTATGTCAAGCTCTTTTGATTCCATAAAACAAAACCACCTCCAAATTTTCCATCAATTGGGGACCTCCAAACCATTGGCCTGTGGTTTAAGACATAATACGAGGCTTAGAATAAGAAGAAAAGACAACAATAGACAAAAGTGGGACACCCCTAAATCTAACCTACTAGTTAAATTCTCCAAAAGAGTTGTGTGCCAGAGTTTATAGAGGAAATGATTTGACATCAATCGACAAGTTAGAACATAAATCACTAGATATGCGACCAAGAGAGCAGTTAAACATATAAGTTTCCAGAACAAAGGCTTTAGGTTAGGGCACCATAACAAAAGATTCAAAAAATGGGCAAGTTGTTAGCAATCATGTTCACAAGGGAAGATTCATTGCTCATATACAGATAAAATAAGGAAGTCATTATGGATTAGAAGTTGCAAACCTTTACCTTAACTAATGTCTTGTCAGCAGTCAAATGGTAGTCATGCCGAGGATACTCATAAAAATTTCTGGATACATATCCAATATGATCCCATTAACCTGAAACCAAATTTTTATTTTAACCTGAAACCAAATTTTTATTTTATTTTTTGATAAATAAACTGGAAATATTTTACAGGAAACATAAGAAAGAAAAGAAAAATACAGACATAAATTGATCTCAGGCCAAAAACAAAACAGTAAATCACAACTTACCCCTTTGTTAAAATCCAAAAAACTTGAGAAACCATCAGTAATGCATTTATCCAGGCACTTCAGGTGTGAGTCCCTTACTGATCTGCTGTGTTAAAAGAAACAAGAAACAACAATATTGGAGCATTTGTTGTATCTTGCCTTTTCTAAATCATTATGGAAGACATTAGAATGTATCAACACCATGGTAGCTTAAACTACTTGTATCAGTACTGATCCTCATAAGTGAATAACCAAACTCCTATTTATAAGTTACAAAACCAAACTCCAAACCAAATTGTACTAAGAATGTTGAATAATAGACAAGTAACATTAGTTTATAGAGACAGATCCATCACCTTATATGTACGTGATTGGCAACATCCTCCGACCATTTGCATGATCTAGAGCAACCAGAATGGTCACCTGGTGGGTTAGATAATAACATAAAGCTTAAAAGAAGAAGAAGAAAAAAGAAACACCACAATTGATGGAAAACCTTAATTGAAGCTAGTATTTTTAAAATGTTATAGTAGAGATGTAGAAATGATTTTGATGCAACCAACAAGTCAAAAGACAAACTATAGTTGTCTACCTCATAATCCAATAAGCACTATTGAAGTCATCGGCATGGGGGCTTCAAGTTCGAAAAACCATAACAAAACAACATTTGATTTGAAAGGCAGAAGTATAATCAAGAACCCTGTATATTAAGGAAACTATTGCTAATTATATAGAGAGGAGATGGAAGAAACTATTGCATAAGCACAGGAAAATCCTTGGCCTCACCTAATGCATTGTTGGTAGTGTTGCCAACTATAGTATACTGATAAAAACTTGTGTATAAATGTACGACATGGTTCAAGTTTACCTACAACGTACAACCTGAAATATTTGGGAATTCATTGAAACAAAAATTTGAAGGGATGTCACCATAAGAAATATGGTAAATGAAAAATCAATAAAAAAGGACATTTGAGAAAAATACCAATTTAAGACTATTTCGAGCTTAGAATAGGAATCAAATGATTATCTGGATATTTGGAACAGGGAGAATCTTGGACCGCCCTGTGCTGAACTGCATGAACACTAATTGGGAAATGAAGGATAACCAAAATCTATAATAGTATATGAAATTGAAAGTAGAAAAAAGAACCAAAAGAAAGGAACCATAACAGGTTTTGTTGGAAGAGGAGAATCAAATGAGAAGAAGACAAGAATAAGAGGACTCACAAATTCCAATGAAACAATTTCATGGGAACCAATTTAAAATTCTCTCCATTGTGATTCTTGGATTAAGACAGTTCTTTTACAAATGGGCCACCCTTGCTGTTTCCATATCACTTTTAAAGCGAGCAGTAAGAAACAAAACATCCAGCTTTAACAACCACTCCGGGAAACTTCCATTTAGCTTTCCATTGAAAGGAAACGCACATCCTGCTTTGCTGGTAGGTAGTAGCACCACTGCAAAGGCTCATCAAATTTTAATGCCTCCAACTAAGGACATATAGGTGTCAAAGATGTCCAAACAGCTAAGGTACACCAAAAGAACATTTTGACACCAAAAAATGGGTTATGAAGTATCCTTGACATTGGAAAAGAATCCTTTGATAAATAAGAATTTACTGGTGGCTCTTCCATCCCAAGAATTATCGAAGTGGTACCTGTTAAAAACAGAACAAGTAAATCAGAACAAGAATTGAAATTTTACATGTCTTACTTTAACACCTTTTTTTTTTTTTTTTTTTATAAATCAGAAACTTTAACACTTTAAAAAAAGTAAAAATAAAAATTAGAACTTTAACACTCTTTTGTTTAAGAATATTGTGGGTAAAGATGTTGAAAGTTACTTTTTTTTTATTAGTAACTGAAATTCATTAAAAAGTGCAGAAATGAGAACCACCTAGTACATGGGGGAGTATACAAAGCAACCGCCAAAAAAAGGAAACAAGAAACAACGGGGAGGGGTTATAACTTTTAACAGAAGCACCAAAATCGATGGGAAAAGAAAGAAAATTTCTGCGGGATCAGCTTCTAACTGCCCAATAAAGTGGCTTTAAACTCTAAACCTAATAAGATCCAGCCAATTCTATTTCAGACATGTTACTTTCTAAGTTGCCAAACTCCATCCAAGTCTCCAGCACAACAAAATCCTGTCCCCTAGATTAAATAAAAGTACTAGAAAAAATCTCAACTTCTGGAGCGAACACAGAGATGGAGCTGAGTACCAAGCACACCAAATTGAAAAAGCTTATCAATTAGAGATTGTTTTTGAGTCACAAAGTCTTCTCTGCAAGAATTCATATACTTGCATTAACCATTTGCGTGCTCTAAGACCATTTGTGATAGCTTATATTTCATTAGTTCTACTATAAAAAGCAGAAGAAAAAAGTAAATGGCACATTGGCTAAATAACACAGTGACTCTCTCTCTCTCTCTCTCTCTCTCTCTATATATATATATATATATATGAACTGAATTGGGTCTTGTTAGGCTAGCAAACAAACATTTGAATAGCACCGAGGTTAGCAGTATCTATCATTGTATAGTTTGATGGTTTTAAGAACAGCCCAAAAAGACTCAAAAGGATTATAGTGAAGACAATGCAATAGTAACAAGTAGACAGAATTTAATTAGTAAAATTAATAAATAAATGAAAAGGGAATTCATTCAAACGAAAATTTGAAGGTTTACATATGATGTGCAGCAGAATATGTTACATGGGGATACAAGTTTGAAACAAAAATAGAAGGGATATCGCTATAAGAAATATGGTAAATGAAAAATAAAAAACAAAAACTAGTTTATTCCAAACTGAAATGTTATAAAAAAAAGGACATTTGAGACAAAATACCATTTTAAGATTATTTTGAGTTTAGACTAGGAATCAAATGTTTATCTGGATATTTGGAACAGGGTGAATCTTTGACCACTCTGTGCTGAAGTGCATGTATACTAATTGGGAAATGAAGGATAAACAAAATCTATAAATAGTATATGAACAACAAATTTGGTAAATAGTATATGAAATTGAAAGTAGAAAAAAGAACCAAAAGAAAGGAATCATAATAGGTTTGGTTGTAAGAGAGAAATCAAATGGGAAGAAGACAAGAATGACAGAACTCACAAATTTCAGTGGAACAATTGCATGGGAACCAATTTAAGATTCTCTCCATTGTGATTCTTGGAATAGGAAAAATCTTTTACAAATGGGCCACCCTTGCTGATTCCATATCCCTTTCAAAACGAGCAATAACAAAACTAAACATCAGCTTTGGCAACCACTCCGGGAAACTTCTCTTTAGCTTTCTTTCTATAGAAAGGAAGCGCACCTCCTGCTTTGCTGGTAGCATTTCTAGTTAAAGTTACCCCAGCACCACTGCAAATCAAATTTTAATGCCTCCAACAAAGGACATATAGGTGTCAAAGTTGTCCAAACAACTGAACTTATTCAATCTGTATTTATCACCATAGCCGTTGCCTTCCATTTTGCATTTGATTTTGCTGATTAATCGGGTCTGACTTTGTTGATTTGGTTGGTGCACTTGCCTCATTTGTTTGATCTTCAACACTCCCCCTCAAGTTAGAGTAAATATTCAGGACACCCAAGTTGTCAAGAAGGAATTCAGCTTGTGATTGCTCGAGTACTTTGGTGAATAAATTTGCTGGAGCCTGGAAAAGATGGAAAAGATGCTAAGTAACAAGTTAAAAAATGTTGTAGGGAAAAAGAGAGTGAAGTGCGGATAATTGGCATGCATGATATTAGAAGAGAAGAGAACAACTAAGAAAACTTTCCAGCTTTTTTTAACTTCCATTAGCTTGGGACTAGATTAAAACGTCCAGCTGAACACAATAGATATGTTGTCCCTATTGCCTGCAGATCAAGGCAACATATTTAACTGATTGAATAATCCTTTAGTTCTTTGAATAATGAGGATCCATATGCTGTCAGTTTTGTTAAATAGGGATGGATTAATTTGAGGTTTATTTTGCAGAAAGTATTGAAGCAGAGCGATGTAGGTAATCTTGGAACAATTGTGCTAGCAAGAGTGATATCTCTTTCTCTATTTATATTTCAGTACTAAGAGACTTTTGTTCTTTCATTTATTTCTTATCAAAATTATGAGGCCTATGGACTTAAGAAGCAGAACCGTAGTCATCTATTCAAGGTGTCAAGTGCGGCAAACATGTATTCACTACATTATTTATCGCTTATTTCAGTTTTCTTATTTTATTTTATTGTTATCTATAGTATTTGCTTATAGACCGAATATTTTAAAAAGAAACCTCACAAGTGATAGAAGGAGTGAAGCTACAGGAACCAGGACCTAAATCTAAGAGTAAAAGGCTGGGAAAATTGTAAAAAAAAACTAGTATACAACTTCAACCACTGCAGCTGCTGCTAAGACAAACAAAGCTAAGAAAGTTAAGGTATAAAATTTCAATTTTTTTGTTGTCAAAGAAGTATGAAAATTTTACAATGCATAGAATTGAAATTTTTCATGTTTTACTAAAACTTAAAAAATAAATAAATAAAAAAAATCAGAAATTTAACACTCCTTTGTTTTAGAATATTGTGGGTAAAGATGTTGAAAGTTAGTTTTTTTTATAAGTAACTCAAATTCATTAAAAAGGAGAAAAAATGAGCACCACTTAGTACATGGGGGAGTATACAAAGGAATTGCCAAAAAAAAAAAGAGTGATAAGAATACAAGCCAAAATTCAGATTATCTCCAAGAAACAAAGGGGAGAGTTGTTAAAAGAAGCACAGAATGAGATGGGAAAAGAAAGAAAATTTCTGTGGAATCAGATTCTAGCTGCCCACTAAAGTGGCTATAAACTCTAAAATAAATAAGCCCCACCCAATTCTATAAAACCTTATAGTAATTATTGACATGTTACCTTCTAACTTCTAAGTTGCCAAACTCCAACACAACAAAATCCAGTCCCCAAGATTAAATAAAGGTACCAAGCACACCAAATTGGAAAAGCTTATCAATCAGAGATTGTTTTTGAGTCACAATTCTTGCATTAACCATTTGCATGCTCTAAGGCCATTTGTGATAGCTTATATTTCATTCGTGGGTTCTTCTCAAATAATTGCAAATAATTTCATAAACTGGAAAATCCACCTGAAAGGGTGACATGAACTTTCAAGTGTAAGGTGTTAGCTAATTTGCAAACTTTCCAATGATAAGAGTGGTTGGTGAGATTCATATCTACTAAATTAATTCAAGACCCATTAAACTAAATCGTAGCATTCATACTAGGATAATCACAATGAGGTTAGCAGTATCTAACATTGTATAGAATTCATACTAGGATTTGGGGAAAGTGAAGAGAGAAAGGAAGAAATTGGGGGCAATTACAAACCTAAAACGTTGCCTTCCTTTTGCATTTGATTTTGCTGCTTAATCAGGTCTGACTGAATTGATTTGGTAGGTGCACTGGCCTTATTTGTTTGATCTTCAACACTCTCCCTCAAGTTGGAGTGGATATTCAGGACACCCAACTTGCCAAGAAGGAATTCAGCTTGTGATTTCCCGAGTGCTTTGGTGAATTAATCGCAGGAAAAGATGGAAAAGATGCTAAGTAACAAGTTAAAAAATGTTGTAGGAAAAAGAGAGGGAATAGGGGATAATTGGCATGAATGATATACTTATTGGATTGAATTATTTAATACTTTATATATTAGAAGAGAAGAAAAGATTTGAGAGAACTTACCAGCTCTTATAAACTTCGTTTAGCTTGGGACTAGATTACAACTTCCAGCTGAACACAATAGATATGCTTCCCCTATCTGCACATTGAGGAAGCAAATTTAACTGATTAAATAAGAAATAGCCAAATACAAAAACATAAAGATTTTGGGAAACTGGAGAGAGAAAGGAAGCAATTGGGGTTGATGTAAATGAGAGTATAAGAGAAGAGAACAGGATGAGGTTGGAGAAAACTCAAGGGTCTTCTGTTCTACTAATGTACATATTTAATCCTGGACCACTTAGTTCTGCTCCCCTTTGCACATCTTTCCTTTAATTTGGAGCAATGACAAATATCCAGCTCTTCTGTTGACTTGGGAGTGAACTAAAAATATAAATTAATTTTTCCCCCAGCTGAACACAATAGATATGCTGTCCCTATCTGCACATCGAGGAAGCATATTTAACTGATTAAATAAGAAATAGCCAAAGACAAAAACATAAAGATTTTGGGAAACTGGAGAGAGAAAGGAAGAAATTGGGGTCAATTACGAAAATATTCCTAGGTTGATGTATAAGAGAAGAGAAGAGGATGAGGTCAGAGAAAACTTACTGGTCTTCTGTCCTAATAATGTATATGATCCTCAAAATGCTTTTTGTTTACTACATTCACCAGTTCTACTCATTCCTTTAATTTGGGGCAATGATGAATATTCAGCTCTTCTGTTGACTTCGGAGTGGACTAAAACTCCAGCTGAACACAATGGATATGCTGTCCCAATTGCCTGCAGATCAAGGCAACATTTTTAACTGATTCAATAATCTTTTAGTTCTTTGAATGTTGATGATAAATGTGTTATTAGTTTTGCTAAAAAGGGATGGAAACCTGTGGAGAATTTGAGGTTTATTTTGCAGAAAGTATTGAAGCAGAGCAATGCAGGTAATCTTGGAACAATTGCGCTAGCAAGAGAGATCTCTCTTTTTCTATTCATGTTTCAGTAATTAGAGACTTTTGTTCTTTCAATTATTTCTTATAAAATTTATGAGGCCTATGGACTTAAGAAGGAGAATCATAGTCATCTATTCAAGGTGTCAAGTGTGGGGCAAACATGTATTCACTGTATCATTTGACTCCCCTTTCAAATTATTTTAGTTTATTGTTATCTATAGTTATTTGCTTATAGACTGAATAATTATATAAAAATAAATAAATAAAAAAAACCTCACAAAATACAAGGAGTGAAACTACAGGAACCAGGGCCTAAATGATTTAGGCTAAATCTGAAAGCATAAGGCCGGGAAAATTGTAAAAAACAAAAATAGCATAAAATTTCAACCACTGCAGCTGGGGCTAAGGGTGTGTCATCTTCACCCACCATACACAAAAAAGATGAGTATTCTGTTTGTACCTAATGTTCTAAAATGTACAAAGACTAAGAAAGTTAAGGTATACATTTTCAATTTTTTTTGTTGTCAAAGAAGTATGAAAATTTTACAATGCATAGAATTTTACATGTCTGAATTTAATACCTTTTAAAAAGAAAAAAATCAGAACTTTAACACTCTTTTGTTTAAGAATATTATGGGTAAAGATGTTGAAAGACACTGTTTTTTATAAGTAACTAAAATTCATAAGTGAAAAAAATGAGCACCACCTAGTACATGGGGATTATACAAAGGAATCGCCAAAAAAAGGAAACAAGAAAAAGAAAAGAAAGAGAGAAAGAAAAAAAACAGATAAGAATACAAGCCAAAATTAATTACTAAAATTCAGATGATCTGGAATATCCAAGAAACAAAGGGGAGAGTTGTTGACAGAAGCACAAAATGCAATGGGAAAAGACAGAAAATTTCTCTGGAATCAGCTTCTAGCTGTCCACACAAGTGGCTTTAAACTCTAAACTAAATAAGCAACAGCCAATTGTATTTCACTAATGACCAAATATATGCCAGAAATAAAAAATTAAAAAAAAAAAACCTTATTGCAATTATTGACATGTTACCTTCTAAGTTGCCAAACTCCATCCAAGTCTCCAACACAACAAAATTATTGCCTGCAGATAGATATGGGGGCAAAGACGAATATTCAGCTCTTCTGTTGACTTGGGAGTGGACTAAAACTACATAAATTTATTTTTGCTCCAGCTGAACACGATAGATATGTTGTCCCTATTGCCTGCAGATCAAGGCAACATATTTAACTGATTGAATAATCCTTTAGTTCTTTAAATAATGAACACTAATTGGGAAATGAAGGATAACCAAAATCTATAAATAGTATATGAACAACAAATTTAGTAAATAATATATGAAATTGAAAGTAGAAAAAAGAACCAAAAGAAAGGAATCATAATAGGTTTCGTTGGAAGAGAGAAATCAAATTAGAAGAAGACAAGAATGAGAGAACTCACAAATTTCAATGAAACAATTGCATGGGAACCAATTTAAAATTCCCTCCATTGTGGTTCTTATAATACGACAAATCTTTTGCAAATGGGCCACCCTTGCTGTTTTCATATCCCTTTCAAAATGAGCTTAGACAAAACTTTAGCTTTGACAACCACTCAGGGAAACTTCCATTTAGCTTTCCATAGAAAGGAAGCGCACCTCCTGCTTTGCTGGTAGCAGTTCTTGTTAAAGTTACCCCAGTACCACTGCAAATCAAATTTTAATGCCTCCAACTAAGGACATATAGCCATATAGTGTCACAGTTGTCCAAACAGCTAAACTTATTCAATCTGTATTTATCACCATAGCCGTTGCCTTCCTTTTTGCATTTGATTTTGCAGATTAATCGGGTCTGACTTTGTTGATTTGGTTGGTGCACTTGCCTCATTTGTTTGATCTTCAACCCTCTGCCTCAAGTTAGAGTGAATATTCAGGACACCCAACTTGCCAAGAAGGAATTCAGCTTGTGATTGCCCGAGTTCTTTGGTGAATAAATCTGCTGGAGCCTGGAAAAGATGGAAAAGATGCTAAGTAACAAGTTAAAAAATGTTGTAGGAAAAAAGAGAGTGAAGTGCAGATAATTGGCATGAATGATATTAGAGATTGAATTAATACTTTATATATTAGAAGAGAAGAGAACATCTGAGAAAACTTACCAGCTTTTATAAACTTCCATTAGCTTGGGACTAGATTAAAATGTCCAGCTGAACACAATAGATATGTTGTCCCTATTGCCTGCAGATCAAGGCAACATATTTAATTGATTTAATAATCCTTTAGTTCTTTGAATAATGAGGATCCATGTGCTGTTAGTTTTGTTAAATAGGGATGGATTAATTTGAGGTTTATTTTGCAGAAAGTATTGAAGCAGAGCGGTGTAGCTAATCTATTCAAATTTATGAGGCCTATGGACTTAAGAAGGAGAATCATTTTCATCTATTCAAGGTGTCAAGTGCGGCAAACATGTATTCACTACATCATTTCTCTCTTCTTATAGCTTTCTTAGTTCATTTTATTTTATTGTTATCTATAGTTATTTGCTTATAGACTTAATATATAAAAAAGAAACCTCACAAGTGAAGCTACAGGAACCAGGGCCTAAATCTGAGAGTAAAAGGCTGGGGAAACTGTAAAAAAGCTAGCATACAATTTCAACCACTGCAGCTGCTGCTAAGGTTGTACAAAGCCTAAGAAAGTTAAGGTATAAAATTTCAGGTTTTTTGTTGTCAAAGTATGAAAATTTTACAATGCATAGAATTGAAATTTTACATGTCTTAAGTTTTAACACATTTTTAGAAAGAAGAAATCAGAACTTTAACACTCTTTTGTTTAAGAATATTGTGAGTAAAGATGTTGAAAGTTACTTTTTTTTATAAGTAACTGAAATTCATTAAAAAAGTGCAAAAATAGGGAGTATATAAAGGAATTGCCAAAAAAAAGAGAGAGAGATATATATAAGAATACAAGCCCAAATTCAGATCATAACAAAGGGGAGAGTTGTTAAAAGAAGCACAGAATGGGAAGTGACAAAGATACCCAAAGATGCAAATCAAACAATGCAACTAAAGAGAGAGACCTGCTATGGCATTCAACAAAAGAAATCGAACAAAGATGATGGAAAGGAAAACAGTTTCAAACTTTCAATGGAATTATAGTACCTTGGCATATTTCTTCGAAAATTTGACTAAGATGTTCTCATTGTCTTCAATGAACCCAAATCAAACTCATCACCATCGGTTGAGTCAGATTCCAAATTTTCCGAATCCATTGGTAAAGAAAGGTTCCTGGTGTTATCAGGGACCAGGGGAGGCCGACATTCTCCTTCACACGAGTCATTATATCCAATGCATGGAAATTGACTGGGAGTTGATGATGAACCCAGATCATACACATCACTATGAACTATTGATTCAAACTCAGTATTTGTTGTTTCCAGTGGAAGCTCAAAATCAGATGGCAAAGAAACTTCTCTAAGGAACTTGATCCCTCCGAATACGTGGAGCCCACCTGCTCTGAACACTGGCAACGAGCTTGAGCCCCACACAAACATATGTAGCTCCTTGCTACTAAGGGCCTGTTTCGCTTGTTGCTGATTTTTCGTGCTTTTAGTAATGCATGGTCGACAAGAAGATTCTGCACAGAATGGAAAAGAAAGAAAATTTCTGTGGAATCAGCTTCTAGCTGCTCACTAAAGTCGCTTTAAACTCTAAACTAAGGAAGCTCCACCAATTCTATTTCACTAAGATTATATAAAACCTTATGGCAATTATTGACATGTTACCTTGTAAGTTGCCAAACACCATCCAAGTCTCCAACCAACAAAATCCTGCCCATATTCAAGAAAAAATCTCAACCTCTGAAGATTAAATAAGGATAGCAGTATCTATCATTGTATAATTTGAGAACAAAAATGATTTGGAGAAAGGAAGAAATTGGGGGCAATTACCATATAATCAAATCATAGGTTGATTTAAATAAAATAAGATTAACCGCACAGTACCGGAGATGACGGCAGGGCCAATAACCGTGTTTGTGAGTTCCCTCCGAGTTGGTGTTATTTACAAGGCCGACTCTCGGAACATATCTGCCATTGCATGCCAACCGAATATTATAGTTGGAATATGGGCAATGTTGTATCGCTCTGCTTCGTCGCTCCCCTCTGCACATCTTTCCTTTAATTTGGGGCAATCATAAATCCCTAAATAGGTGAGGTGTCGCATGGCTTGCGCTGGTGGCAGATACATCAGCTTGTGGCACCACGAAAGAGACAGCTTCTGAAGAGAAGAAAGGTTGCCCAACCACTCAGGCAAAGCTTCCATTCCATCAAAATTGGATATCGACAGACCTTTAAGGGCAGTGAAGCGTTGAAATTGGTCTGGGAGAGAGTTGAGTTTAGCCCACCCATTCAAATGTAGATGTTCGATGGTGTTTTGGATGGAAGTGGAACTGAAGAGACTGGGGAAAGCTTCGAGCTCCTCACAAAACGGACCAATCTTCAATGTCTTCAAGGATTCTGGTAACCCCTCTGAGATACGCTCCAAGTTTCGGCATCCCTGTATTCTCAATATTTGAAGAGACGTACAGGATTCTAACCCAATCGATAGAAATTCAACACCGCATTTCTTTATTACCAATTGTCGAAGGGAAGCAGCACCTTCTATACTTGGAAAAGTTCTCAGTTTGGGACAATCCGAAATTTCTAATTTGGTAAGAGAACCAAATCCTTTCAAATCTGGAATTGATATCAAATTAGGGCATTCCTGTATTCTCAATATTTGAAGAGACGTACAGGATTCTAACCCAATCGATAGAAATTCAACACCGCATTCCTTTATTACCAATTGTCGAAGGGGCATGACACCATGTATGCTTGGAAAACACCTCAGATTACCACAACCGCGTAATTCAAAATTGTGAAGGGAAATGAGTTTGTGCAGCCCGTCTGGTATGTAACTCAATTTCCTACAGTGCCATATGTGGAGTGAACGGAGTGAGGTGCAGAAGGCCCATACATCCTGATGTCGCGAGATGGATTCTAACTCATTACACATCTCCAGAGACATGAGACTTGTATTATTCTGCAATAACTGCTCTGGCAAACAACCAAGTTCTGACACGATGACTTGCTACTAATGAATGTTTTCGAATGCCTAATGAGACGGAAAATGACATGGAGCTTATTAGTTTAGCACAGCTTTCAATAATCAACTCCTCGAGGCAAGGAAACACCTCACATGTTGCTGTTGTAAGCTCCTTTGCATCCTTCCACTTTACCAGATTCTTCATATAACTTAATCTGAGTCTTCTCAAAGTCGGAAACAATGCATTTCTGTAATTTCCATCACTGTAAAACTTGGTTCCTATACATCTTACATTATCCATTCCTTGTATTTCAAGAACCCTAAGACATGGTAGATGCCCGAGAGTGGGAACTTCTTCACATTCGTTGCAAAAGCTTAAAGTGATCTCAATCAAATTGTCAAATAGCGACAACCCATCCCTAGCATCACAACCAGTCAACATCCATGATGGGAATTTCTTTCCTTCATAGGCTTCAATTGTTAAGCTTTTCAAATTTTGGTGAGGCTGGAGGCCTTCCAACAGCTCTTCATCACTATTGTAGCCATAGAATGATCTATAAAGTTTCGATTGCCAGTGAAATCCCAACTTGTATATTTTGGCATTTTTTGCAAAATTGGCATTCTTGGCTTCTACATCATCTCTCACATGGTCTAGATTGTAGATGTCTAATTCTCCGCTGAGTTGGTTTAAGTGTCCTAATTCTTTCAACGAACAACCTGCATCTGGATTAACAGTGAAAAATGGCAATGTTTGAAGAGAAGTCAACCGTCCAATATCTTTAGGTGTCCTATTGATGAACTTATGATCAATATAAATATGTCTCAAGTTACTCAAATTGCTTAGATCTTTTGGAAGCTCCTTGAGAAGATTGCAATATTTTATTCTTAAAGTCTGCAAATTGTAGAGCTTAGTGAGGGACTTTGGCAATGCTTTGATGTTAGTGTTTGAGATGTGAAGAAGCCTCAAATGTATTAACTGACCAATTGAATCTGGCAACTCTTTTATACTATTCCCAAATAACTTTAAAACGCGTAAACATTTAAAATTTGATAACATGTTGCCAAAGTCAGCATATTCTGAAACTAATGTGTGCAATTTCGTGAAACCATCTTTTAGAAATGGAATTTGGGGTACTGTTTCACCATCTGATCGAACCACTAATCGTCGTACATGATTGATATCATTCATCGAATCCCCCTCCACAATTAGAATTTCAAATTTTGAAATTGAAAGCGCAAAATCATACACCAAATCATGCATCTTGCAACTGATAATATTACCATAGGCATCCTTTCTAGCATCTTGGAAAAAAGAATTTGCCAACAAGATATTAAAATACATGTTACCAATATCCTCCATCACTGTACAACTTCCTCCAAAGGGTTCAAGGAACCCTTCGGCCATCCAATGTTGAATAAGTTCATCCTTTTTCATGTTAGAATCTTTAGGGAAAATTGCACAATATGAAAAACATTTTTTTAAAGATGGTGTTGGAAGATAATCAAAGCCTAACTTTAATACCGGAGAGACTCCATTGTTATCATCATCCAATAAATCCCAAAGTTTATTATTTTGAATTGATAACCATTCGCTTTTATCATCTTTAAAGTACATTGTTCCTCCTAAAACTCTTGCAACCCATGGAATTCCTCCGCATTTTTTAGCAATCTCCCTTCCAATAGCCTCCAAATCAAAAGTTGGTGGATTTCTTTCATTTGCAAATGCTCTTTTCTTAAATATGGACCAACACTCATCTTTTGATATTTTTTCCAAGTAATGTGGGGAATGTGTCTTCATGATTTGTGCAACGTTGTCACTACAGGTTGTTACAATAACATTATTTCCTAGTAGTTTGAATTAATTCCTAACAGGTAACTCCTTAAAATATCCCATTTATCATGATCTTCATTCCAAACATCATCAAGTACAAGAAGATATTTTTTCCCTGTCAGTTGAACTTGAAGGTGTCGAATTATTTCATCTTCATCTTTTCAACCAATCAAGTTCTCGTTAAAAGATTTTAGAATCTCTCCTAAAATCCCCTTAACATTGAAATTTTTACTGACATGAACCCAAGCTAGAACATCAAAATGTTTCTTTACTAGTTCATGGTTATACACTAGATTTTGCTAAAGTTGTCTTTCCAAGACCTGCCATACCCACTATAGGAAGAACTTGATATAACTTGTTTATTGCTTGAACTAGTAAGTAAGTCCACTATTTTTACGACATCGAATCCTCTTCCTACAACTTCTGAATCATCAAGAAATGAGTCTATATTCTTGTCTAGGTTAATCTTCAGGATTGAATTCACACACTCTATTCCAAGACAAAAGCCAGCTGCATCATTCACGATTCTATCCAACAATTCATTGATAGTCTTAACTCTATTGAGATTGAAAAGTGAAAAATTGCATACCTGATCCATCATATGGTTTTGAATTTGTACCTTTCGACAACAAATCTCATAGCCAAACTCATCTAGCACATTATCAACATCGCAAACTACATCTCTAAGCTTCGTTAACCAGATCCTCACAGGCTCATCACTTACTTGCCTCTTCTGAGCATCATGTAACATGAATTTAATCTTGAATAAAATTTCAACAAGATTTCTCAGCTCCTCCTTGAAACCCCACTCTAAACCAATAAGCTCAGTGGCAAGTGAAAACGCATTAGCTACTAGTCTGTCCACAATATCATTGAGGAAAATTTCAGCCATATATTCTTCTTTGCCCTGCAAAATAGAAATTAATGAAAAGGTTTGTAAAATTTAATAATATGGTTTTGTTAGAAATAAACAAATATGTATAGAGTTGGGACTAGATAAACACCTGTGTGACAATTTTGTCCTTTTTAGTTTTTGATATGGAAGTAGAAGTGATTTTACTCTCCTTAGCACCACTTGAGGTTGATGCACATTTAAGTTTTTTTTTAGTACCTTCAGTTGCTTGATAAGCTTCTTTTCGAACATCTTCGGGCACAGCTTCACAAATAACAATATCTTGATGTTTAACTCCAGCCAAATGTGATTTAATCCTTGATGCACCTCCAGAAAATTCACGTTTACAATAATTACATTTGAAACGACCATTTAGGTCCTCAACATGATCCCAAAAATGATCTCTCTTTCTACCCATATTTTTGTTCCTTACAATAAATACATAATAAAGAATACAATATCAGAAAACAAATTTAAATTAATTTAAATAAAATGGATGAATAAAAGAATCAAAATAATTTATTCTATTTCTTTAAAAATATTAAATGTATTTCTCGAGAGAGAGTGTGTGTTCACATCATATAAAATACTAAAACAATTAATCAATATTATATGGACAGATTTGAGAGAGAGAGAGAGAGAGAGAGAGACTATGTGTGTGTTGTGTGTTCATATATATCATATAAAATACTAAAACAATTAATCAATATTATATGGACAGAGTTTACCTCCAAATTGATTTGGAGGAATCTTCCTCCAACCCACTATTGGCAATTAAATAGACCATCCACGGCAAAGTACACGTGGATGGTCTATTTAATTGTCATATAGTGGGATGGAGGAGGATTCCTCCAAATCGGTTTGGAGGTAAACTATTTCTACATTATATTGACTTAATGATTTTGACATGGTAATCCTATTTGCATACTCTCCATATCAATTCTCAAGAATCTCAACAACTATTTCTATTCCTTTTGACTACCATAAAATATGTCATTTTCAGCATGGGTTTTACGTACATCAACTTTACATCAACCAAAAAGTTGACATAGAAAACCTTTTAAAAAGATGGGAACAGGAAACCGACCTAAATTAAAAAAATAAAAAGCTACCTTAATTTTTGTTAGTTTTGTCACCTTGCAAGTTTTTTTTTTTTTTTTTTTTTTTTTTTTTTAATGAATAAAAAAAACTTCATTGAAAATCAAAACGATGGAAAACTTCAACTCAACTGAGATAGAAGAAAACCAAGGTGATTATACAACAAAGCCCATGACCCTACACAAAGGGTAGCAAAGATGACATATATTATAGTATGTAACCCTACAACGAGGGTAGCAACAACAACAACAAAAAAATAAAAATAAAAACAACATGAAAAACTCCTAACAACTACACAAGAACAACAAATAACACAAGGCTTGACCACAGCCCAGTAGATCGCAAGAGCAGCAGCTGTTGGAGATGTTTGAAAAGACAAAAAGCTTGGAACCAAATTCTCATACGAGCAACCAACAAGAAAGTCAAATCGGATTGTCCATGGCATTAGATGCCATGCAATTCGGGTTTTAGGGCTCTCCAAAAGGAGGAGTTTTGACAAATCTACCCCCAAGTCACCTAGATGGTAGATGAGAAAAGCTTGATATGAAAAAAGACCCCAAACCCGTTTTCTTCTGAGCATCCATTGTTGCTGGAGATCACGCCACCTATAGGAAGACACAATCTCGCCATCAAAAAAATAGGGACATCCGCCAGAGTCACGAGCCACCCATGGGCTTCTAGTGAACCCACCAACACATGATCGGAACGGAGGAGAAAGAGGGAAAACGGAACCAAAGGGAACAAAACAGTGGAGGTGGTGGCTTGACAGGTTCCGATCAAGACAAGAAAAATGGAAAAGAAAAAGGGGAGGGAGGATGAGGGTGGGCCACATGACGAGATTTGACCATTCTAGCCACGATCTCCCTCATACGAAGGTGAGGGTGCGCCGCGTAGCCACAAGCAAGAAGAAGAAGGGGTTAGAGGAGGTGGGTGGCGGTGCTAGGGTTAAGGAAGGAGAAAAATGGGGTGTGCGGCGGTATGGTTTGTAAAGAGAAAGAATTTGGATGATAAGTTGTCTAAACATTTTTCACCTTGCAAGTCGCCCAAGAAAAAACCTTGTTCAGTATGACCCAAATTTTAACGTCATCTTACAAGATGCCAAAAAGAAAAATAAAATAAACTCTGAAAGCCAACAACTCGCTTCAACTAAACAAATATTCAGAAACTTCAACGAAAGATCTCTATTTCTTAATCCCACTATTGAACCCCCATTAATTCTTTGTTCCTGGAACCAAATTGCCCAAATTTTGAATTCTCTATTTGTCATTTTGAACCCCGATCCTCACAAACTAAAATAATAATACAAGAAATCTGTCTTAAGATTGTTGGGTATATATATCATGTGATTCTTAAAAAGAAAAACAAAAAAGAAAAAATCCACAGAATAAACAATAAAACTCACAGTGAATGCAGAATGAATAAATCAAGTCTAGCGTTTAATGTTATCTCCTTAAGAGTGAAATCACTCCTCACACTATTATCTTAGTGGTGCTGTAAGACTCACGGACGTCTGTCTCCCAGGATAAAATAATTTTCGCACGCAAAAGATGCACAAGCAATCTCCGTGCCCAACGAACGTAACTAGTGTTTCTTTCTTTCTCTTGTCTTATGCAAATAAATGAGGGCACACCCTATGTTTAAATAGAGTTACACCTGTACGGAAAAAGGTACAAGATGAATTGTCACAATTATTCTAAAACGACACAACACTTTGTGGGAATAAATAATATATTAATAAATGTATAAATTTGACCAAAGATCCACTTGGCCAACTTTAGGAGGCAATTTCTAGCTCACTCCTAACCAATTTTCCAACAATATTTGGCTCTATGTCCCAATTGTCAATTTAGATTGCTCTCTCTCTCTCTTTCTTCTTCTCTCTCTCTTCTTCGAGTTTTGCTCGTGTTTGATGTTATCTTTTCTGTGTTTTTGGTAGCATTAAGCTACGTACACAATTACACCAAATTATTATTATTCTTCTACTTCGCTTATAGTTATTTTCTAAAAGCAAGTTTTAATTTTGAACATGAATTTGAATTGGATAATTTTGAATAAATTACTTGATGCTAATGATCTATGGTGTGCTTATAAGATGATTGGGCATGTAGATACTGTCATGGCTGTCACTATGAAATACTCCCTTTTTTCTTCTTTTTTTTTTTTGAAAAATTTAATTTTTTTGTATTGAATTAATCATCTATTGTAGTTGAATTTATTATTTGTAAAAGGTAATTTGAATTATCTTCATATAGATTTGGGAGAAAAAGATTTAGGATTTGTTTGGGACCCGAGAAATATTGAATTTGAAACAGTTTTATTTAGTTGAGCTTAGCTTGCACAAGTGTTGGTGTGAAAAGGTTGATATTTTAATTTAGAAAAACAACACAAAAGTTGTCATTAGAAATTGAATGGTGAAAACAAAAGAGAATAAGGATTTAATAAAGTTAGGATTCTCTCTATATGCATTTTTTTTTTTGTGGGTTTTAATGATTTGTAATGTGATTTTTGCAATCAAAATTATGGAATGATTTTTTGTTATCTGCATTCATTTTGGGTTTTTTTACTGTGTTTGTGCAAAACTTAGTTCTTAAATAGTGTTCATGAAGTTAAGGTTTTTTTGCAATATATTGATTTTATTTTTTATTTTTGAAGGGCTTCATTTATAATAGATTCTAACTATGGTAGGAAATACATATCAAGCTCATTCAATAGCTTGCTTACATGGTAGGGAGCTTTTAATATATTATAAGGATTAAACTTATAGATCAATAAAAGTGGGATATTTAAGATTTCAGATTTTGGGCTTGCAAATTATTATACTCCAAATCACTACCTTCCTTTTAGAAACTCAGTTGTAAAAGATGTTGTATAGAGCCCTTGAGCTATTTTTAGGTTGAATCATCATGGAATTGATATTGATCTTTAGAGTTTTGAGTTATATTCAATACTTTATTGTTTGTTTGTTTTTTTAAAGAAAAATAAATTGGTTTCTAGCTTAACAATTTTGTATGGTATTTTTTTTTCTTTCTACTTTTAACTAATTAGTAAATATCTATTTATTTTTCCCCATCAATATTGAAATATAATAGATTCTATATAATAATATTCAAAAAATAATAATAATAATAAAGAATCCCTCGCGCAGGTTATTGTCTAGTAAACAATAATATTAAACATATATTTATTTAAATTACAAGCCAAGTGTAAAGACTAAAATCCTTGTTTGTTTTTTCTTTTATTAGTTGAGATATTTTTAGGAAAACTGTGTTTATTATGATTTTATGAATATCCAATTAATTTAAGTAATTGGTATTTTTTTTTTGTTAAGATAAGTATCACTAATGAGATTGCAAATCTGATCTATTTAAATAAATATACATAACTTTATTCTTTCTTATAGAAATTATGTAATTTAAAAATAATAATATATATATATATATATATATATATATATATTGAGATTTAGAGTGTTAATAAGTCTAGCTACTTTGCCATTTCATATATAAGATTTTTTTTTTCTTAAAAAATAAATAATACATGTTTTAAGGATATATATATATATATATATATATATATATAAGATTTAAAAAAAAAAAAAAAAAAAAAAAAAAAAAAAAAAAAAAAAACCTGATAGTTTATTACCACGTCTTGAATCTCCTCCCTAGCTCCTTTCCTCAGTCTTCGTTAAATTAGGCGATCGAAGATTGCAGGAGGTTCCTGGCTTTCGATAGTCAAAAAAAAATCAGAAAAGAAATTATAAAGGGGAAGAACAAAGAAGTAAATAAATGAAAAGATCATGTTAAAATTTTTGATGAGAGAGATCATGTCAATATTGAAACTTACCGGCGAAGAGAATGTAATTGTAAGGGCCACGGTATCTCTCTCTCTGGAAGACTTTTGTATTTCTTTTGTTGCTGGCAGCACATGTAAACTCTTTCATGGGCCATGATGGAGAAATTCCAATTCTTATATATGAATAATGAATGATGCTATGTGACGTGCTATAAAGTTTTGCATTCCTCACTCCTCTTAGCTGTATTATTTGGTCTCATTTGCTATAAAGAATAATTATAGTTCAAATCCCTCCCCTCACTTGTCATAACAATTGAATTATAAAAAAATAAAAATAAACATTATTGAATTATAAAAAAATAAAAATAAACATTGTTGCTATAAAGAATAATTCTAGTTAAAAAAAAAAGGTTCGTTTATATTCCTAATATAGTATTTTTGCATTTTTTTTTTTTTAATTATCAAGCATTGCAGCCGGCCATGACCAAAAGAAAAGACAACTGAAAAAATAAGAATTTCTTATTCAAAAGTAATTATTTATTTTTCCGGTTGGCTACCTACTATCAGAAAAGAAAAGGTTGAAACTAAAAATTTGATTAGCACTTTGTTTGATGGCTCTAAACCTACAATATTTTATAAGTAATCCACACCGAATCTACAATTTCTTAATACTAAATATTTGTTTTAGTCAAATTTGCCAGCCTCCCTCTTAAATCTTTCCGGGCTAAAAACAAAATTCCATCACCTCTGCTTTCATAAGCCATGATCAAAACAAAAATATAAAACTCCAAAAATAAGCATTTCTTATCAAAGGTTGCTATTTGATTTCTCGGTTAATCAAAATTGATGGATTTCATGGCCCACCCTATTTGATGGATTATTTTTTTACTCTTCTATTAATCCACCTAACCTTCTATTCCCATGAAAAAAAAAATCTGTTTTAGTCAAAATTGTCACCTTATATGAAAGTGATTGGCAATATCCTCCGACTATATTTGCATGATCGAGTTACGATAGCATTTAAATTAATGATTTATTTTATTTTTGTGCTTAGAATAAGTGCGGAAGGGGGATTCCAACCCAATTTTTCTTTTAAGGGGAATTCAATTATGCCACTGAGCTATAAAACTCATGGAGCAAATGTGGATGGAGTGCTCTCTCTCTCTCTCTCTCTCTCTCTCTATATATATATATATATATATATATATATATATATATATGTATATCATAAAAGAAAGTATGATAAGATCACATCGCATCCAAGTTAATGATATCATACTTTTTTTTTTCTTTTCTTTTTTTTGTTATGTGTGTGTGAGTGCATATGGTGAATTTTTGTTATAATTTAAACCCCTTAAATAAATTATCTCTTATATGGCAGATAACTAGCTAAAAATTACAAATTTAACGTACTTATTTATCCTAGAAAATAAAAGTTATTTTTCATCATATATGTTAAAATCTAATTGGCCTAACTCAATCTCAAAAGATGCCTTATGAGATAAGTATTGTCTATGGCCTTACATGCCCATTACTTACTCCAACTATTTCCAATGTGGGATAATAATATCCAACATGGTATCAAAGCCACTTTCTTGTGGCCTTCACTAGGCAAAATACGACGTTCCTCCGCTGCTACGGGTTCACAGTTTCTTCCCCGACATCGCAAACCCTCTTGCTATTTCTGCCTTCCTCGGAATCCTCATCTCCGAGTCGTTGTTCGACACACGGACAGCTCCATTGGATAGATCTCATCAAGATCTGTCCATTGCCACCAAAACCGGCCGGATCTGGCCTCGCACGCGCCCTCACGCGTCGCTAGAAGTTTCTGGCTCTCCAGCCACGCGTTGACCAATGCCACCACGTGCCCCACGCGCTCGTTCTCCCATCTGCCATGCCACGTCAGCCCTTGTGCATCAGTGCCACGTCAGCATTGACCGCCTCCGTTGACTGGCATTGACTGCCGCCGTTGACCGAACAATGAAAAAGAAAAAAAAAAAACACTGTTTTTCACGGTTTTTCGTGTAGATTCCATTTTTGAAGTCCGTTTTCTCATTTGGCTCTTCTAGGTATGGGTTCTACTTTAGGTCATGAGATTACACATCCCATCACTGTTATTCTTGATGGTCCTACTTCTTATCATGCTTGGTCCCAAAACATGATTGTTTTTCTCAAAGGGCGCCGACTTTGGCGTTATGTTACTGGTGGGCTTGTCACTGATTCCGATAGTTTTGATGGTGACTCTGTAGCTAACGCAGCCATCCAGGTTAATGATTTTGAGGCACGTCTTGAGGAATGAGAAAGCATTTAATGTAAGATCCTTTCCTGGTTCATTAACACCTCTGTGCCTAAGGTCATGAGATTACACATCCCATCACTGTTATTCTTGATGGTCCCACTTCTTATCATGCTTGGTCCCAAAACATGATTGTTTTTCTCAAAGGGCGCCGACTTTGGCGTTATGTTACTGGTGGGCTTGTCACTGATTCCGATAGTTTTGATGGTGACTCTGTAGCTAACGCAGCCATCCAAGTTAATGATTTTGAGGCACGTCTTGAGGAATGAGAAAGCATCTAATGTAGGATCCTTTCCTGGTTCATTAACACCTCTGTGTCTGCCATTAGCAGTCTTCTTACTCGATTGGAAACAGGTCAAGCGGCCTGGTTTTTCTTGGCCACTCGGTACAACTGCACTTACGACTTTGCCTTGGAATTTCATATTGAAGTCAAGCTTTATCAGATGCGCCAAGAATCAGGTCAGTCTATTTCTGATTATTACTCACAGACTGCTTCTATGTGGGAACAACTAGTTGCTGCTAATCCACCACTTCGATATGCTGAAGACATCGATCTTTTTGCCAAGTACAAAGATCGTCATCGCTTCACACAGTTTATGATGGGTCTCTGTGAGGACTTTGAACCTACCCGAGCTGCTTTACTTAGTCGCTCTCCTCTTCCTTCACTTGATGCTGCTGTCAATGAGCTTATTTCTGAAGAAAATCGGCGTCCTCACCATTATTTGTCTTCTTCAGATGTTGTCCTGGCTACACCCCATCCTCCAGCTTCTTTCTGAAGAAAATCGGTGTCCTCATCATCATTTGTCTTCTTTAGATGTTATTCTGGCTACACCCCGTCCTCCAGCTTCTTCTTTTGATCGATCTCATCGTATTTGCAAGTACTATAAAAAACCAAGTCATGACATCACTGAGTGCTACTGCAAGAAAAAGGATGACAAAAGGAAACAACATCAGTCTCGTGATACTTTTCCTCGTCCCTAAGCAGCCGCTGTGAGTTCTGCCCCTATTGATGATCCTGTGGTCATTGTCTCTCAACTTGAGAGTATGTTTCATCGGTATATGTCTCAACCTTCCCCTGCCCTTTCAGTCACCTCAGGTAACAAATCTTGTCTCCTAGACTCAGCTTGCTGTAATCACATGACTCTTCATGCTTCCCATTTTTCTCAAAAGACGCCTTGAGAGATGAGGATTGTCCATGACCTTATATGCCCATCACTCATTCCAACTATTTCTAATGTGGGATAATAATATCCAACACCCCCCTTCAAACTCAAGCAAGGAGGTGGAAGCTTGAGTTTGGAAATGTAGAGAACCGACATCAGAGAAGAGATATCGAATGAATGTCTTTCTTCTACATATATCCAACACTATTAACCATACCAATACAAGAAAAATATATAATTCACTTTACTTCCAATCAAAAATTTGAAAATTATGTACCCTTATGCCTTATAGATTTGTTTAAACGGATTATATCTATATGACTATACATAATGTTGTTATTATACATAAAAAGACTAATGTGGCCTCATCAACTTTGATTATGCGTAGGGGTGTAATCGGTGAGGTGCAGTGCGGTTTTCTCTAGATTTATACACTTACACCTTATAATGCGATTTTCCTATTACACGCACCTACATTTGCACCTATTAAGATCGGTTTTGGGGCAGTGCGGTGCGGTTTGGTGCGGTGCGGTCTTACGGTTTGGGCTGGACTCATTTGGGTCGGATTGGACCAGCCCAAATGTTAATTTTAATCTAAAAAAATCCACCTTTACAACAACTCAATAATTTGGCTAACAAATTTAAATCATAGTTTCCAATCTCAACCTAAATATTTAAAAAGAAAAAAATTATAATATACATATCTCATAGAATGAATGGTAATTTTCAATCTCAAACTGCACATATATACCATCCTTATACAAATATAACTCAATCTCAACCTTCACATACTATTAGCATACAAATATAACATAACATCACCTGCATATACCATTAACATACAAGTATAACATACTAGCGGTTTTCTCCTGATTTATGCACCTACACCTTATAATGCGGTTTTCCTATTTCACGCACCTGCACTTGCACCTATTAAGATCGGTTGTGGCACAATGCGGTATGGTTAGGTGCGGTTCTTGCGGTTTTCTCGGTTGTATCGGTGAAGCTTACACCCCTAATTAGGCGTTGATGTATCAATCGTAGTTTCTCCCATATCTATACTATAATGTAAAATCCAAGCTTTTTATACTTTTGGTTGACTTCATAATATTGCGCCACATAAGTGTTTGAAATCTCACAATTTTATACCTCATTATTTTAATATATATTTTCTAATTGAATTTAAATTTTATTCTATTATTAAACCTTACATTAGAATCTTAACACATCATATTTTCTTTAATATAAAGAATATATTATTCCATATATAGAACGCAATTATAATAAATGTCTAATACTAAAATATATTCCATATATAAACACAATATAAATATCTTTTAATAATAATCATAATTATCAATTTTTATCAAGATTTTTAGAGTTCCTTTTTTCTCTTATGTATTTCATTTAATTTTGATTACTGGTAATGGAGAAAGGTAAATGGATTTGTTATAATGAAACCACATGAGCTTGAAATGAGTTAGAGAAATTATTTAGGTTTGATCATTTAATCATTTCCCTATGTATTTATTTTTCCTTCTGCTTATTTTAAGTATCTTTTATTTTATTTTTTAGATGGAAACATGATCCATATGGTAAATATAAACATGAATCGTGTTTTATAAAAATTGGACTATATTCAACTTATGCCAAAAAAAAAATTACATTATATTAAATTTTAATTATCCTATAGTAAATACTTTCTTAGTTATTTTTTAACCAAAAAGTAGGATATATCCTAAATCCGATCTGTAAAGTCTCTTTATCGATTTTGCTAACAATATTTCTAACTACAAAAAAGAAAAAAAAAAAAAAAATAGATCTTATTTTCAATAATTTTCCAGTACATCGCACGGGTTTACGACTAGTAATAATATAAAGTGAAGCCTTTGACTGTTTTACTGACTTCTATCAATTAGAACTAACGAACATTATTATATATATAAAAAAAAAAAAAAATCATTTTTGAATAAAATAATAGAATATCCGTTAAATTTTAATAATTTTAAAAAAAATTTAATACAAATATTTCTAAAATTGAGTTGAAAAAAAAAAAAAAAAAAAAACCATCTTCTCTCATGGCTAGATTATCATTCAATTGGGTTTTGTTGCTCATGGCAGATGGGTTGGGTTAATTTGGGTTTTCTAACATGGATTTAGATATAGTGTAAATGGGTTTTGTGAATCGTGTATTGATATAGTCAGTGTTGGTAGACACTGTTTTTAGGGAATTTGGTCACTGGTTAGGTCTATTTTGGTTATGTGACATAGGTTTTGGTTCGTGGTGGCTATGATTCGATTTGGGGTGAGTGGGTCAATTTGACCAACAATGTGTTTGGTCATTTCTATTAAAATGGGTTCATCCAATTGTGTTGATGTATGTGTGTGTATCTATACATGGGAACACTACTAATCTAGTACACCGATGACTCAAACATGCTCAAGATCAACTCGGAGGTGCATGTGTTTGTATTTTCATTTAAAAAATAAAATAAAATAAATGTCTGGTGGTTGTGAAAATGGGGGAAAATTTGGGTCTGATATTTAGTTTGTTTGGCTACGGTAGGGTTCGAGCCTCTATTAGTTAGGCTTGACCCTCTGTTTGGTAGGGTTTGAGCCTCTAAGGAAAATACGAGTAGAGGCATTTGGGCATTTTAGGTGTTTGGCCGGTTTAAACCTATGGAAACACTACAAATGAAAATTTTGGATTTGGCATTGAGCATCTTCTTGATGTTGGTTGATTTTGCTTTTGTGATAGATAAATTTTATCATACTTGACAATTTTGAATTTGCATTTTACTAAATATTTTTTTATCATACTTTTTAGGCCAAAATATTGTTTTCGTCTCTAAATTATAATTGAGTTTTGTTTTTTGTTCTTAAACTTTGAAAACTTCGTTTTTCCTCCCTGAACTTTGAAAAAGTTCATTTTTACACATGAATTTCGTCTTTTTGTAAAAAAGTCGAGAGACGAAATTCATGTCTAAAAATGAACTTTTTCAAAGTTCAGGAACGAAAAACGAACTTTTTAAAGTTTAGGAACGAAAAACGAAACTCATGTATAGTTTAAGGACAAAAACAATAGTTTAACCTACTTTTTATCATGCATTGCACGAATTATATATAAATGTTATGTACGGTTAAAGCGTTAGTACTGGGAAAGGTTGAGGAGGAATTTGAAGCTTATAAAAGTTTGTATCTACATCCTACAAAGTTAGATATTTCCTATTTCATATTACATGGCATCCTATTTTATAATTAGCAGCTAGAAATGTGGAAAAGAGTTCAACTAGCTTACCCACTTAACCTAAAATATTTATTGTTATTAATTTATTTTTTCATGGGCCCGTCATGACCAAAAGAAAAGACAAAACTGAAAAAATAAGAATTTCTTATTCAAAAGTAATTATTTATTTTTCCGGTTGGCTACCTACTATCAGAAAAGAAAAGGTTGAAACTAAAAATTTGATTAGCACTTTGTTTGATGGCTCTAAACCTACAATATTTTATAAGTAATCCACACCGAATCTACAATTTCTTAATCCTAAATATTTGTTATTAGTCAAATTTGCCAGCCTCCCTCTTAAATCTTTCAGGGCTAAAAACAAAATTCCATCACCTCTGCTTTCATAAGCCATGATCAAAACAAAAATATAAAACTCTAAAGATAAGCATTTCTTATTAAAGGTTGCTATTTGATTTCTCGGTTAATCAAAATTGATGGATTTCATGGCCCACCCTATTTGATGGATTATTTTTTTACTCTTCTATTAATCCACCTAACCTTCTATTCCCATTAAAAAATAAAAATAAAAATCTGTTTTAGTCAAAATTGTCACCTTATATGAAAGTGATTGGCAACATCCTCTGACTATATTTGCATGATCTAGAGCAACCCCAGAATGATCACCTGGTGAGTTAGACAATAACATAAAATAAAAAAATAAAAACCCACAATTGATGGAAAACTTTAATTGAAGCTAGTATTTTTAAAATGTTATAATAGAGATGTAGAAATGATTTTGATGAGTACCAACAAGTAAAAAAGACAAACTATAGTTGTCTACCGCATAATCCAGTAAGCGCTATTGAAGTCATCGGGATTATCAAGAATCATCAACATTTGATTTGAAAGGCAGAAGAATTATTAAGAATCCTGTATATTAAGGAAAGCAAAATACAATTGCTAATTTAATAGAACGGAGATGGAAGCAATTATTGCGCAAGCACAGGAAAATCCTTGGCCTCACCAAATGCATTGTTGGTAATGTTGTCAAGTATAGTATACTGATAAAAACTTGTAAATAAATGTACGACATGGTTCAAGTTTACCTACAACCAAAAATATTTGGGGAGAGAGAGAGAACTCAAGACAATAAAAAATCAATTCAGTTTCAGTACAATCTTGAATCTACAAGCAATCTATTTACTAGTATTATGGCATATCCATAGTCATATAACTTGATATCAGAAAAAAATGCAATCAGGATCTAATAATAATTGGTCGTACACATATAATTCATCAAAATTGTTGCCTCTTTGATCCTATTCTGTTTTATTAATTGAAATTGAAGGGCATATATTACTCTCAAGCAGTCTATTCTGTTCTTTTTTTTTCTTTTTCTTTTTCATTCAAAAAATAAATTCATAACTTAATTTGAATAAACATATATTATTGTAATTGTTGTTATTACTGTTATTGGTATTGTTATTGTTATCATAATTAATATTTTCAAATAGATTTTACTTTCAATTTAGCTTTAAGTTATGTTATTTCATGACTTGACTCATATTTTTATTTTGAAACTTTTGTAGGCACTTGACACATGGCAATAGATGTTGGGGATGTTTAGGATTTTTCCGCTTTTTAAGTTCTCCTCATTTGGGATCTGCTTCAATGGTTTGCTTTTAGTTAGTTTTATGTTCTATTATTTCATGATTTTTCTCATATATTTCGAAGTTAGAAATGAATATAATTCTCTTTTTATTTTTTTATTTTATTATTTTTATATGTTATCAGGTTTTGTTTTGAGTTGCAAATCCATACAAACAACTTTGTGGGAAAGTTATCCATATATGACATTAAATGCAATTCAAATTGTATTATTTCTAATTGTTACGTAAGACGAGAGATTCCATTTAAGAATAGGCAAGTAAGAAAAGCACTAAAGTTATGCTATCTTGCTGAATAAATACTGGCTACATTTTAGTTGCTGAAGAAAAGAGTTGTTACATACAATGAATCTAAGAATTATTTTTAAAATATTATTAGGGGCCTCAAAACTATTGAATTAAGAGGATTCAAATAATCATCCTCTAGACTTCCTAGCTAGGGTACTCTACTAAGTATAATTCTTTGAATCTCTACCATTTTTTTAAAAAACAAATGATTAAGATACTGTCATGTCATCAATCCACCCACACAACCCTAAATCTTTCTTTTTAAAAAAAAAAAAAAAAAAAAAAAAACTCTATTTATTACTAACGGCATTTAACCTCTATTTTAATTTTTCTTTTCTTTTTCTTTTTAGCAGACATCTACCCAAAAACACCATCGTTATTTACCCTAAAATCATCTATCCCTGCAAATTCATTCCAACCCGTCTTGTTCTTCTTAAGAGTAATTATTGGCCGTATGCATATAATTCATCTCAATTTGTTATTGTTATTAAATACGCGCAACTTAATTTAAATAAATATATGCTATTGTTATTATTATTGTTATTGTTATTGTTATTGTTATCATTATTATTTTCAAATAAAGTTTGCTTTCAATTTAGCTTTAAGTTATGTTATTCCATGACATATGGTACTAGATGTTGGGGTTGTTTAGAATTCTTATGCTTGTTCAAGCCTCCTCAATTAAGAAAGAGAAAGGCATTTAGTCTTGTCACAAGGATTGTTGGATTAACCGACGAGAGATTCCATTTGAGAAATATAACCATGTGTAATCCACCCAATTGTTGGATTAACCGACCATGATAATGGCTATGATAACCATTATGAAGAAAAAAAAAAAAAGTCCCTCATTGCTGTTGTAAGTTTTGTCAAATCCTGAGCTCATCAGATGCAAATTTCAAAATTCAAGTTGCCTCTCCACATCATTGGCTGCATACATATAATTCATCACAATTTTTGCATCTTTAATCCTATGGTACCATTATGGCATGAAAAATTTCCAAGCATGTGGTACCACTAACTTTGTGGGGATCTATTGCACCGCAAATATATGAGGAATTTTATAATAATAAAAAATAATCCAAGATGATTCATTGTAAATAGTTACTTCAACTAGTGCAAAACTTTAAGAGATAACCATTTCACTTAGAAATTTTATAACTAATGTTAGCATATGTATATTTATATATTGTCCTAGTCTAGGATTTCTTTAGTATTTATTAAACCGTACCCTAGTTTAGGCATATATATAGTCTCTTACAATTTTACACCTCATTATTTTAATATATATATATATATATTTAATTGAATTTAAATTTTATTCTATAATTAAACATCTCATTAGAATCTTGACATATTATATTTTCTTTAATAAAAATAATATATTATTCCATATATATAAACACAATCATAATAAATGCCTAATACTATAATATATTTTATATATAAACACAATAATAATAAATGTCTTTTAATAATTATCAATTTTCATATTTAGATAAAATATAAAAGACAATAAAAATCATAGTTAAACCAATAATTTTTTAGATTTAATTTTAATTCGTTTTCTGTGCATTGCACGGGTTTGCGACTAGTATGACATTAAATACAATTCCAAATTGTATTATTTCTAATTGTTACGTAAGACAAGAGATCCCATTTAAGAATAGGCAAGTAAGAAAAACACTAAAGTTATCCTATCTTGCTGAATAAATATTGGCTACATTTTAGTTGCTGAAGAAAAGAGTTGTTAAATACAATGAATATAAGAATTATTTTTAAAATATTATTGGGGGCCTCAAAACTATTGAATTAAAAGGATTCAAATAATCATCCTCTAGACTTCCTAGTTAGGGTACTCTACCAAATATAATTCTTTGAATCTCTACCATTTTTTATAGAAACAAATGATTAAGATACTGTCATGTCATCAATCCACCCACACAACCCTAAATCTTTCTTTTGAAAAACGGAAAAAAAAAAACCCTATTTATTACTAACGGCATTTAACCTCTATTTTAATTTTTCTTTTCTTTTTCTTTTTAGCAGACATCTACCCAAAAACACCATCGTTATTTACCCTAAAATCATCCATCCCTGAAAATTCATTCCAACCCGTCTTGTTCTTCTTAAGAGTAATTATTGGCCGTATGCATATAATTCATCTCAATTTGTTATTGTTATTAAATACGCGCAACTTAATTTAAATAAATATATGCTATGGTTATTGTTATTATTATTGTTATTGTTATTATTATTATCATCATTATTATTTTCAAATAAAGTTTGCTTTCAATTTAGCTTTAAGTTATGTTATTCCATGACATATGGTACTAGATGTTGGGGTTGTTTAGAATTCTTATGCTTGTTCAAGTCTCCTCAATTAAGAAAGAGAAAGGCATTTAGTCTTGTCACAAGGATTGTTGGATTAACCGACGAGAGATTCCATTTGAGAAATATAACCATGTGTAATCCACCCAATTGTTGGATTAACAGACCATGATAATGGCTATGATAACCATTGTGAAAAAGAAAAGAAAAGAAAGGTCCCTCATTGCTGTTGTAAGTTTTGTCAAATCCTGAGCTCATCAGATGCAAATTTCAAAATTCAAGTTGCCTCTCCACATCATTGGCTGCATACATATAATTCATCACAATTTTTGCATCTTTAATCCTATGGTACCATCATGGCATGAAAAATTTCCAAGCATGTGGTACCACTAACTTTGTGGGGATCTATTGTACCGCAAATATATGAGGATTTTTATAATAATAAAAAATAATCCAAGATGATTCATTGTAAATAGTTACTTCAACTAGTGCAAAACCTTAAGAGATAACCATTTCACTTAGAAATTTTATAACTATATGTTAGCATATGTATATTTATATATTGTCCTAGTCTAGGATTTCCTTTGTATTTACTAAACCGTACCATAGTTTAGGCATATATATTGTGATGCCCCAAATTCTAATAAGTGTGTGTGTTTGCTGAGTCCCACATTGGGCAATTATTGGGTCGAACTGGGCTTTATTAACAATTGCAAGGAGCCCCAATTGTAACTTAACTAGTCCTTTTGGGGTATAAGCGCAGATGTGGCTAGCGCTTTCCTTGGGTTGTTACAAATGGTATCAGAGCCAACCCAATAATCCCGTGTGGGCTCGGACATATGGGCCCTAACGAGGACGTTAGGGATTTAAGTGGGGGAGATTGTGATGCCCCAAATTCTGATAAGTGTGTGTGTTTGCTGAGTCCCACATCGGGCAATTATTGGGTCGAACTGGGCTTTATTAACAATTGCAAGGAGCCCCAATTGTAACTTAACTAGTCCTTTTGGGGTATAAGCGCAGATGTGGCTAGCGCTTTCCTTGGGTTGTTACATATATAGTCTCTTACCTATACATGTTTATTTAGAATATTCAATACACAAATTATTCTCTGTAACTTTCTGTGCTCGTCTCTAAATTAACATGGTATCAAAGTTAAATTAATTTTTGGCACAGCGGTTTCCATACCACCTGTTCAGCTTCTTGAATATAGTGACCTGGTTGAGTTCACCTCTCTTGTTCTCTTGTTGTCACCGTTAGGCTCCAATTTTCACTGCGTACTGCCTACCCCTCCCGTCGTTGGAACCAGATCCCATCTCATCAGAAAAATCACATCGAACCACCACTGGACGTGCCGGTATAGCTCTCAGTGACTCGCACACCTTTATTTGAAGGGACATACTGAGGGCAATAATTTTATTTTATTTTAATTTTTTAATACAATTAATATACGGATAAAATTTAAGTACAATTCTTTTTCTTTTGAGAAATAATAGTAGTAAAAATCATTTTATTCCTTGAGGCTTAACTTCTTTACCTTAATTGCCATAAGTTCATTTGTCAAGCTTCAGTGGCATTGAACTAAGATTGGCCTTCAGCCATCAAGAGTTTGAACATAATGGCTCCCCCTTAGGAATTTAGCACATATGCCAATATACAATTTTTTTTTTAGTCGAACAATAGACAATTCATTTATTGTGTACAGGGGAGGTTTGTTAGAGAGTTGTTTCTCCCACGAGTGTGTTATAATTACTAGGAATAACTGTAACATAAGTTTGTCCTTTTTCTTTACTACATGTGCTAGAAAGGAACAAGGGAATATATGGAAGGGAGGAATGGAAATGAGGGAGAAGTATGCCTCTTTACTCGTATGACAATGGAACAAATGATGATTCCCACTTTGCTTCACAATTTCTCAATTACTGCACATTTGAGTGAACTACAAATCCTTTCAAAACCCTTTCACTGAGTTGTAGATGCATACTATATGATAACACAAGAGTTCTTATTCAGCTGCGTAGATCATGGCAGCCCAAAGGTTTAATAATCCTTTCCTAAGTCTGTCTTTCAGATGCATACAAAATGGTAACCAAGAATTAACATCAAATCAGTTCGATCAATAAAGGGATGATACCTTCTTTTTCTGTTCGAAAGATATAAAAGTATTCGACCTTGTTTCACATAAATATATATTGTTGTTATTCCATGAATTTTTGCAAAATACTTATATAATCTTGATTCTTCATAAAAATTTCATCTTTGCAACATCAATGATGCAGAATCTCCTGCTAATGGTATCCACCAAGAAAGGAAGATGAAGCTTTTCAATTCTCTTTGTTGAAAATAGAAAGAGGATTTTAACCTAATATTTACCTTGAGCCCACCCATTTATCACCTAAAACATATGCTTCAAATTAGTCAATTAGCTTCTGGCTAAGCCATCACCTCTATGGAGTAAGTTTGAAACTACATTCAATGCAAAATCGAGAGCATCATTAATCACCTAACGTTATATGTTGTGATATCTCAATTATTCAACTCAAATTTGACAATAACTTCCATCAAAATATATTCCACTTCAGCTTAAGATAGTATTGTTAAGTTAAATAAGAAATAAGACTACTAGTGGGACAAAACAATGAATCATGCATCTTGGAAAAAGCAAAACATTCTTGCTAACATTGTCAATGTGTATCAATCTACAGCAAAGGCAGAAATCATCTCAGGACGAATGACTCGATATCAAGAAAAATGGGGGAGCTATGCAGACTCAAACTCCGTTAATCACTAACCAATATGCTCAACACATAATCCTGAGAACAACCAAGGATAAGTCTTCGTCTCCAAGACTCCTGTTATTTAGTGCTCAGACAAACTTTAATTTGTGTTAAACTTCAACCAGATGACACCAAAGACGAGCTGCTAAAGGCCATAACAGGCAGTGGTTAGAGTGGCCATATTATTTGATGTGTAAGAAAGTGACACCAATTAGAACAAGTGTCGTTCACTTTTCGGTCTGCATCCTGCACAATTAATGTCAAACAATTAGTCTATCTCATTAAGAAGAATTACAACCTATCAAATTGTTAAAATTCAAAACAAAATCAATATGCCTGGTCATGCAATTATGCAGTTTGTATTTTTCTTTACTACTAGTGTGGGTCGCACGTGCAAGGCACGTGCTTGCCAATATAAAGAATAATGATTAAGGTCAAATTTAGAATTTATTTATAACATATACCAAAGATATATCATTTGATTTTTGAAGTGCCTAGAAATCTTACTATTACTCAAAAGAAACTTAATTTTAATATATACAAAAGAAATACAAAAATTATAATAGGACACATATACATCATAAGGCAACATTATAACATATTTTAAAAATATATGTGATTTGAGAAGCATTACATCATAATGTTAAGTAGATATGATGTCCAAAAGAACTCAAAAAAGCTGATCCTAATAGTAGGCAATGGATTAACAAAAGAGGGCATATGTTTTTTTCCACTTAATTTGCCAATATAGGAAGACAAAGTAATACACAATATAGTAATAATGTAATTGTTTGTCTTCCTTTATGTGCCAAATTGTTTCTTTAATATAGATTCAAAAATAGATTGTCTTGAAGGATACCAAACTTGAAATTACATATTCATTGGTTCTCATATGGTGGATGATGAATGGACACAATGTTGAACTTATTTTGTGGCTCTCCACAGATTTCAAGCCTTTTTACTCTTATATGAATAAGAGACTTTTTGCCATAAGAGAGCTTGGCAAAGCTATCAATATTCTTAATGCCTCAAAAACAAATTTGGTTGTATCTTGAGAGGTCATTAAAAAGCTCTAGCCATTAACCACTCACTTCCCAATGGATGCCCCATCTTTTTACCATGCTTGTGTTTATGCCTCAATTTTGGGGGTAAATTGGCTCAAATAAAAAGGTAATTGACAAGAATGAGTGAGATACAAAGCAAGATGAAGTATATAATTAACAGAATAACCCAACCATTATTGAACTCCCAGAATCTACACAATCCATTATCAACAAATTTCCGGTTCATTACTTGAGTCCACTTGAATACTGATTTACACAGCTAAACAGAAATTTCCTACCATACCTTTCTTTAATTGGAATTTCAGATCTTAGACATTAACTTCACACATGTAATAACAATTTTTTCTCAAATACACCCTTTCCATCATGAATGATGGAGCATGAAGTACAACAAAGAAGAATATATCAATTAGCTCCCATAAGTATAATTTGTAGAAATTCAAAAATCAAGTGCAGTTATAAACCCTTACCAGTTACCCGTCCTTAATCTGACTTGAGCTTCCCACTCATCAACAATCTGCATAAGTCAAAGATCAAAAGGGTGATGAGATTGTCTTCCAACACTGTGAACATGGATGAGCAGAGTATCAAAAAAGAGAAATCACCGAGTTTAGCGAGGCTCATTTCTATAGGCTTTATCAGCATGATAAAAGCTACCCAAACATCCTTGCATGGGTGTTTACTCATAAGAAGTGGCTTGCCATGTATTCAATCTTGGTTGCTTTCTGGGAAGTGGTGCAAACACTCCAGACACCACTTGGAACAGTTTAACAACATTAATATTGAATATATAGATTCTACGATGCTTCATCACGTTGCTACAAATATGGGAGAAACTGAATTTTCTTTGCTTCTCTTTCATGTTGGTAAAATATTGAGCAAAAAGTTTGAAATTACATTAAGTTTATTGTTATTGATGACTCCATAACTAAAAAAATGAGCATCAACAATGGATTAGAGTAAAGAGAAGAAAAAAATTACTTAAAAGATATTTTTTGGACATTGCATAGAAATTAAATTGCCCATCTTTGTAAATTGATAAGAGTAGTTTTAAATTCAAATGCCATCATTGGATGTGATAGCATACTTAAATTAGTAAAAGTTATTGAATCTGAAATCCAAATGAAATGCTAAATACAATGGAGGCTTTTAATTTTTATGTGACGACAGGTACCAGGCTAGATTTTTCCAGTTGGAAGCTGTTATGTACCAACATATTAGTTTCGATCTCTTCCATTGGCATCATGTTGTACCTTGTTTTCTTTTCTAATTTAGTTTAGCTCATTTCCATTATTTTAGGCAAGTTCATTCCACCCAAACATATTGCAAGTTCAAAAACTACCTGGTTGAAATTAGCAAATGCAGGATCATCAGAATCGCTAATGAGGGTGATGCCCATAGATGCTTGCATCTGCTGCAGCAAAGTTCTGTTCCCAACAAGAGTGGTCCGAGCCTTATCAATTACATCCTGAAAATCAACAGTAAGCCAGATCAACTTCAGAGTGCTTACATTGTTCAAAAAATTCTTATCTCTTCCTCCAAAGTGTAGAAAAAAGAAGAAAGTACCTGTTTAGCTTTTAGAAGTTCACGACACTGCTCTTTCAAGGTCAACAGATCTTCTTGTACCTTCTTTATCCTAAACACCAACTTCATTGGGTTTTCCTGTAGAGCGTTGACACCATTCAAAATCTATTTACAAATACTAATATAGTATAGTATAATTATTTTACATTCTCCTTAGTTTCCAGGCAATAAAACAGAGTTTAGAAATAAAGAGGGAATTAATTATGATTGAAGAAACAGAGAAAGAAGTAAGAATCCCTAGATTGGATTTGTGGGCTAATTGTGCTTACATTGTCCCGGTACACTTGTTGAAACTCCTTTTCGAGCCTGTGCTGAACCACGGCGAGATCATGGTTCGCCTTCGTCAAGAGATTCACCAGGCCGTCTGTTGCTTGATGCTGTTCAATATTGTGCCCTGTTCTCTCTCAAGATAAACATCAAGCTCCTTTTACGAAAACAGGCCTTCCTCTAGGGGCTCCCATGTATCAGTTATGTCTGTGGATCCAATTGAAGTAATCTGATGAAGACTAACAAATCTTCTCTGCAAAAAAAATAAAAATAAAAAATAAAAAAGGCCCAATTGAAGCATATTTTGATCTCAATAAAAATAAAAATAAAAAGTCAAATATTCTTAATCCACTGATATGCAAGGGTAAACAGAACCTTGATTTAACTCCGCAATTGTCAGTCTTGTTGATAGCTCTTCCCATTGTTTTGAATACAATTTCCTTTGAGCCTTTTTTATCCTACAAATTATACAAAAGGAAAAGGAAGATTTAAATAAATTATACTACCAACAAATAATTGTTTATGTAAAATTTACCTTTACTAATTCCTAAAGTTTTTGTTTTAATCCAGTCCAGGAATAGAGACCTTAGTAAAACTCGGGGATTCCCAAAACAGAATACATACATACATATCAATCTTAATGAATTGTAGTTCAAAAAAGGAAAAAAAACTTTATTTTCATCTAAAATTAGTAACCAATCCCACAAAACAAATTTAAATGTTTAAAATATAAAAATAAAAAGAAAACAAAAATAAAGAACAGAATTAAGCTAAAATTAAAAAATATAAGTTAATGTTGACCAAAACCCAAATATAAATAAAACAGAAGAAATGAAAGACGAAATCTAATAAGAAAGAAAGGAGCAGTTTTTTAAGAGTCCTAAGATCTGAAGCTGGAAAACCTTAAGGTTAAGATAGAGCTCAACCATGAAGAAAAGGGTACAAACCCATATACATAAATGCACAGAATCAAATAACAAATAGAATTCAAATAACTGACCTTGGAAGATCTTTTAGGGACTGAGGATCAGAGCGAGATTGAAGCAGAGAGAGAAAGAGAGGTTGAGAACAACCCAGCAAACCCCATTATGTCAAGCTCTTATGATTTCCCATCTTTTCAATCAACCCTTCCCCTCAATATCAGCACCTCACCACCAACTTTGTACTCTTCCTCTGGCTTCACAATCTGTCTGCATGGGATGAGGGAGTGCTCTTTTTAATTGACAAAACGGTGTGCATTGGACTAAAAGAAACTATTCATCCTTACTCTATTCCTTAACAAAGGAATAGCGGGATGAGCATGGGATGAGGAAGTGCTCTTTTTAATTGACAAAACGGTGTGCATTGGACTAAAAGAAACTATTCATCCTTACTCTATTCCTTAACAAAGGAATAGCGGGATGAGCTTCTCTAGGAGCTCATGGTAACAGTGAGTTCTGAGAAAGGAAACAAGGAGCTAGAGCTAGCAAGAAACCGGGGAGCTAAGAGTTATGAGCTCCACATGAACAGAACGGGAACTAAGAAGCGACAATGCTCTAACAATATCCCCCCGACGAGAAGCGAAGCAGGGGGGGTACCGTTCCTGTTCTAGTACTAGTAGCTAGAAGCTAGGCTAGGAAACAGGTAGCTGGCAAACAGGGAGCTATGAGTTGTGAGTTAGCAGTAGGAAGAAAACAAGGAGCTTACAGTGTGGGGTTTGGAATGTCCCCATCATCTTAAAAGATATGAAAGAAAAGAAAAATACAGACATTAATTGATCTCAGGCCAAAACCAAAACAATGTGTATCATCTCTATTGGGTACTATAGACAGGTTTTAATCTAAAAGTCTTAGGAACAGAATTTCATGGTTTAGGTCATCAATTATTTCTCAAACTAGTCACAAGCCTGCACCAAGTGCGGGAAAATTTTAAAATAATTGAATCTGACAAGCTCACTTGAGTGGCTGAAGGATTTCGCTTGAGCGGCCACAAGCGAGCAAGAGGTGATATCTCAAGTTGATGTAGTTGCTTGAGTTGGCCACAAATAAGCTAAAGGCAATATCTCAGGTTGAATCAAGAAACCAAACCTGACGGGCTTACTTGAGCGGGATTCTTCAAATGGAAATTCTCTAAATAGCTCACATGACAATATTTTTTTGTTTCACAATTTGATCATGAATTAAAACTCTTTTAAGTAATACATTGTCAATGGATATTAGCCAATCTAAATTCTAGCAGATTGGTTCCCTAGCTACTGTAGAAGTTATTCATATTTGATGTTATGTGAAGAGGTTTTAAGGTGCATCAGGGTTGACATATATTCTTTTCTTTTTTTTTTCCTTTTTTTAAGATATGAATAATAAAACTTTCATTATAAGAAGAAACAGTATACTTGTTGGATAATTACTGATATCATTTATATATTTGTATATGTACACATTTATCAAGGATCTACTTGCTCCAAATACTATAGGACCTGGAACTACAAATCTAATGCTAGATCTTTGATAATTAAGCAATTATTAGGAAAATTGTTCATAAGAGCAAAAACTTGAACATCAGTTGAAGCTTTTTAACAATATAATTTGTGAGATCTCTGATAATTAAGCAATTATTAGGAAAATTGTTCAAAAGAGAAAAAACTTGAACATCAACTGAAGCTTTTCAACAATATAATTTGTTAAATACCAATCAAGTGTCTGTATCATTACTCTTTCAGGAGAACTAAGCAAAGAAAAGTGTAAAGAACTAATTCAGCCAAAAAATAAATAAATAAACAAAGTGTAAAGAAAATGCCTCAATAAAAAGGATGAAGTACCTGAACTTGCTTCATGCACTAATGAATTTCAGCTATCCTCCCAGTAAAAAAATAACTATAAAATAGCCCTACAACGAAATTATGCCCAAATGTTATTAATAGCTTAATTAAAGTGAGTATATCAGTGAAGAAATACAAGAGCACTTAGGTGTTTGGTTTCAAAGAAAAATAAACAGAGAAGAGAGTAGGAAGTCAGCTTTGGAGGTGTTTATCACTTGCTTTCTATGATGTTTGTATTTTTTTGAGTATGGGCAATCTTTGGACACTGGAGACCGTTTCCCTTGGCATAACCTTCTTGTAAATAAGGGAAACTAGATATCCGCAAAATCTGTAATTTGGTGAGGCATACCATGGGAGCAAATGAAGCACAGCTAATTGAAATCATAAGTATTGAGCATAGCACTTGAAGAGAACTTTCATTTTTCTATTTCTGAGACAGAATATGAGCACCTTCAGTAACATATAGATCTATTTAAATTTCAAAATTGCAAAAAAAGATGTTTAACACTTAATTAATGTACCAAGATCTTATACTGCAGCAGTGATGTCTCTGAATGATTTTATAACTTATTGGGAAAAAAAAAATGCAAAAATACATGAACCATGAGCAAATATGAAAGATTCATGAGAGCACACCAAAACTGACATATAAGGTCATGTATTAATATCTGAAATTTTGGAAAATCTATCGAAAGCTTGAATCAAAAGCCAGCAAAAAGTTTATGACAGCATATCAAAAATTGAAAAGGGAAAAACAATTAAAAAATAAAAACTTGCTCTCTGATTTCCCAAAATTCTAAACTCTTCTTCTATATTTTAAATGTTCAAAAGAGAAAGGTTAATCGATTTTAGAGAGTAAAAGAGAGGAACTTAAATTGTATTGCTTATTATGTATGATCTCAATTGCTGGAATATGACCAATATTATATTCCATGAGTCCTTCCTCCATCTAACTCATAGATTGATAGTCTCTAAACCTTAATCATGCCTGAATTATTTCGAAAAATATGAAGGGAAACAAAGCAAAAGAAATTCACTTTTTTTTTTTCTTTAGTTTAGTCAAATTAGTAAATAATACAAGAAAAGATGATAGTGAAAGGAGTAATTGCAAAAACAATATACCTGTGAGATAAGAAATACTATAAAAGAGGGAAGAGGAGAAGATTTGATAGAAGTTACCACCTTTAATAAACTTGCTTTGGCTTGCAATTATTCCTCCAGCTGGAAAAAATAGACATATTGTCTCAACTGCCTATACATGACAACAGTTTGTATAATTATAATTAAGAAAAAGAAAAAGTATGCTCAAAACAATATTGAGAAGATCCAAATAGATGCCTCAATCTCCAAGGCTCCTTTCATCTCTTGCTAGGGACTAACTACGATTGACAAAGTTTCAGCTGCGTTTAATGGCTCCAAAGAATGAGATGTCACAGCAGGACAAGGTTGGTCATTAATGTCTAATGTTTTAAAAACCGTTACACCAAATACAACCTATGTGACCTTTGTTTGGTTAGCAGTTAGCATCCTCAACAAACAATGACATCCAATTCATTCACAAAAATCACAACTTACCCCTTTGTTAAAATCCAAAAAACTTAAGAAACCATCAGTAATGCATTTATCCAGGCACTTCAGGGATGAGTCCCTAACTGATTTGTTGTGTTAAAAGAAACAAGAAACATCAATATTGGAGCATGTGTCGCATCGTGCCTTTTCTAAATCATTATGGAAGACATTAGAATGTATCAACACTGTGGTAGCTTAAACTACTTGTATCAGCACTGATCATAGGTAAATAACTTCATAAAACTTTTCACTCCTATTTATAAGTTACAAAACCAAATTCCAAAACAAATTGTACAAAGAATATTGAATAAAAGACAAGTAGCAGTAGTTTATAGAGACAGATCCATCACCTTATATGTAAGTGATTGGAAACATCCTCAGACCATTTGCATGATTTAGAGCAACCAGAATGGCCACCTGGTGGGTTAGACAATAACATAAAGCTTAAAAGAAAAACTACACCACAATTAATGGAAAACCTTAACTGAAGCTAGTATTTTTAAAACGTTATAATAAAGATGTAGAAATGATTTTGATGACACCCAACTAGTAAAAAGAAAAACTATAGTTGTCTACCTCACAATCCAGTAAGCACAGTTGAAGTCATCGGCACTGGAGCTTTGATTTCGGAAACCATAACAATTATAAAGAATCCTGTATATTAAGGAAAGAAAATACAATTGCTAATTATATAGAGAGGAGATGGAAGCAACTATTGCGTAAGCACAGAAAAATCCTTGGCCTCACCTAATGCATTGTTGGTACGGTTGCCAAGTATAGTACACTGATAAAAACTTGTATATAAATGTACAACATGGTTCAAGTTTACCTACAACCTGAAATATTTGGGAATTCATTGAAACAAAAATTTGAAGGTTTATATATGCTGTGCAGCAGAATATGTTACATGGAGATCAAGATTGAAACAAAAATTGAAGGGATGTCGCTATAAGAAATATGGTAAATGAAAAAAATAAAAAAAGGTTTATTCCAAAGTGAAATGTTAGAAAAAAGGACATTTGAGACAAAATACCAATTTAAGACCATTTCGAGCTTAGGATAGGAATCAAATGTGTATCTGGATATTTGGAACATGGTGACTCTTAGACCACTATGTGCTGAAGTGCATGAACACTAATTGGGAAATGAAGGATAACCAAAATCTATAAATAGTATATGAACAACAAATTTAGTGAATAGTATATGAAATTGAAAGTAGAAAAAAGAACCAAAAGAAAGGAACCATAATAGGTTTTTTTGGAAGAGAGGAATCAAATGAGAAGACAAGAATGAGAGGACTCACAAATTTTAATGAAACAATTGCATGTGAACCAATTTAAAATCTCTCCATTGTGATTCTTGGACTAGGACCAATTTTTTACAAATAAGTCACCCTGCTGTTTCCATATCCCTTTCAAAGCGAGCAATAAGAAACAACATCCAACTTTAACAACCACTCCAGGAAACATCCAGCCTTAAGGAAGTGCACATCCTGCTTTGCTGGTAGGTGGTAGCAGTTCTTGTTACAGTTAACCCAGCACCACTGCAAAGGCTCATCAGATTTTAATGCCTCCAACTAAGGACATATAGGTGTCAAAGTTGTCCAAACAGCTAAGGTACACCAAAAGAACATTTAGGCACCAAAATGGGTGGTGTGAAGTATCCTTGACATTGGAAAAGAATCCTTTGATAAATAAGAATTTACTGGTGGCTCTTACATCCCAAGAATTTTTGAAGTGGTACCTGTGAAAATAGAACAAGCAGAAAAAGGAACACAACAATTTTACGTGGTTCGGCTATAAACACCTACATCCACAGTCACTTTCATTTCTCTATTTTGCAGTACAAATCTCTTCAGCAGAGCCTTGTTTATTTTGCATTTGATGTTGCTGAACAATCGGGTCTGACTTTGTTGATTTGGTTGGTGCACTTACCTTATTAGTTTGATCTTCAACACTCCCCCTCAAGTTGGAGTGGATATTCAGGACACCCAGCTTACCAAAGAAGGAATGCAGCTTGTGATTGCCCAAGTGCTTTGGTGAATAAATTTGCTGGAAAAGATGGAAAAGATGCTAAGTAACAAGTTAAAAAAATGTTGTAGGAAAAAAGAGAGGGATTAAATTGGCATGAAGGATATACTTATTGGATTAAATTATACTTTATATATTAGAAGAGAATAGAAGATTTGAGAAAATTTACCAGCTCTTATAAACTTCCATTAGCTTGGGACTAGATTTAAACTTCCAGCTGAACACAATAGATATGCTGTCCCTATCTGCACATCGAGGAAGCATATTTAACTGATTAAATAAGAAATAGCCAAAGACAAAAACATAAAGATTTTGGGAAACTGGAGAGAGAAAGAAATTGGGGTCAATTACGAAAATATTCCTAGGTTGATGTATAAGAGAAGAGAAGAGGATGAGGTCAGAGAAAACTTACTGGTCTTCTGTCCTAATAATGTATATGATCCTCAAAATGCTTTTTGTTTACTACATTCACCAGTTCTACTCCCCTTTCCACCTCTTTCCTTTAATTTGGGGCAATGATGAATATTCAGCTCTTCTGTTGACTTCGGAGTGGACTAAAACTCCAGCTGAACACAATGGATATGCTGTCCCAATTGCCTGCAGATCAAGGCAACATTTTTAACTGATTCAATAATCTTTTAGTTCTTTGAATGTTGATGATCCATGTGTTGTTAGTTTTGTTAAATAGGGATGGAAACCTGTGGAGAATTTGAGGTTTATTTTGCAGAAAGTATTGAAGCAGAGCAATGCAGGTAATCTTGGAACAATTGCGCTAGCAAGAGAGATCTCTCTTTTTCTATTCATGTTTCAGTAATTAGAGACTTTTGTTCTTTCAATTATTTCTTATAAAATTTATGAGGCCTATGGACTTAAGAAGGAGAATCATAGTCATCTATTCAAGGTGTCAAGTGTGGGGCAAACATGTATTCACTGTATCATTTGACTCCCCTTTCAAATTATTTTAGTTTATTGTTATCTATAGTTATTTGCTTATAGACTGAATAATTATATAAAAATAAATAAATAAATAAAAATAAAAACCTCACAAAATACAAGGAGTGAAACTACAGGAACCAGGGCCTAAATGATTTAGGCTAAATCTGAAAGCATAAGGCCGGGAAAATTGTAAAAAACAAAAATAGCATAAAATTTCAACCACTGCAGCTGGGGCTAAGGGTGTGTCATCTTCACCCACCATACACAAAAAAGATGAGTATTCTGTTTGTACCTAATGTTCTAAAATGTACAAAGACTAAGAAAGTTAAGGTATACATTTTCAATTTTTTTTGTTGTCAAAGAAGTATGAAAATTTTACAATGCATAGAATTTTACATGTCTGAATTTAATACCTTAAAAAAAAAAAAAAAAAAATCAGAACTTTAACACTCTTTTGTTTAAGAATATTATGGGTAATAGATGTATGAATATATACTTTTTTTGATAACGTGTAGGAACCTTTCTCTAAAGAAGAGTTCTTTGGACTCGCCTCTAGTCAGTAGTAAAACCTACGGACAACTGACCCCACCCGCCAGAACCAGTTGTCGGGTAATCCAGAGGATCATTTTTGAGTGGGAGTACTCCCCGCCTTCCGGCCTCAAATCACCCCTGACGAGCTAAGCAGTTTATCCTCTTTTGTTTAAGAATATTATGGGTAAAGATGTTGAAAGACACTGTTTTTTATAAGTAACTGAAATTCATTAAAAAGTGAAAAAAAATGAGCACCACCTAGTACATGGGGAGTATGCAAAGGAATCACCTAAAAAAGGAAACAAGAAAAACAAAAGAAAGAGAGAAAGAAAAAAACAGATAAGAATACAAGCCGAAATTAATTACTAAAATTTAGATGATCTAGAATATCCAAGAAACAAAGGGGAGAGTTGTTGAAAGAAGCACAAAATGCAATGGGAAAAGACAGAAAATTTCTCTGGAATCAGCTTCTAGCTGTCCACACAAGTGGCTTTAAACTCTAAACTAAGCAACAGCCAATTGTATTTCACTAATGACCAAATATATGCCAGAAATAAAAAAAATTAAAAAATTAAAAAAAAAAACTTATTGCAATTATTGACATGTTACCTTCTAAGTTGCCAAACTCCATCCAAGTCTCCAACACAACAAAATTATTGCCTGCAGATAGATATGGGGGCAAAGACGAATATTCAGCTCTTCTGTTGACTTGGGAGTGGACTAAAACTACATAAATCTATTTTTGCTCCAGCTGAACACGATAGATATGTTGTCCCTATTGCCTGCAGATCAAGGCAACATATTTAACTGATTGAATAATCCTTTAGTTCTTTAAATAATGAACACTAATTGGGAAATGAAGGATAACCAAAATCTATAAATAGTATATGAACAACAAATTTAGTAAATAATATATGAAATTGAAAGTAGAAAAAAGAACCAAAAGAAAGGAATCATAATAGGTTTCGTTGGAAGAGAGAAATCAAATTAGAAGAAGACAAGAATGAGAGAACTCACAAATTTCAATGAAACAATTACATGGGAACCAATTTAAAATTCCCTCCATTGTGGTTCTTATAATACGACAAATCTTTTGCAAATGGGCCTCCCTTGCTGTTTTCATATCCCTTTCAAAACGAGCTTAGATCTTTAGCTTTGAAAACCACTCAGGGAAACTTCCATTTAGCTTTCCATAGAAAGGAAGCGCACCTCCTGCTTTGCTGGTAGCAGTTCTTGTTAAAGTTACCCCAGTACCACTGCAAATCAAATTTTAATGCCTCCAACTAAGGACATATAGCCATATAGGTGTCACAGTTGTCCAAACAGCTAAACTTATTCAATCTGTATTTATCACCATAGCCGTTGCCTTCCTTTTTGCATTTGATTTTGCAGATTAATCGGGTCTGACTTTGTTGATTTGGTTGGTGCACTTGCCTCATTTGTTTGATCTTCAACCCTCTGCCTCAAGTTAGAGTGAATATTCAGGACACCCAACTTGCCAAGAAGGAATTCAGCTTGTGATTGCCCGAGTTCTTTGGTGAATAAATCTGCTGGAGCCTGGAAAAGATGGAAAAGATGCTAAGTAACAAGTTAAAAAATGTTGTAGGAAAAAAGAGAGTGAAGTGCAGATAATTGGCATGAATGATATTAGATTGAATTAATACTTTATATATTAGAAGAGAAGAGAACATCTGAGAAAACTTACCAGCTTTTATAAACTTCCATTAGCTTGGCACTAGATTAAAATGTCCAGCTGAACACAATAGATATGTTGTCCCTATTGCCTGCAGATCAAGGCAACATATTTAATTGATTTAATAATTCTTTAGTTCTTTGAATAATGAGGATCCATGTGCTGTTATTTGCTTATAGACCTAATATTTAAAAAAGAAACCTCACAAGTGATACAAGGAGTGAAGCTACAGGAACCAGGGCCTAAATCTGAGAGTAAAAGGCTGGGGAAGCTGTAAAAAAGCTAGCATACAATTTCAACCACTGCAGCTGCTGCTAAGGTTGTACAAAGCCTAAGAAAGTTAAGGTATAAAATTTCAGTTTTTTTTGTTGTCAAGTATGAAAATTTTACAATGCATAGAATTGAGATTTTACATGTCTTACTTTTAACACTTTTTTAAACAGGAAAAATCAGAATTTTAACACTCTTTTGTTTAAGAATATTGTGGGTAAAGATGTTGAAAGTAACTTTTTTTTACAAGTAACTGAAATTCATTAAAAAAGTGCAAAAATAGGGAGTATACAAAGGAATTGCCAAGAGAGAGAGAGAGAGAGAGAGAGAGAGAGATAAGAATACAAGAGACATTTGGAGCTTCCACCGAGATGCAAATCAAACAATGCAACTAAAGAGAGAGACCTGCTATGGCATTCAACAAAAGAAATCGAACAAAGATGATGGAAAGGAAAACAGTTTCAAACTTTCAATGGAATTATAGTACCTTGGCATATTTCTTCGAAAATTTAACTTAGATGTTCTCATTGTCTTCAATGAACCCAAATCAAACTCATCACCATCGGTTGAGTCAGATTCCAAATTTTCCGAATCCATTGGTAAAGAAAGGTTCCTGGTGTTATCAGGGACCAGGGGAGGCCGACATTCTCCTTCACACGAGTCATTATATCCAATGCATGGAAATTGACTGGAAGTTGATGATGAACCCAGATCATACACATCACTATGAACTATTGATTCAAACTCAGTATTTGTTGTTTCCAGTGGAAGCTCGAAATTAGATGGCAAAGAAACTTCTCTCAGGTACTTGATCCCTTCGAATCCGTGGAGCCCACCTCCTTTGAACACTGGCAACGAGCTTGAGCTCCACACAAACATATGTAGCTCCTTGCTAGTACTTAATGCTACTAAGGGCTTGTTTCGCTTGTTGCTGATTTTTCGTGCTTTTAGTAATGCATGGTCGACAAGAAGATTCTGGACAGAATGGAAAAGAAAGAAAATTTCTGTGGAATCAGCTTCTAGCTGCTCACTAAAGTCGCTTTAAACTCTAAACTAAGGAAGCTCCACCAATTCTATTTCACTAATGACCAAGTATATGCCAGAAATAAGATTATATAAAACCTTATGGCAATTATTGACATGTTACCTTGTAAGTTGCCAAACACCATCCAAGTCTCCAACCAACAAAATCCTGCCCATATTCAAGAAAAAATATCAACCTCTGAAGATTAAATAAGGATAGCAGTATCTATCATTGTATAATTTGAGAACAGCCCAAAAATGATTTGGGGAAAGGAAGAAATTGGGGGCAATTACGATATAATCCAATCATAGGTTGATTTAAATAAAATAAGATTAACCGCACAGTACTGGAGACGACGGCAGAGCCAATAACCGTGTTTGTGAGTTCCCTCCGAGTTCGTGTTATTTACATATCTCCCATTGCTTTTAAACCGATTATTATAGTTGGAATATGGTCAATGTTGTATTGCTCTGCTGCACATCTCCCATTGATTTTAATAAAATAAGATTATCAGAGAAAATAAAGAGGATATAAGATATGAATAAACGTACCGATCTCTCTTAATCTTCAGATTCATCCCCCTTTGATATATTTGCCATAAATTATGATATTTGGAATATGGGCAATGTTGTATCGCTCTGCGTCGAGGCTCCACCATCCACATCTTGCCTCTAATATGGGGCAATGATCAATTTCTAAATAAGTGAGGCGTCGCATGGCTTGCGCTGTTGGCAGGTACATCAGCTTTTGGCACCTCAAAAGATACAGCTTCTGAAGAGAAGAAAGGTCGCCCAACCATTCAGGCAAAGCTTCCATTCCACCAAAATTGGATATCGACAGAACTTTAAGTGCAGTGAAGCGTTGAAATTGGTCTGGGAGAGAGTTGAGTTTAGCCCACCCATACAATTCTAGATGTTCGAGGGAGTGATGGATGGAAGTGGAACTGATGAGACTGGGGAAAGCTTACAGCATCTCACAAAACGGACCAATCTTCAATGTCTTCAAGGATTCTGGTAACCCCTCTGAGATACGCTTCAAGTTTGGGCAATTCTCTATTCTCAATATTTGAAGAGACGTACAGGATTCTAGCCCAATCAATAGAACTTCAACACCGCACCATGACATTACCAATTCTCGAAGGGAAGCAGCACCTTCTATACTTGGAAAAGTTCTCAGTTTGGGACAATTCGAAATTTGTAATTCAGTAAGAGAACTAAATCCTTTCAAATCTGGAATTGATATCAAATTAGCGAAATAAGAAATCTTCAAATAGTGAAGAGACGTACAGGATTTTAGCCCAATCGATAGAACTTCAAATCCGCATTCCTCAATTACCAATTTTTGGAGGGAAGCAGCACCTTCTATACTTGGAAAATTTGTCAGATTATCGCATTTGTGTAATGCAAAATTCTGAAGGGAAATGAGTTTGTGCAGTCCGTCCGGTATGTAACTCAATTTCCCACATTCATATATCCGGAGTGAACGGAGTGAGGTGCAAAAGGCCCATACATCCTGATGTCGCGGGAAAATTATTAGGTACTCCGGGAGTACATTAAATGCGTACTCCCTCCTCTCACAGAAGTGGTGGGTCCCATCATGAATTTAATTAGTAGGACCCACAACTTCTGTGAGAGGAGGGAGTACGCATTTAATGTACTCCCGGAGTATAGTATAATTACCCGATGTCGCGAGATGGATTCTAACTCATCACACCAACTTATATGCAAAGACATGAGACTTGTATTATTCTGCAATAACTGCTCTGGCAAACAACCAAGTTCTGACACTATGCTTATGTCAAGGGATGTAAGTGTGGTAAGCTTGCTACTAATGTTTTCAAAAGTCGTACTACAGATTTCTGAAATCTCTAATTTCTTAAGAGACGGAAAATGACATGGAGCACTTCATAGTTTAGCACAGCTTTCAATAATCAACTCCTCAAGGCAAGGAAACACCTCACATGTTTCTGTTGTAAGCTCCTTTGCATCCTTCCACTCCACTAGATTCATCATATAACTTAATATGAGTCTTCTCAATGTCGGAAACAATGCATTTCTGTAATTTCCATCACTATAAAACTTGGTTCCTATACATCTTACATAATCCATTTTATTTATTTCAAGAACCTTAAGACAAGGCAGATGCCCGAGAGTGGGAACTTCACATGTGTTACAACTCCTTAAAGTGATCTCAATCAAATTGTCAAATAGCGACAACCCATCCCTAGCATCACGACCAGTCAACATCCATGATGGGAATTTCTTAACTTTATAGCCTTCAATTGTTAAACTTTTCAAATTTTGGTGAGGCTGGAGGCCTTCCAACACCTCTTCATCATTAAAATCGTAGCGATCCCATGCTCTATAAACATCCACTTTCCAGTGAAATCCCAACTTGTATATTTTGGCATTTCTTGCTAAATTGGCACTCTTGGCTTGTAAATTATCTCTCACATGCTCTAGATTGTAGATGTCTAATTCTCCACTAAGTTGGTTTAAGCGTCCTAATTCTTCCGACGAACAATCTGCATCTTGACTCACAGTAAAAAATGGCAATGTTTGAAGAGAAGTCAACCGCCCCATATCTTTAGGTGTCCTATAGATCCAATGATTATCAATATAAATATGTCTCAAGTTAATCAAATTGCTTAGATCTTTTGGCAGCTCCTTGATTCCACGGCAATGTTTTATTCTTAAAGTCTGCAAATTGTAGAGCTTAGTGAGGGACTTTGGCAATGCTTTGATGTTAGTGTCTGCGATGTAAAGAAGCCTCAAATGTATTAACTGACCAATTGAATCTGGCAACTCTGTTATAATATTCCCAAATAACTTTAAAACATGTAAACATTTAAAATTTGAGAACATGTTGCCAAAGTAGGCATATTCTAAAACTAATGTGTGCAATTTCATGAAACCATCTTCTAGAATTGGAATTTCGGGTACAACTTTGCCATCAGATCGAACCACTAATCGTCGTACGTGATTGATATCATTCATCGAACCCCCTTCCAAAATTTGAATTTCAAATTTTGAAATTGAGAGCGCAAAATCATACACCAAATCATTCATCTTGCAACTGATAATATTACCATAGGTATCCCTTCTAGCATCTTGGAAAAAAGAATTTGCCAACAAGATATTAAAATACATGTTACCAATATCCTCCATCACTGCACAACTTCCTCTAAAGGGTTCAAGGAACCCCTCAGCCATCCAATGTTGAATTAGTTCATCCTTTTCCATGTTATAATCTTTAGGAAAAATTGCACAATATGCAAAACATTGTTTTAAAGATGTTGGAAGATAATCAAAGCCTAACTTTAATATCAGAAAGACCCCATTGTTATCATCATCCAATAAATCCCAAAGTTTATTATTTTGAATTGATAACCATTCACTTTTATCATCTTTAAAATATGTTGTTCCTCCTAAAACTCTTGCAGCCAATGGAAGCCCTCCACATTTTTTAGCAATCTCTCTTCCAATAGCCTCCAAATCTGGAGTTCGTGGAATTCTTTCATTTGCAAATGCTATTTTCTCAAATATGGACCAACACTCATCTTTTGATAATTTTTCCAAGTAATATAGGTCAAGTGTCCCCATGAGATTTGCGACCTTGTCACTATGGGTTGTTACAATAATATTATTTCCAGTATTTGAAGTAATTTCTAACAAATGACTCCTTAAAATACCCCACTCATCATGATCTTCATTCCAAACATCATCAAGTACGAGAAGATACTTCTTCCTCCACAATTTATTTTGAAGTTTTTGAACTGTTGTGTTTCCATATTTTGACTGAATCAAGTGTCCACCAAGGGATTTAAGAATCTCACTTAAAATCTTTTCAACATTGAAACTTTTAGTAACACGTACCCATGCCAGTACATCAAAGTGTTTCCTTATTAGTGCATGGTTATAAACTATTTTTGTTAAAGTTGTCTTTCCAATACCTGGCATACCCACTATAGGAAGAATAGAAATTTGTTGATTGCTTGCACTAGTCAGCAACATAACAATTTTTGAGACATCACATCCTCTTCCTACATCTTCTGAATCATTGAGGAAGGAGTCTATCTCTCTGTCAAGACTAATATTGGGGATAAGATCCATAGACCCTAATCCAAAACCATTCTTAATTCTATCCAATGATTGGTTGATGGTTTTAATTATGTTTTCCATATTGGTATTGTAGAGTGAAGAGGAAGTGCGTACCTCATATAGCATATCGTCAATGTCATAAGCTACATCTCTAAGCTTTGGTAACCAAATCGTCACAGACTCATTACTTACTAACCTTTTCTCAGTATTGTGTAACACCACTTGAATCTCAGTTAATGAAACGAGAAGGTTTATTATCTCCTCCCTGAAACCCCACTTAGAAATGCTATTCATATGCTCAGTAGCAAATGATCTCAACTTGTCTACTAGTCCATCAACAGCAACAACATTGAGGACAATTTCAGCGCTATGTTCTTCATTACTCTACAACAGAAAAATTAGTATAAATGGTTTTGTTTAGAAATAAAAAACTACATATAGAGATCGGGCTCGATTAACACCTGTGTGACAACTTTTCCCTTCGTAGTTTTTGACATTGAAGTTGAGGAAGTTTTACTATCCCTGGCATCGCTTGAAGTTGACGAACTCTTAAGTTTTTTGTTAGGCCCTCCAATTGCTAGATAAGCTTCTTCTTGAACATCTCTAGGCACGTTTTTACAAATAGCAATATCATGACCTTTAACTCCTGCCAAGTGTGATTTAATTCTTGAAGCACCCCCAGGAAATTCATTATTACAGAATTTCACATTTGAAACGGCCATTTAGTTTCTCAGCATGCTTCCAAAATTGATCTTTGTTTCTACCCATATTCCTTTTTCCCTAACAATAAAAGCATAAAGAACATAATCTCATAGTCAAATAATGTAATAAATAATCAAAGGAAATTCCAAGACTTGCACGTTCTCTTTGTTCTTAACACGCATACCAAATTTAGAGTTAATCATATATCATTTACTATCTAATCTTTTCTATATAATTTTAAAGTGCAAAAAATATGTGAAATTAAATATTTTATAGATAAGATAGCTATTGATCTTTGATCAACATGATATTTTGCAAGCATGGAAGGTATAAGGAGACAATGAATTCCAACGGTGAGTTTATCAAAAAACACATTCAATGTAAAATTATTAAGTAGTGTAACATTAACAAAAGTTACACAAGATATAACTTGAATCTAATCCTCTAAATAAAATGGATCTATAAAATAAGCTTATTTTATTTCTTTAAAAATAATGAATAATTAGTTTATTTCTCTTTCACACACACACGCGCACACATACACACATATATATCATATCATATCTTATATGATTATTAAATTCATTCTATAATGTTACATGTGCATTGTTTCCTTCTTAAATTCCTCCAATCCTTAAATTCATTCTATAATATTACATGTGCACTATTTCCTTCTTAAATTCCTCCAATCCTTAAATGCATTATTATCTACTCAAATTTCCCAAAATAATGGAGTAATGCTAGAAACACTACAACTTTTACTACAAGACCTTTACAAATTATGGTTGTGATATTCCGACCCAAATATGTGATTAATTATGCGTATTATATAATTAATCTTATTTATAAAGTGATTAAGTTTTCTTATTATTACATGGGTGTGTGTAAAATGATATTTTGCAAAACCCATTAAATAAATTATGGGAACTTTGGAAATATATTACATAAATAAGAGTTTATGTATAATTCTTTATGATTGGGGTTAATTGGGAATTCAAGAAAATAATGGGGGCAAGATTGTAATTTTACAAAATAGTGATGAGTTACTATTCTCTCCTCTCAATTGTATTTCACGTTAACCCCAATTCCCTAAACTGAAACACGTAGAAACCCCAACCACCCATGCTTATCTTTTCTGCTCCCTCAATCTCAATCTCTCACTCGGTTCTCTCTAGCTCTCTCTCACCCGATTCTCTCTCACACTCTCACACTATCTCATCCGAATTTCCTTGCTCAAATTACTCTCCAAAATATCTTAGTTCCTTCATGGAAATCACCATTCTCACAGCAAGAACAAGATTGATAATCAATTAAGGTAAGAGCTTATGATTTTAATCAAGGTTTAGAAGTGGGTATGATTGAGATTGTTTGATTGATGAAATTTAGTTAGGGTTTTGATATTGGGGGTTTAATCTTTGAGTTTTGTTAATGGAAGTTGCTGGGTTTTTATGTTTGTATGTGGGTTTGCTTATGGGTTCATGAGTATGTGTGACCATGGCTGATTTTTAAGTTTTTGATGAAGAATACCTCTGTTTCTGTTTTCTGCAGTAAGCAGAAAGTTGTATGAAATTCTGGGATTTTTGTAAAAAGTAATTTGGGAAACGGTTTGTTGAAGATTGATTTATTATATGTCTAGCATAAGTGTTTAAAATCTCACTTGAAAATATGGTTATTTGAATACCTTTTGAGAATTTATAAGAAAATCCTACAAATCTGTCAAATGGACAGTGTCTGTTTTTGGAGTGATTAAATATTTGTGGTAATCGGTATATTTTGAATCTTAATATAACAATGAATAGAATGAAAGCTAACACACAGGGCTTGAGTTTAGAATTAAGAATTACAGCATTTGGGTTGATATTGAAAGAGTTATTAATTTTCTTATGAGACCCTAAATCTTTCAGGACAGATTTGTGTTTATCACATGACGAGAATTTTAATAAATTCTAGAGATGTTATCTCGATCTGAATTTTCTGTGGTAGCCTTTACATATATATGACGTCATCCCTGTTAAATTTCAAGTTACTTTGATAAATTTAAGTGGTCCAAATGAATTTTATAACAGGACTGATCTGCAGAAAATTTGCTTAATGATAAGCTGAAAATATTGGAACTTTTTGAGTTGTAATTTGATGTGAGTATTGTTTGGCATGTATACTACTTGGGTGAATTTTATCGTGCCTTGGTTTTGTTATTTGAAACCCAAAGGAAAAGTATGAACTATGTAATCTTTGTTTATTCAAATATTTTCTGATTTGATGAATGACGTGTTTAATGGATGTATTTGTGTTTTGGGAACCTCTTGGAGGTGGGTTAGGAATTCTGAGTGTTTAAGAAGATTGAGAGTTTATGAGTTGATATGTTAAGACCAATGAATTAATAGTGATAAGCTTTAATCTTTGGTTTAGGTGTTACAAGTACCCAAGTTTGAGCTCCTTCAACTTTAGGCTCTCGATTCTTCTACTTTCAGGTAAGGGATATGTGATATGGGTTTTTGGTAAGTTATGAAATTATTTCCAAATCTTATTATGTATTGAAAGGTTTTGATAAGAAATGTTTCATACAAGCATGTTTTAACAAATATATGTTCGTGAGTATTTGAAACTCACGAACATAATGTGTTAGCAAAATATGTGGATATGTTATAGTTATAATGATTATTGTGGAAAAGTATTCAAAGAAAGATTTGTTTTATGGTTATTGCCTATGATATGATCTGAACTCTGCCAGTAGGGGTAAATTACTGGCTTTCCATGGAAATACTCTGTTATTGGCCATTAAGAAGTGAGGACTCTGATGTTATCTTTGCTATAACCTCCCCCATGGTTAATGAAAATCACATCAAATGAGATGTGAAATCTGTTGATATGAAGAAGGACTAGCATTGTGGGGAATGCTAGAATGTCTGGCCTAGAGTGCCAGAAACCTCACAAGCTGTAACAGACTTATCAGACAAGCTAACCAAATGTTATTTATGATCATGAGAGAATAATTATGTGAAATGTGTTATAAGTATTATGAAATTTAGTAATCTCTCATGAAAGAAGTTTCTGATGAAATGTTTTACCATTCTCTTAAGGATGATATTTATTATTTATGAAATGTTAAATTTTGTAATTGTAAGAGAATGGTTATGTTTGAATATGTGAAAGAAGTTTATTATGAGCGTATTGTTGCTCTTTCCAAAATTTTATAAATAAGAAGTGCATAAATTATTTTAAGAGCAACATAAAGATTATTTATGAAAGATGTTTTATGTTCTACATATCCACATAATGAAATATTTTGCTTTACATGCATTCTTACTAAATTCTTGTATTGCTTAAACCTTACTGAGCTGTGTAGCTTACCCTTAATATTTTTAGTCAGCAGATCTTTTACTTTGGAGCAGCGGGAGCCTTAGTTGAGTTTTTTTGGAAGAGCTAGTATTAGTCTTTTATAGTCTAGCTTCTTATTTGGTAGTTTTGCATTTAACTCTGTAGACAGTTTGTATTTAAGAATTTATTGTTAAGAAGAGTTGAAATCTTTTATGTAATCAGAGATTGTATTATATGAACTTGTGGTATTTTCATAAATAATGGATTTTTTATCATTTAGAGAAATGTTAGATGCTCTAACTAGCCAGTATCATAGAAAATAAATAGAAGTTTTTATTTATAAGTTTTTGTTGGTTCGTGTAAATATCAAGTTAAGACTTGGTATTACCATGTCGGTCATGATTGCAAATCTAGGTTTCGGATTTGGGTCGTGACAGAGGTGGCATATTAGGTGGAGGATGTCAGCTTATTAATTTAACAATTACATTTACAAGTCATTAATTCATTATTAGGTAAAAAAGAAAAGAAAAATCTCAAACTTAGTCGTTCCCTTCCGCATCTCAAATCCATTCGCCACCACCTAACCCACGCGAGGCAAGCGTTTTAGACTAGATCTACTCCAAAAACTAAAAACCCAACTGACTCACCACCTGCTAAGTTCATTATGATTTTATAAATGTCCAATTAATATAAGTATTTAGTATATAAAATGTATCATTAATGAGATTGTAAATCTCTATTGAGATTTAGAGTGTTATAAGTCTAGCTACTTTGCCATTTCATACTTATAAATTTTTTTTAACAAAAATATTAATAATAATTCATATTTAAGGAGTTTACTCAAAAAAACAAAATGATACCCTCCTTCCCTCAGTCTGTGTTGATTGAGGAGATGGAAGATGGCATGCCTTTCCTTGTGTGTGTTAATAAACTATTTATTCAACCAAAAAAATAGTCAATAGCATAAACGCATGTAAAATAGGTAGCACTTACTATAATAGCTTGCAGATAGGACGCTGGGGAGAGTAAGAGAAAGATAAGAATTGTCTGCGACTTCGATCTATGGATCACCAGAAATTAATGGATGATAAAATGAAAAGAGGAACACTCATCTATATATATAAATCGAAATGAAAAAAAAAAATAAGAAAAGAAATCATAAAGGTAAAGAGCAAAGAATGATGGCAGGGCCACAATCATTTTGGGGCTTCAACCAAAATTTCAAGTTGGGATGATTATTTAATAATAAAAAAAATTTATATTTAAGAACTTGAACCAAATGTTGGGATCTTGTTGTGATTTTTCGCATATTTTTTATGTGTGATTTGTTTTGTGATCTATATGATCTATGAATGGCTAAAAAAATGGGCTAGTAGTAATTTTTTATCAATATTTGCGTTATTTTTGTAGCTCATGTGTATACTGTCATGGCTTTCACTATGAAATACTCCCTTTGTTCAATCAAAATTATGGAATGATTTTTTGTTATCTGCATTCCATTTTGGGTTTCTTTTTACTGTGTTTGTGCAAAACTTAGTTCTTAAATAGTGTTCATGAAGTTAAGGTTTTTTTGCAATATATTGATTTTTTTTTTTAGGCTTAAATACAATGTTGTTCCCTAAAGTTTATTCACTGATCGTTATTCGTCCCTAAAATTTAAAATGAGCGTTATTGGTCTCTGAAATTTCAAAACTAATCGTTATTGGTCCTTCCATCCAACTCTATTAGTTAGTATACATATGTGACTAACGGAGACATAAGGTGGCAGTTTTTAAATTACGTGGTAATTTTTTAAAACAAATTAAAATTACACATCATTATTTAGACCCAGATTACCTAATCCCAATCCATATTTAATGATCCATTTTCAGCTTCTTTTTTTTAGATTAACCCATTTTCACCTAAAGAACAAAATCAATCCCAAATTAAAATTTATAGCCTAACTCTCTTAGCCCCCTCTCAACCCGACGCCGCCCCTATGGCCCCATCAATCTATTCCTCCATTTTTTTTGTTTCACTTCTTGCTTGATCGTCTCTACTGTTCACGAGCTAAAGTAAGTACAAGGATTATGACCAATACTTGCTTCTAGTCTTCTTCACAAACAATCAGGCAAATCTGTATTTTCTTGCCAAGTCTTAAAAAGTTAACGATGAATAGGACGCTATGGGCTAACATATGGAATCCCAACAATCATCTGCTCATTCAACAGGCTTCACATGGGTGTCTCACTCTTCTGTTTTTCTACTTCTTATGGTCCATACATGATATTTACTGTCAAAGATAAAGCCTCTACGTGGTTATGGATGGTTGACTACAATACAGGGCTCTGCACATGAGATGAGCAAGAAACTTCGCTAGGTGTAACTGCTTAAGAGATGAATTGGACAATTTGCAAAGAAGTGAAAAAAATAAAAAAATAAAAATGGGTCATTAAATGTGGATTGATGGGAGCGGCGTTGCGGCTGAGAAGGGCTTGAGAGAGTTAGGCTATAAATTTTAATTTGGGGATTTGATTTTGTTCTTAAGGTGCAAATGGGGTCAATCTAAAAAAAAAGAAAGTGAAAATGGGTTATTAAATGTGGATTCGGGTTAGGTAATTTGGGTCTAAATGATGATGTGTAATTTTAATTTTTTTTTTTTTTTAAAATTGCCATGTAATTTAATAAGTACCACCTCATGTCTCTGTTAGCCATATATGCATACTAACTAACAGAGTTTGTTGGAATGACTAATAATGATCAATTTTGAAACTTTAGGGACTAATAATTTTCATTTTAAATTTCAAGGACTAATAACACTCAGTGAGTAAACTTTAGGAACCAACAGTGTATTTAAACTTTTTTTTTTAAGGGCTTCAGTTTATAATAGATTCTAACTAACAAAGTGGGGGATTACCTAATCAAGTGAAATACATATCAAGCTCATTCAATAGCATTGCTATCATGCCATGGTAGGGAGCTTTTACATCAATATATTATAAGGATTAAACTTATAGATCAATAAAAGTGGGATATTTACGATTTCAGATTTTGGGCTTGCAAATTATTATACTCCAAATCACTACCTTCCTTTTAGAAACTCAGTTGTAAAAGATGTTGTATAGAGCCCTTGAGCTATTTTTAGGTTGAATCATCATGGAATTGATATCGATCTTTAGAGTTTTGCGTTATATTCAATACTTTATTGTTTGTTTGTTTTTTTAAAGAAAAATAAATTGGTTTCTAGCTTAACAATTTTGTATGGTATTTTTTTTTCTTTCTACTTTTAACTAATTAGTAAATATCTATTTATTTTTCCCCATCAATATTGAAATATAATAGATTCTATATAATAATATTCAAAAAATAATAATAATAAAGAATCCCTCGCGCAGGTTATTGTCTAGTAAACAATAATATTAAACGTATATTTATTTAAATTACAAGCCAAGTGTAAAGACTAAAATCCTTGTTTGTTTTTTCTTTTATTAGTTGAGATATTTTTAGGAAAACTGTGTTTATTATGATTTTATGAATATCCAATTAATTTAAGTAATTGGTATTTTTTTTTTGTTAAGATAAGTATCACTAATGAGATTGCAAATCTGATCTATTTAAATAAATATACATAACTTTATTCTTTTTTATAGAAATTATGTAATTTAAAAATAATAATTATATATATTGAGATTTAGAGTGTTAATAAGTCTAGTTACTTTGCCATTTCATAGGTATAAAGATTTTTTTTTTTTCTTAAGAAAAATAATAATACATGTTTTAAGGATTTAAATATATATATATATATATATAATAGAAAGATTAAAAAAAAAAAACTGAGAGTTTATTACCACGTCTTGAATCTCCTCCCTAGCTCCTTTCCTCAGTCTGCGTTAAATTAGGCGATCGAAGATTGCAGGAGGTTCCTGGCTTTCGATAGCCAAAAAAAAAAAAAAAAATCAGAAAAGAAATTATAAAGGGGAAGAACAAAGAAGTAAATAAATGAAAAGATCATGTTAATATTTTTGATGAGAGAGATCATGTCAATATTGAAACTTACCGGCGAAGAGAATGTAATTGTACGCGGCTCGGTATCTCTCTCTCTGGAAGACTTTTGAATTTCTTTTGTTGCTGGCTGCATATGTAAACTCTTTCATGGGCCATAATGGAGAAATTCCAATTCTTATATATGAATAATGAATGATGCTACGTGACGTGCTAAAAAGTTTTGCATTCCTCACTCCTCTCAGCTTTATTATTTGGTCTCATTTGCTATAAAGAATAATTCTAGTTCAAATCTCTCTTCCCACTTGTCATAACAATTAAATTATAAAAATAAATAAATATAAACTGTTTTATATCAAAAAAGTTTGAGAAAATACAAAAAATATAATTTATTTATTTTATAATTCATCTATTACAAGTGGGAGAGATAGGATTCAAACCCTGAGTTTCTTTATAAAGGAATCCAAACAATACTATTAAGCTACAATACTCTTGGCAAAATAGATATCAGTGAACATTAGAAAAGAAAGTAAAAATGATATACATCTAATTAACCATTTAATTTTTCTTTTTGAAGGTTAAAGCAATAGTCTAGAGTAGTCATTTAAATTAGCAAATCAACCTCCCTCTTAGCATTTCTTATTGAAGGTAGCTATTTAATTTCTCCGTTAGTACGTAGCATGGGATATGATGAAAGTTTGAAGACAAAAGTTAGAGTTGCACTCTATTCGATGGATTATTTTTTTATTCTTCTATTAATCCACCTAACCTTCTATTCCCTTAAAAAAATATATCCGTTCAAAATTTTGGGTTTGATGAAATTTTAAATTAAATTTACGTTCACGAAGGCATGTCCCCATGACTAAATATTTTTTCCTTTGCGTACGCTTTCATGTGCCATGACCAAAAGAAAAAGAGAAAACTTAAGAAGATAAGCATTTGTTATTCAAAAGTATTTCTCTAAATAACTTCTTTTTAATTTTATTTCTCATTCAAATGGTTCTTTTTTTTTTTTGGTAGTGTTGATGCAGGTTAGCGAGCCAAAAAAACAATGTGACTCTCGTTCCATTTGATTTCTCAAGATGCTCATCTCTATTGGGTACAAATGTTTTACTAATAGAATCTCATACTTTAGGTCATCAATTATTTCTCAAACTAGTAGCAAGTGCAGGAAAATTTCAACACATGATGAAATTTGATAATTTGTCTTTTGTAAATTTTGTAAATGTTACAAAATAAATGTAGATCTATAATTTAAGTTCCATCTTATCTCTTATGTTTGCAATTGTTACCCTTAATAAAATATAAACAAAAATAAATAGATCAACCATTTGATAATTTTACAGTCAAGTTTTACAAATGAACAATCAATAGGAAATCGATTTCAATTTTTTTTATCAGATTGTTTTTTCCCAACTTTCCGATTGGGGATTTGGATGTGAGATCAATTGAGTAATTAAATTGATGAGTCCAGGTAACGGATGCCCTTAGAATAATGGTTAAGTAAATATTTAATACTTCTACTTTATAGAAAGTAGTAAAATCTATATATAAATTAAAGCAAAAGACGTTGCCATCTTTCTGCCACGTGACATCTAAGATAACGTCTTCTACTCGATGCGTAGCATCTTAGGTGGCACATGAATTAAATAAACTAAATTAAATACCCGCTACCCTATAGTAAAAACTACACCATTAATAAATTAAATACCCACTACCCAATTAAATGCTCAAATTTTAATAAATTAAATAGTCTTATTAATTAATTCAATATAAATAGATATATTCCAGCCAAATCTGTTAAACACAATATATGTTATTTCAAATGGATCTAATAGATAATCCTATATATGTAGAGCATGCTTTAAATGTTATAGATCCAATATGCTACTCTTCTGTAATTCTGTTACTTCTTCCAATTGGTCTATCTTCTCGATAATGGAAAACATCAAATTAATTTCATCTTTTGCTTGAACCATGTAGGAAAAAAGAAAAAGAAAAAAAAATCAATAGCATAAAAGACATGTTAGAGTGCACTTACTCTGAATAGCTTGGAAATAGGTAGATGCAGTCAATGAACTTCAGAAAGAGTAAGAGAAAAAGGTAATAGCTAGCGAATTGGAAAAGTATGAGGAAGAGAATAGAAGTAGTGATCTAGCAATTTACAACACGTTTTGTACTCTTATAGAAGGACGTGTTAATATTTTTTATTTTCTTCCAAAACTTGGTCGTAGACCGAAATCTTTCAATTTAAAGTTTAATTGTGTACAACACGCGAATTATTATTTTGTAAACCTGGCAGCTATTATTTTATGGAGTTAGACTTATTAGAAACAAACGTTTTTACTCCATTTTGCTAATACGATAGTTGATTAATTTGCATTTAACCTATTATCGGATAATGAGAGGAAGAAAAGAAAATTGCAGTTGCTTAATTTAAATTTTGATGGCTTGACTGATATTAATTTGTAAATTAATTAAACAATCACTGTAATTTACATGTAAGACAAAGTTTTCCTCCAAGCCAATTTTGGAGGAAAGTTCTTCCAACTCATCAATTTAACTTATAAAACTTATTTCTTTAGGCTTAAATGTATAATTAACTTATAAGACTTATTTCTTTAGGCTTAAATGTATAATCGTTCACCAAAGTTTAATCCATTAGAAATTTTAATTTTATGTTTAAAGTGATTGCTTTTAGCGTTTTAGATGATACGGCTAAATTAAAAAAGTGATTCGTCATCACTTAATAAAAACTAAAAACGATCATATTAAATTTGCAAGGGACTAAAAACAATCTGCTTTAAATTTTTTATTTCTTTAAATTTGTTAGGGATTAAAAACAAACATGAACTAAAATCACGCATGCAAGGTACAAAGCTGCTTTACCAAACGATAGTATTACTTTACAAAAAGATAAGACTCCCTTACCAAAAATTTCCACTTTACTACTACGCACGCACTAAGTTTTAGCTATTTTTTTATTTTGAATTTTCAACTCTATTTTTTTTTTTGTTATCATGAAAGATAACTTATTTATTTATTTATTTATTTTTTAACTCTATTGATTCTCAACCACTCATTTATTCCACCTACCTAACCAAACAAATCTCTCCTCTCTTTTTCAAAATGGCCAAAATATTGTTTTTGTCTCTAAACTTTGTATGAAGTTCATTTTTCGTCCCTGAACTTTGAAAAAATTCATTTTTTCACATGAATTTCGTCATTGAACTATTTTTTAAAAGTACAAAATTTATGTGTAAAAACAAACCTTTTTAAAGTTCAGGGACCAAAAACGAACTTTTTAGGATTCAAGGACGAAAAACGAATTTCATACATAGTTAGGGACGAAACACAACAGTTTAACCTTTCAAAATCAATTGTAAAATTTCGAAACTTTTCTTTTACCCTAACTAATGGGGCTTGGAATTGACATTTGATTAATATTAGACTAACATATGTGTTGGGTGAGTTAGCCTAAGATATGGGCTTAATAAATTAATTATAACTTTAACCAAATAATAAATATATATATAAAAATTAGAGGTAACTTCGAAACCAAAATATTTTGTTCTCTTAATCAAACCAAAACGACATCTAGTACGGTATTAACCAAAATATTTCAAAACTTAAAATTTAAAATCTCAATCACCAATTAACTAGCTAATTGATAATCCAATTTGCCTTCAATGAGAATAACCACCCATTCCACACTAGCTGATAAAGTGATGGTTTATGATGCCCCAATGCAAGAGCCTAGTCATGTGGACCACAAAGCCACAGGACTGTGAGTGTTTACCCCAATTAAAAAGCAAAAGCAATCATTTATTAAGTTTACATCCATGTGCGCATGCTCCATCTTCAAGGATTCCCTACTAAACAATCATCTCAAGCATATATATTAGTAAGAAGACTACACCGTTTACATAAAGCTTGGTCTTTCTGCTCAATACCATGAGAGGCTCGCATTACCATTTTAGGACCCATATATCTGCACACGTGTATATGATTCTTATGTTCCCTACTTTCCCTAAAAGTAAGTAGGGAAAGTATATTTCTTTCACCTTTCAATATTAAAAATGTAATAGGTGTCTACTTTAAATTAAAGATAAAGTAGAGATCACAGTCTGGTTCAAAATTGTCAGCTCTAGGGGAATAATGTATACATGGGTTTTCTATAGATAATGAATTCCAACATTTCAACATTTCTCATCATGTATCTTTCTGACAGTCTTACAAAGTGTACAAGCTTAAGCAATTGATAATAATAATCACAAATTAGTACCATGCACTCCCACCTTGAACTTAAATCTGTAGCCGTGGTATGTTTTCCAAATGTCTGTCTTGATAGTCCCAAAACATGCAGAAGCCCTGTGTAATTACCTGGAAAACTCGAATCAACAGCTGCTACAGAGGCTAATATTGTATGAATCTTTGGGTTCTTCAGATTTATTGAGCCTTGAAAATTCAATCATTAGGCCTGCCAAAACTAGGGGTGAATATCTGGCCGATTGCTTCAAGTGCAGAAACATTCCAACTCTCAGCATGCCTAACAATCTGTTAAATGAAGAGAGCAAAGCACCCATAATTAGTGGTAATCTTGGCATATGCACCAGAAGTACATATATGAACATTGCAGCAATAGAAAGAGCTTTTATTTCTTACTTTAAACTTGTCATCTAATTCGTAGATTGTACTTCCATCAATGCAAATGAGGGGCCTCCATGGAAGTTTGAGGTAAGTCCTGCACACGACGAAAAAAAACAGCTTAGGCTTGACCTACAAGCTAGTGGTAAAAGGAGGAATACAAGGTTGTCGCAATCAAGGAGAATTTTTTTATACTTCAAAAGTGTGAGAAAATAATAGTTGTTTGCAGAAGTGAAGAGGCAACAAGCCAACAATGAATCAATTCCACTAGTTCCTTTTTAGAAATATTTTTTGTTTTGAATCTGCAGTACAATAATCTTTGATTTGTTCTAAAAACTCAATAAAGGCTCCTTTGTGCAAGGCATGTCACTGGAAATGGCTCCTTGGCCTCAATGGCTTTATCACATTGTAGAAATGGAAAATATTTAATTGGAGCAACAGATAACACTTAATAATAATTCTATCTACATATCTTCTTAGTGTGCCTAGAATACATCATAGTTGATAAACACTCGGGTAAATCATATTTCTCCAGACATTTAGTCTTGCCGTGCAAAGAACAGTATTATATTACTTAGTAACTGCATTTTACATATTTTTCTAGGGTGCTTACCACACTGCATAGTCAATAAGTAGTTCAATAAGCAAATCACGTATCTCCCAGCATTAGAATGGATGGCCAAAAGAACAGTATTACATAATGCATGCAAAGCACATCAAGCAGTAATAAACTTCATTGCATGAAGCCTCTTGACTAAGAATAAGTCTAGCGACAACTTCTTCCACAAACTTTTTGGGGTGACATTGTGAGTGATGGCCAATAAAAGTAGTGCTAGTGGTTTGCCTATTTGAAAGTGATTGCTCACCACTCACATTTTATCATATTAGCAAGCTATGAACAAACGTTGTGAAAAGAGTTGTGTTAGTAGCAGAAGAGGTTTAGTAAAAATGATATTGCAACTAACATAAACTCCACTAAAAATTAGAATAGAATAGAGAACAAAGTAACTGCATGATATACAGAATAAGCTTTGAGTTTGTCCACTAACAGTAGAGTTGATGGGAATAGCTTGCAAGAGCAATTATTTTCATTATTTCTTAAGGCATATAAATTAATTTACTAATTTATACCAAAAAAACAGCAAGTAAAGTCTTAAACACCTCTCTCCCCTAAAGGGACCAAAGGCAAAGTAGGATCTGAGCTTATATAGCAACTAAACACACACACAAAGTTGACCAAGTTAGGTACCTTAGCTTCCATGTTGCGTACACAAAATTAGTTTTGGCATTGATACCCTGCAGTGAAGTCATATTATTAAACACTAATGAATTCCACATATGTGGTGATGTAATTTGATAATAAATGAGATATGAATAGAGATACCCATGCAAAACAGTAGGAAAAAGGTAGATTTGTAACATGGAGACAAACTCACAATTTAATTTTTCCTTTGAAGGATTTCATAAAAAAAAAGAAAAAGAAAAAGACAGAAAGCCTCTTACCTAGAAAGTGAAACGCTCACTCAGAAGACATTAATGAGAAACATGCAAACTCACAATTTCATTTTTCCTTTGATATCCCCGCTCACTCGGTTACAGATATCATTCCATTATTAGAATTGAAATCAAATTTCACATAGAGAATGACTACCTTCTTGATCTTTTGTAATCCAATTGATGGATTGTCAAAGAAAGGAACTAGCAATTTCAAGTTGCGTGAATACAACTCCTTACCTGAAGGCCAAGAGCAAAGATATCAGTTTAACCTTCTCATAAATATTTGGTTTTGCAAATGGCAATTTAGTCAGTCTCTGAATTTCACAAACAGGACACAGAGAGAGATTGTAAGGCATCTAGTATTATTTGGGTATGTCACAAAATCTGGTTTTGTGCTACATAGAAAGAACTAACAAGAATTTCCAATTATACACAGTATACAAAGATTCTTCTTACCTCGAAATCTAATAGTTGGGTCTTCAAAGATACAATCTTGAGCATAAATTGCACAAGTAAAAAACCCTATTTCAAATGAAAAGATAGTATTAGAGGAACATTCATTAGTACCTGATTTGAATTCAAGTGAATATTCATTAGTACCTGTTACAAAGTAGGCATTCTCATAATCAGATTTGAGGATCATGACAACATCATCAATGCCTGAAACTGCAATCTCTTCTCTCTCTTTATCACTCTCTCTTTCCAATCTGCAAAATTATCAAAATTGACACAATTAAATGTATAGGAACACAAAATTTAAGTTACCAAATTTTTGGGTTTCTCGGGAAACAAACAGAAAGTGAAGGAGATGAGTAGGGAACAGTCCACCTGGTTTGGTTGGAGGAGAAGAGTCTCAAAAGCTCAGTGACTCCAGTGACTGTGAGTTTCAAAATCTGCGGGGTTTTGGTTTTGTTATCCGGTGTGGTCGAGGAGCATCGGGGCCTGTGGAGTCTCTGCAGAAAGAAGGGTGATGAAAAAGAATGATGGAATCAAAGGGAGGGAGAAGAATTGAGAATTGAGAATTGAAGTGTTTTATTACTCTTCTGCTTAGGTGTATGGGTAGAGGAAAAGCTCGTATACTACTGCAATAAACTCCCGCCATTTCTTGCATTCTCTCCCTCTCTCGCTTTTGGTTTCTTATCCCTTTTTTTCCTCTTCAATAACTTGGAGTCTCATAAAATTTCATAATTGTCTATATCTTTTTATTTTATAATTCCTAACTGTCTACATCTCTTAAACCACGTCTCCGAAACAGAGAAAGAAATAGAATCAAAATTATTACAAAAGTAGAGGAGACGATTAGCGGTAAACTTAGCTCGGTCGTTCAAATCATGAACCATTTTGACCATTTTACGAAAATTAATGAAAAATTAACAATATGTTAACATTATTGTGAAAAATATTATGAAGACTGTTGGGTAACTAATCTCTTTTCTTTTAAAGTTAGTTGAGGATTTTTATTTTTTTCATACAAAAAAAAAAAATCGTGACAAGTAGCATACTGATGCTATTTGAACCATTCAAACCTCTCAAATAATTTCAAAACAATGCTAATTTAAATAATTAATATTAAAATAGTATCAATTTGCAAATCTTCCAGCTTTTATACACCTTTATTTGAAGGGTCATACTAAGGGCAATAAACACTTTTTCTTTTCCAATCAACTATGAAGCATTGTTTTTTTAATACAATTAATATACGGATAAAATTTAAGTACAATTCTTTTTTCTTTTGAGAAATAATAGTAGTAAAAATCATTTTATTCCTTGAGGCTTAACTTCTTTACCTTAATTGCCATAAGTTCATTTGTCCACTTCAGTGGCATTGAACTAAGATTGGCTTTCAGCCATCAAGAGTTTGAACATAATGGCTCCCCCTTAGGAATTTAGCACATATGCCAATATACAATTTTGTTTTTTAGTCGAACAATAGACAATTCATTTATTGTGTACATGGGGGGCTTGTTAGAGAGTCGTTAATTTCTCCCATGCGAATGTGTTATAAACTTATAATTACTAGTAAGAACAATACTAAACTGTAACATAAGTTTGTCCTTTTTCTTTACTACATGTGCTAGAAAGGAACAAGGGAAGATATGGAAGGGAGGAATGGAAAATGAGGGAGAAGTATGCCTCTTTTCTCGTATGACAATGGAACAAATGATGATTCCCACTTTGCTTCACATTTTCTCAATTACTACACATTTGAGTGAACTATAAATCCTTTCAAAACCCTTTCACTGAGTTGTAGATGGCAGCCCAAAATGGTTTAATAATCCTTTCCTATGTCTGTGTCTTTCAGATGCATACAAAATGGTAACCAAGAATTAACATCAATGATCAGTCAGTCGATCAATAAAGGATGATTGATACCTTCTTTTTTAGGTTTGAAAAGATATACAAGTATTCGACCTTGTTTCACAAAATATATATTGTTGTTATTCCATGAATTTTCGCAAAATACTTGTATAATCTTGATTCTTGATAAAACTTTCATTTTTCAACATCAATGATGTAGAATCTCCTGCTAATGGTATCCACCAAGAAAGGAAGATGAAGCTTTTCCAATTCTCTTTGTTGGAAATAGAAAGAGGATTTGAACCTAATGGCTATTTTCCTTGAACCCACTCATTTATCAACCTAAAACATCTGCTGCAAATTAGGCAATTAGCTTCTGGCTAAGCATCACCTCTATGGAGTAAGTTTGAAACTACATTCAATGCAAAATCAAGAGCATCATTAATCACCTAAACGTTATATGTTGTGATATCTCAATTATTGCAACTCAAATTTGACAATAACTTCCATCAAAATATATTCCACTTCAGCTTTAGATAGTATTGTTAAGTCAAACAAGAAATAAGACTACCAGTGGGAGAAAAACAATGAATCATGCATCCTTAAAAGGAAAAAGCAAAAGATTCTTGCTAAACATTGTTAATGTACATCAATCTACGGCAAAGGCATAAATCATATTAGGACGAATGACTCGATATCAAGAAAAAGAAATGAGCTATGCAGAACTCAAACGCCTTTAATCACTAACAAATATGCTCAACACATAATCTTGAGAACAATCCAAAGATAAGAATCTTTGTCTCCAAGACTCCTGTTATTTATTGCTAAGACAAACTTCAACCAGATGGCACCAAAGACGAGCTGCTAAAGGCCATAGTAGGCAGTGGTTAGAGTGGCCATATTCTTTTATGTGTAAAAAAGTGACACCAGGTAGAACAAGTGTCGTTTGCTTTACGATCTGCATCCTGCACAATAAATGTCAAAGAATTAGTCAATCTCATTAAGAAGAATTAGAACTTATCAATTTGTTAAAATTCAAAACAAAATCAATAAGCGTGGTCATGCAATTATGCAGTTTGCATTTTTCTTTACTACTAGTTTGGATCGCATGTGAAAGGCATGTGCTTGCCAATATAATGAATAATGATTAAGTTCAAATTTAGAATTTATTTATAACATAAACCAAAGATATATCATTTGATTTTTGAAGTGCCTAGAAATCTTACTATTACTAAAAAGAAACTTAATTGTACTATATACAAAAGAAATAGAAAAAAAATTATAATAGGACATATATACATCATAAGGCAATATTATAACATATTTAAAAAATATACATATGCTATGAGAGAAGCATTACATCATAATGTTAAGTAGATATGATGTCCAAAAGAATTCAAAAGAGGGCATATATTTTTTTCCACTTAACTTGCCAATATAGGAAGACAAAGTAATACACAATATAGTAATAATGTAATTGTTTGTCTTCTTTATGTTCCAAATTGTTTCTTTAATGTATTAAAAAATAGATTGTCTTGCATGATACCAAACTTGAAATTACATATTCATTGGTTCTCATTTGGTGGATGATCAATGGACATAATGTTGAACTTATTTTGTGGCTCTCGACAGATTGCAAGCCATTTTACTCTTATATGAATAAGAGACTTTTTGCCATAAGAGAGCTTGGCAAAGCTTTCAATATTCTTAATGCCTAAAAAACAAATTAGGTTGTAACTTGAGAGGTCATTAACAAGCTCTAGCCATTAACAACCCACTTCCCAATGGATGCCCCATCTTTTTACATGCTCGTGTTTATGCCTCAATTTTGGGGGTAAATTGGCTCAAATAAAAAGGTAAATGACAAGAATGAGTGAGGTACAAAGCAGGATGAAGTATATAATTAACAGAATAACCCAACCACTTTTGACTCCCAGAATCTGTACAATCCATTATCAACAAATTTCCAGTTCATTACTTGAGTCCACTTGAATAATGATTTACACAGCTAAAAATAAATTTCCTACCATCCCTTTTCTTTTATTGGAATTTCAGATCTTAGTCATTAACTTCACACATGTAATAACATTTTTTTCTCAAATACACCCTTTCCATGAATGATGGAGCATGAAGTACAACAAAGAAGAATATATCAATTAGTTCCCATAAGTATAATTTGGAGAAATTCAAAAATCAAGTGCAGTTATAAACCCTTACCAGTTACCAATCCTTGATCTGACTTGAGCTTCCCACTCATCAACAATCTGCATAAGTCAAAGATCAAAAGGGTGATGAGATTGTCTTCCAACACTATGTACATGGATGAGCAGAGTATCAAAAAAAAGAAATAGCCGAGTTTAGCGAGGCTCATTTTTATAGGCTTTATCAGCATGATAAAAGCTACCCAAACATCCTTGCATGGGTGTTTACTCATAAGAAGTGGCTTGCCATGTATTCAATCTTGGTTGCTTTCTGGGAAGTGGTGCAAACACTCCAGACACCACTAGGAATAAACACATTTATACAACCTTAGGTCTTTGTTTCTTTTTCTTTTTTTTTTTTGGAGGGGGGAGGGATAAATGCAACCTTCCAGTCAACAGTTTAACAACATTAATATTGAATAGATAGATTCTACGATGCTTCATCATGTTGCTGCAAATATGTTCTCTTTCATGTTGGTAAAATATTGAGCAAAAAGTTTGAAATTACATTAATTTTATTGTCATTGATGACTCCATAACTAAAAAAATGAGCATCAACGTTGGATTAGAGTAAAGAGAAAAAAAAAATTACTTAAAAGATATTTTTTGGACATTGCATAGAAATTAAATTGCCCATCTTTGTAAATTGATAAGAGTGGTTTTTAAATTTCAAATGCCATCATTGGATGTGATAGCATACTTAAAGTAGTAAAAGTTGTTGAATCTGTAATCCAAATGAAATGCTAAATACAATGGAGGCTTTCAATTTTTATGTGACAACCAAAAGGTACCAGGCTAGATTTTTCTAGTTGGAAGCTGTTATATACCAACATATTAGTTTCTATCTCTTCCATTGGCATCATGTTGTACGTTGTTTGCTTTTCTAATTTAGTTTAGCTCATTTCCATTATTTTAGGCAAGTTCATTTAACCCAAACATATTGCAGGGTCACATCCTAGAGAGAAAAGGCAGATTCCAGAGCTCCATTTGGGTGGGGATTAAAGGGTTACGATGGGCTTTGGGGGAGATGGGGAAGTTGAAACATATCCCCTCTACCCAAACCGGCGTGTTCCAGTTTATGCGAGATGGATATCGAACTGTGGAGTTCAGTTGTCTGTCAAACCGAGGCGGAAGGTTTGTGGAGCTTTCAAAATATCATGGAGGCTCCCAAAAGGGTAATATACGCGTACCTGAGGCCCGCCACGGTGTCGGCTGGGATTGATTTGCGTATGAATTGCGCCAATATTTTTTGACAAAACTGGATTGGATTACAGCACCGCTGGTAGGGTCAGGAACGGTAGGGGCAGAGAGGGGTCAAGCACCGCGAGATTGTGGAGGACATAGTGGCCGACATCACTGTTAATATGTATATATTATATACCATTGTTATTGTACAAGTCTAGGGTTTCCTAGGGTTTCTACTATACCATACATTAGACTAGGCCTATATATATTCCTTATTTGTACATGATTCAGCAGAATACACAATATAGTTTATTCTCTCTGTGCTTCTCTCTTCTCTGTCTGTCTCTGCTTCTCTCTAAATCTAACATGGTATCAGAGCCAAATTAATCCTTTGGCATTGTGATTCTTAAAACTAGTATAGATTTTTCTGAAAACAGTTTTTTCAAAAACAACAGCCGTGCCTCTCTTCTCCTGCAATTGCTTCCAGAGACCTCCGTTCCTCCTGTTCTGCCTACTGCTCTGATCATCAGAGCTTGATTTCCACCCTGCAATTGCTTCCAGAAGATCTCCGTTCCTCCTGATTCTGTCTACTGCTTTGATCATCAGAGCTTGATTTCCGCCACGCGTCTCATCTGTCTCGGGCAAACCCGCAGGTTCTGATCTCCGCCGCCGCCTCTAGGCTGCTCCTTTTATCTTTTGAGAGACATCCACAGCTTCGTCTCGTCAAGACGAAGCTCCACCAGAAATCTCGAAGCCAGAAAACGCTCCACGCGCCGCCACGCGCCGGTGAAGCTTCCGGCAAACCCGCAGGTTCTGATCTCCGCTGCCGCCTCTAGGCTGCTCCGTTTATTTTTCCAGAGACATCCACGGCTTCGTCTCGTCAAGACGAAGCTCCACCAGAAAAATCGAAGCCGGAAAGTGCTCCACGCGCCGCCACGCGCCGGTGAAGATTCCGGCGTATTTTTTGCCCCAGATCCACGCGCGACCCGTACACGCGCCCCGACCCGCGCGTGAACCGCGCCCCGACCCGAGCCTCGACCCGCGCCTCGACCCGCGCGCTCGACCCGCGCCGCGCCCCGACCCGTGACGTCACCGGTCCTCACTGCTGACGTCAGCCCTCCTCACTGCTGACGTCAGCCCTAAAAAAAAAAAAAAAAAAAAAAATGATTTGTTACTTCCCAAGACTGTTACCACCATTCTCAATGGGCACAATTATGTTTTGTGGTCCCAAGACATGCGCAGCTTCCTCAAAGGCCATCGTTTATGGCGTTATGTTACAGGTGAAATCCAAATTCCTGTTCGTTCTAAGGATGAAGAAGACACAAAATTTGCTGATCGTCTTGAAGATTGGGATTGCAAGAATCACCAAATCATCACCTGGTTTCGTCACTCTACTGTACCTTCCATTCATCAGCAATTTGGTCGATATGAAAATGCTAAGGATGTTTGGGATCTTCTGAGTCGTCACTATACTACTGCTGGCCTTTCTCACGAATATCAACTTTGGGGTCTTCTTGTCAATATGAAGCAAACGCCCAGACAACCGATCAATGAGTTTCTTTCTGGTATGCAGTCTATTTGGGATCAAATGGAACAGTCTACCCATATTGTCAAGGATCCTGAAGATGCAGCGATCTTAGCTACCAAACGAGATCAGTTTCATCTTATCCAGTTCCTGATGGCCTTGACTTCTGAGTTTGAACCAGTTCGTGCTACTTTGCTTCAGCAGGTCCCTCTTCCTACTCTGGCATTTGCTATGAGTCAGCTTCTCTCTCATGAGACCCGTCTTCGCACTCTTCAACCCCATCACCCTGATGCGGTCCTTGCTACTGCTACACGTCCTTCAAGCTCTTCCTCATCTAGGAATGGTCCGAAATATTGCAAGAACTGTCATAAGCAGGGACATCTTCTGGCTGAATGCCCGATCATCCAATGTCGGTACTGTCACAAGATTGGTCACATTATCTACAATTGCCCTACCAAGCCTCCCAAGCCAGGTCAATCAGGCATTCTTCCAAGGCCTGTTAATCACTCTGTCGCTGTTGCTGCTGAAGACTCACCCTCTGATCCCTCTCTCTCATCTATCTCGGTTAGTGAGTTAGGACCAATGGTCTTTACCATGGTCAAACAATTTTTGTCCTCCTCTGATAAGGTTTCCTCTGCTGTCTCAGGTAATACTTGGTATTTTGATTCTGCCTGTTGTAATCATATGTCTCCTGATTCTCAGCTATTTTCTTCTATTATTCCTACTACTCATGCTCCTCTTATTCAAACTGCTAATGGCTCGCACCTTGCTGCTAGTCATACTGGTTCTGTTTCCACCTCTACACTATCTCTATCTGACACATATCTTATTCCCAACCTCACTCTTAATCTCATCTCTGTTGGTCAATTATGTGAACTTGGTTTTGACTTGTGGTTTGGTTCTTCTGGTTGTCGTGTGCAGGATCCTCGGACGAATCAGGTTCTTGGGACCGGCCGTAGAGTGGGACGGATGTTCGAGCTCACTTCCCTTCACCTACCTACCACATCGACACCCCCTCCGTCTCATGTTGCTCCTACTACTTCTGTTTTTCCTTTAAGTCTTTGGCATTTACGTTTAGGTCATGTGTCAGTTCAAAAACTTCGCACTTTAATTTCTAGTGGTTTTTTGGGTCAAGTCAAACATGATTCAGTTGATTGTGTATCTTGTCAGTTGGCCAAACAGCCCGCTTTATCTTTTAATAATAGTGACTCCTTTTCTCATGCCTCTTTTGACTTGATTCACTCTGATATTTGGGGACCTAGTCCCACTGCTACTGTAGGTGGATCTAAATACTTTGTCATATTTGTTGATGATTTCTCTCGGTATACATGGATTTACCTTATGCACAATCGCTCTGAATTATCTCAAATCTATCGCACTTTTGCCCAAATGATCTCCACCCAGTTTTCAAAAACCATTAAAATCTTTCGCACTGATAATGCCATGGAATATAGAGACTCCCAATTTCTTGATTTCATTCACACACAAGGCACTATTATTCAGCGTTCTTGTGCAGGAACCTCTCAGCAAAATGGTAGGGCTGAACGCAAACACCGCCACATTCTTGACTCTGTTAGGGCTTTCCTCATTTCTGCTTCATGTCCTGAACGTTTTTGGGGGGAAGCTGCTCTCACCGCTGTCTATACCATCAACCGTCTTCCATCCTCAGCTCTCCAAAATGTGACTCCCTTTGAACGTCTCTATGGTACTCCAGCTTCCTACTCTTCTCTTCGCGTCTTTGGTTGTGCATGTTTTGTTTTACTTCAGCCGCATGAACATTCCAAATTAGAACCTCGATCTCGTCTATGTTGTTTTCTTGGGTATGGGATTGAACACAAAGGTTATCGTTGTTGGGATCCTATCTCTCAACGTCTTCGCATTTCTCGTCATGTTGTTTTCTGGGAACATACTATGTTTAATTCCCTGTCCAAGTTTACAACTTGTTCCACCCCTTCATTTTTCACTAATCCATCACTACCTTTGTTTCCTATATCTCCTGTTGATTCTCCGACTTCTCCTCTAGCACCTCCACTAGCTGTGGATCCTGTCCTTGATCAGACTCCTGACCTCCCTCTTGCTGCTCCTCCTGCTGACTCTCCGGCTTCGCCCCAAGAATCTGCACCGCCTGTGGATCCTGTCACTGATCAGCCTCCTCTCCTCCCCCTTCGTCGTTCTGACCGGGTAAGAGCACCTCCTGCTCATTTGCGTGATTATTCTTGTTTTTCAGCTGTGCTTTCCCTTCATGAGCCTCACACCTATCGTGAGGCCTGCACTAACCCTCTTTGGCAGCAAGCAATGACAGAGGAACTTCAGGCTTTGGAGAAGACTCATACTTGGGACTTGGTTGATTTGCCTCATGGTAAATCTGCCATTGGCTGCAAATGGGTCTACAAGATCAAGACCAAATCTGATGGCTCTATTGAACGGTATAAGGCTCGTCTTGTTGCCAAAGGATATGCTCAGGAATATGGGATAGACTATGAGGAGACTTTTGCCCCTGTTGCTCGTATTACCTCTGTTCGTAGTCTTCTTGCTATTGCTGCAGTTCATCAGTGGCCTCTTTTTCAGATGGATGTTAAGAATGCTTTTTTAAATGGTGAACTCACTGAAGAAGTCTATATGCAGGCACCTCCAGGCTATTCAGACTGTTCTGACAAAGTTTGCCTCCTTCGTCGCGCTCTGTATGGTCTTAAGCAAGCTCCTCGAGCCTGGTTTGCCAAGTTTAGCAGTATTGTACATCAGTTTGGCTTCTCATCCAGTTCTCATGATACAGCATTATTTATCCGCCGATCTGATAAGGGTATGATTCTTCTTCTACTATATGTTGATGACATGATCATTACTGGGGATGATCACTCTGGCATCTTCTGATTTCAAGCTATTTCTCCACCAACAATTTGAGATGAAAGATCTTGGTCATCTGAGCTACTTTCTAGGCCTTGAGGTCTCTTCTGATTCCACTGGTTATTATCTCTCTCAGGCTAAGTATGCCTCTGACTTGTTATCTCGTACTGGCCTGACTGACACTAAAGTTGTTTCTACACCCCTTGAGATGAATGCTCGCCTTACTCCCTTGGATGGCACACCTCTCAATGATGCCACTCTCTATCGTCAGCTTGTTGGCAGCTTAGTTTATCTCACTGTAACCCGCCCTGATATTGCTCATGCTGTTCATTTGGTGAGTCAATTCTTATCTGCTCCCCATTCTACACACTATGCTGCAGTGCTTCACATTCTTCGCTATATCAAGGGTACTATGTTTCACGGACTTCACTTCTCTGCTCACTCCACCCTTGACCTCTGTGCTTATTCTGATGCTGATTGGGCCGGGGATCCTACTGACCGCCGCTCTACTACTGGATTTTGTTTCTTTTTGGGAGATTCTCTTATTTCTTGGCGCAGTAAGAAACAACATATTGTGTCTCGCTCTAGTACTGAGGCAGAGTATCGTGCTCTGGCTGATACTACTTCTGAACTTCTTGCTCTTCGTTGGCTGTTGGAAGATATGGGTGTTACACATTCTTCACCGACTGTCATACATTGTGACAACCGTAGTGCTATTCAGATTGCGCATAATGATGTTTTCCATGAGCGCACCAAGCATATCGAGATTGATTGTCATCTTGTGCGTCATCATCTGTCTGCTGGCATCCTACATCTTCTTCCAGTTAGCTCTTCTGATCAGACTGCTGACATCTTTACGAAGACTTTTCCTCCTGGTCGTTTTCGTGATCTTGTTTCCAAACTCAAGATGGCTTCTTTCAAACCACCTTGAGTTTGAGGGGGGATGTTAATATGTATATATTATATACCATTGTTATTGTACAAGTCTAGGGTTTCCTAGGGTTTCTACTATACCATACATTAGACTAGGCCTATATATATTCCTTATTTGTACATGATTCAGCAGAATACACAATATAGTTTATTCTCTCTGTGCTTCTCTCTTCTCTGTCTGTCTCTGTTTCTCTCTAAATCTAACAATCACGATGGGCACTCACGATTGAGCATGGTGGAAGACATAGTGGCCGACAATCAAATCCCTAACCAAAATGAGCACTCATGTTTCGCGCCAAGCAATCAGAGGGGTGTTAATAGCGATCGGGTCATTTCGCAGGTTCAAATGTCTTCAATGGAGCCTCGCCCGACCCGCCATTATGAATTTAAGTGGAACTCGGGTCCAAAAACAATTCGAATCACTTTAAGTGAGGACCGGGCTCGCAAGGTGGAATGGGTTGGGCTTACAAAGTCTAATAGGCCACATAAAAATAAAAACTAAAGTGGGCCTATTTCGGTAAAAGCTGGCGTGGACTTAGAAGTGGGCCGTGAAGCCCAAACGAACCTCACGGTCCTTAAGGTCCAAGAGGAGTCCTCTGGAGAGGAAGAACCGGGTGACGCGACCAAGGAAGGCGAGGTGCAAGCTGGTGAGAGCCCGGCCGGGATCGATGGTACGGCGGTGCAGAATACTCCATCGGACCTTTGATCTACCAATAAGGGGAACAATGGTGTCATTTGCTGCCTACCGTCGACGGATGAGGAGGGGGTCTCTCAAGAATCACTGCTCTCCTTGGTACAGGTGCACTTGGCGGAACAGTTTGTGGTGGCTTCCCCTGCCGCCGTGGACTTTGAGCCGGAATACAGACCCCAGGTAGCTACGATACTGTAAACTCAAATAAACTATGAGATAAAAGTGCTCTGCCTTGCCTAATGAAGGTCAAGGTATGATCATATATTTATATGCTTTAGATTTCCAAGAGTTTGAGATAACTACAACTACATCATTAGGATCCAAAGGCATCTCAGTTACATATCTTTAGTTAGTATCTTTATCTAAAGCTAGGATAGTATTTGAATGAGATAACTCTTGAGAGAGTTTATCCTTATCGTTAACACGCCCCCTCAAGCCCAACGGAATGGGAAGAACGTTGAGTTTGGTCCGAAGTTGAGCAAAACGGGAAGAAGAAATCGGCTTGGTCAGAAGATCAGCAAGTTGATCTTTGCTGGAGATAAATTGCACATTGAGAGTCTTCTTAGCTACAATATCCCGAACAAAGTGGAAATCAATTTCCACATGTTTAGTCCGAGCATGAAAGACAGGATTGGAGGAGAGATAGGTAGCACCAATGTTGTCACACCAAAGAGTTGGAGGTGTGAACAATGCTAAACCAAGTTCACCAAAGAGAGATTGAAGCCATTTGAGTTCAGAAGCAGCATTGGCAAGGGCTTTGTATTCGGCTTCAGTGCTGGAACGGGCAACAGTAGCTTGTTTACGATAACTCCAGGAGATGAGATTGTTGCCCAAGAAAATGCAGAAGCTACCAGTGAAGTGGCGGTCATCACGGCTGCCAGCCCAATCCGCATCAGAAAAGGCTTGTAAAGTTTTGCAAGAGGAGCGATAGATTTGCAAACCAAAATGAAATGTTTGTTTGAGGTACTGCAACAACCGCTTTGCAGATTGCCAATGAATCACAGTGGGGTGGTGCATAAACTGAGAAAGCTTGTTGACAGGGAAGGCAATATTAGGACGAGTAAGGGACAGGTATTGCAAAGCACCAACAGTGCTTCGAAATAATGTGACATCCGAGAAAGATTCTCCTTCATGAGCCATGAGACCAGTGGTAGAAGCCATAGGTGAACTGACTGGCTTAGCATCAATCATTTTGGTACACTTCAGTAGATCAAGAATATATTGTTGTTGAGACAAAAAGGCACCATGAGCATTTGGGATTATTTCAACACCCAAAAAATAATTCAATTTCCCCAAATCTTTGATAGCAAAGTCAGATTGCAGAAGGATAAGAAGTTTATCAATTTCAGCCGGATTAGAGCAAGTAATAATTATATCATCCACACATATGAGAATAAACATAGTAAAGCTCTTGGACTTGTAAAGAAACAGAGATGAATCAGATAAAGAACCATGAAAGCCAGGTTGAAGAAGCCGAGAGCTAAGTCGTGAAAACCAAGCCCATGGGACTTGTTTAAGGCCATAAATGGCCTTTTAAAGCTTGCAGACATGAGTGGGATAGGATGGGTGCTGATACCCAGGGGGTTGCGCCATGAAAACATCCTCAGAAAGGTGACCATGGAGGAAAGCATTCTGAATATCAATTTGACGAATAGACCAACTAGCAGAGATTGTAATAGAGAGAATGGCACGTACCGTGGTGGGTTTGATCACTGGACTGTATGTTTCGCCATAGTTGATGCCAGGTTGTTGGTGAAAACCCTTGGCAACTAGCCGTGCTTTAAAACGCTCAATTGATCCGTTAGCATGATGCTTTACTCTGAAAACCCATTTGCAGCCGATTAGATTTTGGGAAGGTGAAGATGGGACAAGTTGCCATGTGTGGTTCTTGAGCAGGACATCAAATTCAAGGTTCATAGCTCGGCGCCAGTGAGGATTTTTGGAGGTTGAGGTGTAGCATGTGGGTTCAGGGAGATCGGATTCATGGGTGGTTTCGGCAAGAAGAGCTTTAAGGATTGGGTACCGTATGGTGCCATCAGTATAGGTTTTGGGTTTGGAGATTTGATGGTGAGATTGGGTTTTCATGGGATGGGTAGGTGGGGGAGGAGGGGGGTTGGCGGGGATGCTGGAAATTTCTAGAGAAGTAGTGCTAGAAATTTTTGGATGTGTGGTGGAGAAACTATCGGGTAGAGAAGATGGGGAATCGGGTAGGATATTAAGTGAGGGGGTTTGGGCCGAGTTGGGTAGGATGAGCTGGGTTTGGGCCGGGTTGGTCTGGATTTGAGTGCTTGAGCCAGTGAGAGGCCTGATTTGAGAAGAAACTCTGTTATGCGGCCCATGTGTAAATGGTTGAGACTGAAGCAATCCTACTGGAGGTCCAAGAATAGAGTTGGTGGAGGGAGAAGTTGGATTTTGAGTTTGTTGAAAAGGAAATTGAGTCTCTAGAAAAATAACATCATGAGAAATGTAAATGCGACTAGTGGAAATGTGAAAACATTTGTACCCTTTGTGAGAAATACTGTAGCCAAGAAAAACACACTGAGTGGAATGAGGTTGTAGTTTGTGCGAGTTGTAGGGCCTCAAATTGGGCCAACACGCACAACCAAAAGTATTTAAAAATTTGTACTCAGGCGTAGTATGAAATAATTTTTCAAAGGGTGAAATATTTTTTAGAAGTGGTCGAGGAAGACGATTGATTAAATAACAAGCTGTTTGGAATGCATCATCCCAGAAGCGAAGAGGAATACTTGCATGAGAAAGCAAGGCGAGACCAGTTTCAACAATATGCCTATGTTTTCTTTCAACTGCACCATTTTGTTGGTGAGTGTGTGGGCAAGAGACACGATGTGTGATGCCACAATTTGCAAAAAAGTTGGAAAAAGAATAGTATTCGCCGCCCCAATCTGATTGAATTGATTTTATTTGCAAATTAAAAAAACGTTCAACATATTTTTGAAACTTGATAAAAATTGGGAGAGCATCATTTTTATGAGACATTGGAAAAAACCATGTGTAACACTATAAGCATCTAGAAAAGAAATGTAATATCGATTGCCATTACGAGAACAAACAGGGGAATTGCCCCACACATCAGTGTAAATTAATTCTAAATGAGACTGAATTTGAGTGCGAGATAGAGAAGAAGGAAGTTTTTTGCTTTTAGAACTAAGACAAGCGGAACAACTAAAATTTGATTTATTTGAAGTGACTGGAAGAGCAAATTTGGAAATTATTTGAGCTACGACTCGAAAAACAGGATGACCCAGGCGAGAATGCCATTGATGGATGGAGGTGTGTTCACCAAATAAAGCAGTAAGAGTGAAGGAATCTTTACTTGGAAGAAGAGGGAATGGATACAGTCCATCTTTACTCGGCCCGCATAACAGTGTTTTCCCCGAATCCAGAGCCTGCATACGAAAACAAGAAAGACGAAAATCCATTGAAGTATTAGTATCTTTGGTAAATTTGCGAACTGAAATCAGATTTTTGGAGATTTGAGGAACATGCAAAACATTATTTAAAAGAAAAGAAGCAGTGGGGGTTGAGAATTAGGTTGACCCAATATGTTTAATTGGAAAACTAGTACCATTACCAACACGGATTTGATCCGGGCCATGATATTCATCTGCATGAACATTGAGATTAGCTAAATCAGATGTGAGATGATGAGTGGCGCCTGTGTCACTGTACCAATTTGGGTCAGGAGCATGAGTTGGAGTTGCCAGAAGTGCCTGCATATTTGAAGCGGAGTCCACTGTGTAGGAATTGTCAAACCTGTGATAACAAGTTAAAGCTGAATGACTAGACTTAGTGCAAACTTGGCAAACAGGGCAAGGAGCATTATTGTAATTGCCTCTGCCACGCCCACGCCCACGGTGCTGGCGTTGTTGATTAGATGGGAAGCTTCGGCCATAGTTGGAGGAAGCTAGTGGATTTGAAGATTTGCCACCACGACTGCCACGGTTGGAGAAGGAACGATTGGCAAAGTTAGCGCTGGCCAAAGAGAGATCAACGGAGAGTTAATGTTGGGCCAAGCGCAACTTGTGGGAGAGAAAGTCACCATAGAGCTCATCGAGTGTGACTTCTCCACGGTGCTGTTGAATTGCAGTGACTAGAGCATCATAGTCAGATCCAAGCCCAACCAAGAAGAACGAAACAAGATCAAAATCCTTCAAGGGCTGATCAATAGCAACAAGGGTGTCAGCCAAGGAGGTGAATTTGTGGTAGAAATCAGCCATAGAAGAGTCACCTTTCTTCAAATTCGAGATTTGGTAATGGAGTTGCATGCTACAGGCTCGAGATTATGAGGTGAACATGCGTTCAAGGCAGAGCCAGACATCACGAGATGTGGTGCATTTGACGACATGGGCAAGTACGGTTTCAGAGAGAGAAGAGATGTGAGCACTCAAGATCATTTGATCTTGGGTGTGCCAGGTATAAAATTCGGGATTGGGAAGTGCAGCTGTGGTGCCAGAATCTGGGACGGCAAGAGAGGATGCAGGGGCTGGTTTGGTTCCATCAATGAAGCCATAAAGATGTTGGCCTCGAAGGTAAGGGACAATCTGGGCTTTCCAGAGAAGGTAATTGTCATGGGTTAGTTTGATGGTGATGAGATGTTGGATGTGGGGAAGAGATGTAGGAGCAGCAGATGTGGTAGATATGGTGGAGGAGGATTCGGTGGTAGAGGAAAAAGATGTTGAAGACATGGTGTTTGATGAAATGTGTGTGAGAAGGAAAGGGAGACGAAGGTCAGTTTAATGGCTCCGATACCATGTAAACTCAAATAAACTATGAGATAAAAGTGCTCTGCCTTGCCTAATGAAGGTCAAGGTATGATCATATATTTATATGCTTTAGATTTACAAGAGTTTGAGATAACTACAACTACATCATTAGGATCCAAAGGTATCTCAGTTACATATCTTTAGTTAGTATCTTTATCTAAAGCTAGGATAGTATTTGAATGAGATAACTCTTGAGAGAGTTTATCCTTATCGTTAACAGATACAAGCGGTGGAATTGGCAGATCCACCTTCTCCTCTTGTTTGTACCCCACTGGCTATAGTAGAACCCATAACTCAAGGTATTAAAGCTTTCGACAGTTTTGGAGAGCCACTTCTAAAAGGAATAGAGAGATCCAAATGGGTGAACTACCAGTATCGAGGTATGTGTAAATTGATGAGTTTTCCACTTGATAGTCATGAACAGCAGTGTTTGGACTTATTGCATAGAATTGAGGCTACGAGGGTGCTAAAGAAACGTGAGATGGGTCCCAAGAAAGTGATTCCTTTTGGTTTGAAAGGAGCTCGTGAGTTAAAAAACCTTACCTCCTTTGTGAACTATGAAGGTAAGAGTCGCACTCGCTGTTGATGTTGTGTATGGGGTTTTGTTGGGTGTTATTATTTTTATGAAGATAAAGCTGTTAACATGGAATGTTCGGGGTCTAAATGATCCCAAAAAAGAGAAATTTTGAAGAACTGACTTCGTGAATGGAAAGTAGATGTAGTTTGTTTGCAGGAAACAAAGATGGAAAAGGTGGATTGGAGGTTGATTCACAGTATCTGGGGGAATAGGTTTGCTGGCTGGGAAGTTCTTAATGTAGTCCACACAGCAGGAGGTATTCTGTTATTATGGGATAAACGGGTGTTAAATTTGATCGACTCTAAGGTGGGCACTTTTTCTATGTCGTGTCACTGGAAAGGTATCAGTGATGGTTTTGAATGGGTTGGTACGGGTGTGTATGGACCGAATCGGAATGAGCTTCGATCGGATTTATGGGATGAGTTGACGGGTGTTCGTCAACACTAGCCTTACCTGTGGTGTGTGTTTGGGGATTTCAATGTGGTTAGGTTCCCGAGTGAGAGAAGGGGTTGTCATAGTGTCAGCTCAGCCATGGTTGCATTCTCTGATTTTATAGAAGATCTTAACTCGGTGGATCTGCCGTTACATGGAGGCGAGTATACATGGTGTAATGGCTTTTTTGACCCTTCTATGTCTCTGATTGATAGAGTGATGGTCTCTTTGGCTTGGGAGGATCATTATCTTGATGTTGTGCGGAAGCTGATGCCAAGGCCTCTCTTAGATCATCACCCTATTTTGTTGGAAGCAGGAGGTATGGCTAGGGGGAAAAGCTCCTTCAAGTTTGAGAATATGTGGCTGAAGAGGTTGGATTTTGTTGACAGAGTGCGCGGTTGGTGGTCTAACTACACTTATACTGGAACCCCTAGCTTTGTCTTGGCCCAAAAACTGAAGGCTTTGAACGGCGACTTGAAAGTTTCGAATAAGGAGGAGTTTGGGGATGTGGGTGTCAAAAGGCAACAGTTGGAGTGTGAACTCCAGGCTAGGAGAGTGTCACTAGCCTCACCTCTGAAGAACGTCTCATGCGTGAGGATTGTAAAGCTGAGTTAGAAAGCGTAGCTCATCTAGAGGAAACTTCTTGGAGGCAAAAATCTAGAGTTCTCTGGCTAAAAGAAGGTGATAACAATACGAAATTCTTCCATAAGATGGCTAATTGTCATAGAAGATCCAATTACATGGAGAGGGTGGAAGTGGATGGGGTGGTTTATGGAGAAGAGACAAAGGTTCGTGAGAAAGTGGTGCACTTCTACAAGTCCTTATATCAGGAACACGAATCATGGAGACCTACAATTGATGGGCTAGAATTTTCTAGAATTACAGCTGAGGAAAAGGATTTATTGGAACACAATTTCGAGAAAGAGGAAGTTCTTCAGGTGGTGAAGGACCTTCAAGGTGATAAAGCCCCAAGCCCTGATGGATTCACTATGGCATTTTTTCAGAAGTGTTGGTCGGTGATAGAAGATGATGTTATGGGTTTTTTTGATGAAGTACACACTCACTGTAAGTTTGAGAGATCTCTCAATACTTCTTTCATTGCATTAATTCCTAAGAAGCAGAATGCTACCAATATCCGGGATTTCTGTCCCATCAGCCTTATTGGGAGTGTGTACAAGCTGTTAGCTAAGGTATTGGCAAACCGTTTGAGAGGTGTTTTGGACAACCTCATTTCGGCGTCCCAAAATGCTTTTGTTGGGGGTAGGAAAATTCTGGATTCAGTCCTAATCGCGAATGAGTGCTTGGGATAGTCGGCTTAAGAGTCGATGTCCTGGGGTCATTTGTAAATTGGGCATTGAAAAGGCTTATGACCATGTGAATTGGCCTTGCCTCCTTTATCTTTTGGAAAGAATGGGTTTTGGCAATAGATGGTGTTGATGGATTAAAGCTTGCATTTCTTCAGTCCAATTTTCTGTTCTTGTTAATGGCTCTCCGGAAGGCTTCTTTAGAAGCTCGAGAGGTTTGCGTCATGGGGACCCCCTGTCTCCCTTGTTGTTCCTTTTGGTCATGGAGATGCTCAGTCGGATGTTGAAGACAGTGGAGTCAAAAGGGCTTATTCACGGATTCAGTGTTGGAGGTAATACAAGTGATGGGTTATGCATTTCTCATTTATTGTATGCTGATGACACCATTCTATTTTGTGATGCAAAAATGGATCAGTTGCTCTATATTCGAATGGTACTCACTTGTTTTGAGGCGATCACTGGTCTTCGGGTTAATATGGCAAAGAGTGAGATGGTTTCGGTTGGTGAAGTTCGGAATATCTCAGAGTTGGCTGAAGCTCTTTGTTGTCATACTAGTGATTTACCTCTCTCTTATCTTGGTATGCCCTTGGGGGCTGCGCACAAAGCCGTTTCGGTTTGGAATCCGATTCTTGAGAAGATGGAGAGACGGTTATCAGGTTGGCAAAAGCTATACTTATCAAAAAGGGGTAGATTGACTCTTCTAAAAAGCATGTTATCCAGTCTTCCAACTTATTTCCTGTCGCTATTCACTATTCCTATTAGCGTTGCTAAAAGAATTGAGAAGCTTTAAAAGGAATTCTTGTGGGGCGGTATGGGAGAGGGTTTCAAACATCACTTGGTGGGTTGGGACAAGATGTGTAGGCTAAAGGAGAAGGGAGTTTGGGGGTTCGTAAGCTGGTTTGTTTTAATAAAGCTCTCCTGGGGAAATGGCTTTGCAAATTTGGGATGGAAGAGCATAATCTTTAGAGGCGTGTTTTGACGGCAAAATTTGGGGTAGAGTTGGGTGGATGGCGTACAAAAGACATCCGAGGAGCATACGGGTGTGGATTATGGAAAGGTATTATGGCGGGTTGGGATAACTATTTCCAACATGTTGAGTTTGGGGTCGGCAAAGGGGATCGGGTTCGTTTCTGGAAGGATAAGTGGTGCGGGGATATCATCTTGATGGAGAGATTCCCATTGCTTTTTACTTGTTCTACTCATCGTGATGGTACCATTGATTCGATGTTGACAAGCTTGGATCCAAGGGGAATTCGAGAATGGAATGTTACCTTTGTTCGAAGTTTTAATGACTAGGAGGTGGATGTTGTGGTGGAATTTTTTAAATTCCTGTCTTCCATAAGAATCCCCTTTATGGATCCTGATGGTTTGAGATGGCAGCTTCGTAAGGATGGTGTCTTTGATTCTCGTTCTTATTACGTGGCCCTGAATGCTAGACCTAGAGGGTGTTTTCCGTGGAAAAGCATTTGGGCAATGAAAGCTCCTCCTAGAGTAGCTTTCTTTATTTGGATAGCGGCTTGGGGGAGGATCCTTACTTATGATAATCTCATGCGGAAGGGTTATACAATGGCGGGTTGGTGTTGTATTTGTTGCTGTGATGGGGAGACAGTAGATCATTTGTTGGTACATTGCAATCTCACTCATAAGCTTTGGAGTTTTGTTTTTCAATCCTTTCATATCTAGTGGGTTCTCCCACATCGGGTGATGGATTTATTAGCTGGATGGTGGAATTGGTTTGGGAAGCACCATTCGAGGATTTGGAATTTAGTTCCTTTGTGTTTAATGTGGACGATATGGCGTGAAAGAAATACTCGAGTTCTTGATGACCAGATCCGGTCCCTAGATTTAGTTCTTGGCAGTTTTGTTAGCTCTTTATTTGATTGGTCCAGAATTTGGGGGTTTACTGCCACAACTACTGTTAACTGAGTTTGTAGCTTTGCTTCATGTAGTTCACTAAATTTTCCTTCTGTTGTTCGGTTCTCTTCTCGGGTGCACAATTTGTGCACTTTGAGTCTTCTTAATACAAATCTTATTATCTATCAAAAAAAAAATTGTCACAGTCTTGTTGATAGCTCTACCCATTGTTTTGAATACAATTTCCTTTAAGCCTTTTTTATCCTACAAATTATACAAAAGGAAAAGGAAGATTTAAATAAATTATACTACCAACATTAACTTCATCAAAATAAGTGTTTATGTAAAATTTACCTTTACTAATTCCTGAAGTTTTTGTTTTAATCCAATCTGGGAATAGAATAACAAGGTGACCTACCATTACAGAACCATTGAACATATTTTGTATGTACACATACAACTCAAAACAGAATACATATACACACATCTAGCTTAATGAATTGTAGTTCAAAAAAGGAAAAGAACTTTATTTTCATCTAAAATTAGTAACCAATCCCACAAAACAAATTTCAATGTTTAAAATATAAAAATAAAACGAAAACAAAAATAAAGAACAGAATTAAGCTAAAATTAAAAAATCTAAGTTAATGTTGACCAAAACCCAAATATAAATAAAACAGAGGAAGTGAAAGACGAAATCTAATAAGAAAGAAAGAAGCAGGTTTTTAAGAGTCCTAAGATCTGAAGCTGGAAAACCTTAAGATTAAGATAGAGCTCAACCATGAAGAAAAGGGTACAAACCCATATACATAAATGCACAGAATCAAACATATATAACAGATAGAATTCAAAGAACTGACCTTGGAAGATCTTTTAGAGACTGAGGATCAGAGTGAGATCAAAGCAGAGAGGGAAAGAGAGGTTGAGAACAACCTAGCAAACCCATTTATGTCAAGCTCATTTTGATTCCATAAAACAAAACTACCTCCAACTTTTCCATCAATTGGGGACCTCCAAACCATCAGCCTCTGGTTTAAGACAAAATTCGAGGCTTAGAACAAGAAGAAAAGATGACAATAGACAACAAGTGGGACACACCTAAATCTAACCTACTAGTTAAATTCTCCAAAAGAGTTATGTACAAGAGTTTATAGAGGAAATGATTTGACATCAATCGACAAGTTAGAAGACAAATCACGAGATGTGCGACCAAGAGTGCAGTTAAACATATAAGTTTCCAGAACAAAGGCTTTAGGCTAGGTTACCATAACATAAGATTCAAAAAATGGGCAAGTTGTAAGCAATCATGTTCACAAGGAAAGATTCATTGCTCATATATAGATAAAAGAAGGAAGTAATTATGGATTAGAAACCTGCAAGCCTTTACCTTAACTAATATCTTGTCAGCAGGCAAATGGTAGTCATAACAGCAGTCAAATGGTAGTCATGCTGACGATACTCATAAAAAAATTCTGGATACATATCCAATATGATCCCATTAACCTGAAATCAATTTTTTTTTTTTTTTTTTTTTTGAAAATTTATAGCCAACAGATTCATTGCTCTAAATACTATAGGACCTGGAACTACAAATGTAATGCTAGATCTCATATAATTAAGCAAGTATTAGAGCAAAAACTTGAACAAAAGTTGAAGCTTATTAACGACATAATTTGTGAAATACCAATCAAGTGTCTGTATCATTACTTTTTCAGGAGAACTAAACAAAGATAAGTGTAAAGAACTACAGCAAAAAAAAAAAAAAACAAAGTGTGAAGAAAAATGCCTCAGTTAAAAGGAGAGATGAAGTACCTGAACTTGCTTCCTGCACTAATGAATCCCAGCTATTCTCCCAGTAGAAAAATAACTATAAAATGGCCCTACAACGAAATTATGCCCAAATGTTATTAATAACTTAATTAAAGTGAGTATATCAGTGAAGAATTACAGAATCACTTAGGTTTTTCGTTTCAAAGAAAAAATATACAGAGAAGAGAGTAGGAAGCAAGCTTGGGAGGTGTTTCTCACTTGCTTTCTATGATGTTTGTATTATTTTGAGTATGGGCAATCTTTGGACACTGGAGACCGTTTCCCTTCGCATAACCTTCTTTTAAAAGAGGGAAACTAAAAATCAGCAAGATCTGTAATTTGGTGAGGCATACCATGGGAGCAGATGAAGCACAACTAATTGAAATCATAAGTATTGAACATAGCACTTGAAGAGAACTTTCATTTTTCTATTTCTGGGACAGAATATGAGCATCTTCGGTAACATATAGATCTATTTAAATTTCAAAATTGCAAAAAAAGATGCTAACGCTTACTTAATGTACCAAGGTCTTATACTGTAGCAGTGATGTCTCTGAATGATTTTATAACTTATTGGGAAAAAAAAAATTGCAAAAACACATGAACCACAAGCAAATATGAAAGATTCATGAGAGCACACCAAAAGTGACATATAAGGTGGGGGGGAGATCACCGACAGAAATCGGGCCCGTTTCGCCGAGGAGTACAGCTAATAGTGATAACCGACTGCCAAAAGACAGCATACTCCATTTTGCAGATTATCTTATTAAATCAGTAATCCCCCCATGTAGTCTAGCAAGACTCTGATTGAACCTCATACTGGTAGAGGAGGCAGGTCACCACACCTTCCAGGGGCTACCAATCAAAGGATCCTACATAACCACCAACCTTTTTACCTCATGCTTAGGAGGTTTTTAAGCCTTTTAACCCCACGCCCAGGGTGCCAAAAGTGACATATAAGGTCATGTATTAATATCTGAAATTTTGGAAAATCCACCAAAAATTTGAATCAAAAGCCAGCAAAAAGTTTTTTTTTATTAGTAAATCAAAAGACAGCCAAAAGTTTATGCTCGCTTATCAAAAATTGAAAAGGGAAAAACAATTAAAAAATAACAACTGTTTTTCCAAAATTCTAAAATCTTCTTATCATTTAGAAATATTTAATGATCTCAATTTATGAATTTTATTAGCTACATAGATTGATAGTCTCTAAACCTTAATCATGCTTGAATAATTTCGAAAAATATGAAGGTAAACCAAGCAAAAGAGGAGAAGAGGAGAAGATTTGATAGAAGTTACCACCTTTAATAAACTTGCATCGGCTTGCAATTAGATAATCAATTATTCCTCCAGCTAGAAAAAATAGACATATCGTCTCAACTGCCTACACATGACAACAGTTTGTATAATTATAAGTAAGAAAAGAGAAAAAGTACGCTCAAAACAATCTTGGGAAGATCCAAATAGAGGCCTCAATCTCCAAGGCTTCTTTCATCTCTTGCTAGGGACTAACTATGATTGACAAAAAGCTTCAGCTGTTAATGGCTGGAAAGAATGAGATATCACACAGGACATGGTTCGTCATTAATGTCTAATGTTTCAAAAACCGTTACACCAAATACAACCTATGTGATCTGTTTTTATTTAGCATCCTCGACAAACACTGACATCCAACTCATTCACCAAAATCACAACTTACCCCTTTGTTAAAATCCAAAAAACTTGAGAAACGATCAGTAATGCATTTATCCAGGCACTTCAGGTGTGAGTCCCTTACAGATCTGCTGTGTTAAAAGAAACAAGAAACAACAATATTGAAACATGTGTCGTATCTTGCCTTTTCTAAATCATTACGGAAGACATTAGAATGTATTAACACCGTGGTAGCTTAAACTACTTGCATCAGTACTGATCATAAGTGAATAACCTTATAAAACTTCACTCCTATTTATAAGTTACGAAACCAAACTCCAAACCAAATTGTTCTAAGAATATTGAATAATAGACAAGTAGCATTAGTTTATAGTACAGATCCATCATCTTATATGTAAGTGATTGGCAACATCCTCCGACCATTTGCAAGATCTAGAGAAACCAGAATGGTCACCTGGTGGGTTAGACAATAACGTAAAGCTTAAAAGAAAAAAAAAAAAAACACAACAATTGATGGAAAACCTTAATTGAAGCTAGTATTTTTAAAATGTTATAATAGAGATGTAGAAATGATTTTGATGAAAACCAACTATTCAAAAGACAAACTATAGTAGTCTACCTCATAATCCAGTAAGCGCTATTGAAGTCATTGGCATGGGGGCTTCAATTTCGGAAACCATAACAAAACAACATTTGATTTGAAAGGAAGAAGTATAATCAAGAATCCTGTATATTAAGGAAAGAAAATACAATTGCTAATTATACAGGGAGGAGATGCAAGCAACTATTGCATAAGCACAGGAAAATCCTTGGCATCACTTAATGCATTGTCGGTAGTGTTGTCCAGTATAGTATATTGATAAAAACTTGTAAATAAATATACGACATGGTTCAATTTTACCTACAACCAGAAATATTTGGGGAAAGAGAGAGAACTCAAGACAATAAAACCAATTCAGTTTCATTACAATCTTCAAAGAAGTCTATTTACTAGTAATATGGCATATCCATAGTCATTACTTGATATCAAAGGAAAAATGCATTCAGGATCTAATTTAATTTGAGTTGAATCTCAAGACACTCTTCCTTTTGGGGCACAGTAAATAGGAAATTAAGTTCATGCACAACTCTAAATAAGACAAAATAGGAATCATAATATATTTTGTTGGAAGAGAGAAATCAAATGGGAAGAAGACAAGAATGAGAGAACTCACAAATTTCAATGGAAAAATAGCATGGGAACCAATTTAAAATTCGCTCCATTGTGATTCTAGGACAAAGACCAATCTTTCACAAATGGGCCACCCTTGCTGTTTCCATATCCCTTTGAAGTGCATGAACACTAATTGGGAAATGAAGGATAACCAAAATCTATAAATAGTATATGAACAACAAATTTAGTAAATAATATATTAAATTGAAAGTAGAAAAAAGAACCAAAAGAAAGGAATCATAATAGGTTTTGTTGAAAGAGAGAAATCAAATGAGAAGAAGACAAGAATGAGAGAACTAACAAATTTCAATGAAACAATCGCATGGGAACCAATTTAAAACTCCCTCCATTGTGATTCTTGTAATACGACAAATCTTTTGCAAATGGGCCACCCTTGCTGTTTCCATATCCCTTTCAAAACGAGCAGTAAGAAACTAAACATCCAGCTTTGACAACCACTCCAGGAAACTTCCATTTAGCTTTCCATAAAAAGGAAGCACACCTCCTGCTTTGCTGGTAGCAGTTCTTGTTAAAGTTACCCCAGCACCACTGAAAATCAAATTTTAATGCCTCCAACTAAGGACATATACGTGTCAAAGTTGTCCAAACAGCTAAACGTATTCAATCTGTATTTATCACCATAGCCGTTGCCTTACTTTTTGAATTTGATTTTGCTGATTAATCGGGTCTGTCTTTGTTGATTTGGTTGGTGCACTTGCCTTATTTGTTTGATCTTCAACACTCCCCCTCAAGTTAGAGTGGATATTCAGGACACCCAACTTGCCAAGAAGGAATTCAGCTCGTGATTGCCGGAGTACTTTGGTGAATAAATCTGCTGGAGCCTGGAAAAGATGGAAAATATGCTAAGTAACAAGTTAAAAAATGTTGTAGGAAAAAAGAGAGTGAAGTGCGGATGATTGGCATGAATGATATTAGATTGAATTAATACTTTATATAATAGAAGAGAAGAGAACATCTGAGAAAACTTACCAGCTTTTATAAACTCCCATTAGCTTGGGACTAGATTAAAACGTCCAGCTGAACACAATAGATACGCTGTCCCTATCTGCACATCTAGGCAGCATATTTAACTGATTAAATAAGAAATAGCCAAAGACAAAAATAAAAAGATTTGGAGAAACTGAAGAGAGAAAGGAAGAAATTGGGATCAATTATGAAAATATTCCTAGGTTGATGTAAATGAGATAAGAGAAGAGAAAAGAATGAGGTTGGAGAAAACTTACTGGTCTTCTATCCCAATAATTTATATGATCTTCAAACTGTTTTTTGTTTTAATAGATTCACCAGTGTAGATATTTGCAATATGCGCAATTCTGTACCTCTTAGCGCGGCTCCCCTTTGCACATCGTTCCATTAATTTGGGGTAAAGACGAATATTCAGCTCTTCTGTTGACTTGGGAGTGGACTACAACTCCATAAATTAATTTTTCCTCCAGCTGAACACAATAGATATGCTGTCCCTATTACCTGCAGATCAAGGCAACATATTTAACCGATTGAATAATCTTTTAGTTCTTTGAGTAATGAGGATCCATGTGTTGTTAGTTTTGTTAAATAGGGATGGAAACTCATGAATAATTTGAGGTTTGTTATGCAGAAAGTATTGAAGCAGAGCAGTGTAGGTAATCTTGGAACAATTGTGCTAGCAAGAGTGATATCTCTTTCTCTATTTATATTTCAATACTAAGAGACTTTTGTTCTTTCATTTATTTCTTATCAAATTTATGAGGCCTATGGAGTTAAGGAGAATCATAGTCATCTGTTCAAGTTATCAAGTGCGGCAAACATGTATCAAAATTTTACGATGCATAGAATTGAAATTTTACATGTCTTACTTTTAACACTTTTTTTTTTTGAAATCAGACTTTAACACTCTTTTGTTAAAGAATATTGTGGGTGAGATGATGAAAGTTACTTTTTTTATATAAGTAACTGAAATTCATTAAAAAAGTATAGCAGTATCTATGATTGTATAATTTGATGGTTTTAAGAACAGCCCAAACTTGATTTGGGGAAAGTGAGGAGAGAAAGGAAGAAATTACGATATAATCAAATCATAGGTATGAATAAACTTACTTATCTTGTTAACTGCACAGTACCGGAGACGACAGCAGAGCCAAAACCGTGTTTCTGAGTTCCCTCAGAGTTGGTGTTATTTACAAGGCCGTTCAAGAACTTGAAGCGCCATGACTCTCAGAACGTATCAATGAAACCGATTATACGTATCAATGAAACCGATTATTATAGTTGGAATATGGGCAATGTTGTATCGCTCTGCTGTGTCGCTCCCCTCTGCACATCTTGCCTCTAATATGGGGCAACTACAAATCCGTAAATAGGTGAGGCGTCGCATGGCTTGCGCTGTTGGCAGATACATCAGCTTTTGGCACCTCAAAAGAGACAGCTTCTGAAGAGAAGAAAGTTTGCCTAACCACTCAGGCAAAGCTTCCATTCCATCAAAATTGGATATCGACAGATCTTTAAGGGCAGTGAAGCGTTGAAATTGTTCTGGGAGAGAGTTGAGTTTAGCCCACCCATTCAAATATAGATCTTCGACGGAGTGTTGGATGGAAGTGGAACTGATGAGACTGGGGAAAGCTTCCAGCATCTCACAAAACGAACCAATCTTTAATGTCTTCAAGGATTCTGGTAACCCCTCTGAGATACGCTTCAAGTTTTGGCATTCCTGTATTCTCAACATTTGAAGAGACGTACAGGATTTTAGCCCAATCGATAGAACTTCAACATCACACAATGACATTACCAATTCTCGAAGGGAAGCAGCACCTTCTATACTTGGAAAAGTTCTCAGTTTGGGACAATCCAAAATTTCTAATTGGGTAAGAGAACTAAATCCTCTCAAATCTGGAATTGATATCAAATTAGGGCAAGAAGAAATCTTAAAATAGTGAAGAGACGTACAGGATTTTAGCCCAATCGATAGAACTTCAATACCGCACAATGAGATTACCAATTTTCGAAGGGAAGCAAAACCTTCTATATTTGGAAAAGTTCTCAGTTCGCGACAATTCGAAATTTCAAACTCGGAAAGAGAACTAAATCCTCTTAAATCTGGAAATGATATCAAATTAAGGCAATCAGAAATCTCCAAGCGTCGAAGAAGGGGCATGACACCATGTATGCTTGGAAAACAGCTCAGATTATAACAATTTCCTACAGTGAGTTTGTGCAGGGAAATGAGTTTGTGCAGCCCATCCGGTATGTAACTCAATTTGCTACAGTGCCATAAGTGGAGTGAACGGAGTGAGGTGCAGAAGGCCCATACATCCTGATGTCGCGAGATGGATTCTAACTCTCTACAATGGCTTATCTCCAGAGACATGAGACTTGTATTATTCTGCAATAACTGCTCTGGCAAACAACCAAGTTCTGACACGCCCTCTATGAAAAGGGATGTAAGTGTGGTCAGCTTGCTACTAATGTTTTCGAATGCGTTACTACAGATGTATGAAATCTCTAATTTATTAAGAGAAGGAAAATGACATGGAGCACTGGTTAGTAAATGACAGATTTTAATAATCAACTCCTCGAGACAAGGAAACACCTCACATGTTGCTGTTGTAAGCTCCTTTGCATTTTTCCACTTCACCAGATTTATCATAGAACTTAATTTGAGTCTTCTCAATGTCGGAAACAATGCATTTCTGTTATTTCCATCACTGTAAAACTTGGTTCCTATACATCTTACATTATCCATTTCATTTATTTCAAGAACCTTAAGACGTGGTAGATGCCCGAGAGTGGGAACTTCTTCACATTTGTTGCAAGTGATTAAAGTGATCTCAATCAAATTGTCAAATAGTGACAACCCATCCCTAGCATCACGACCAGTCAACATCCATGATGGGAATTTCTTTCCTTTGTAGCCTTCAATTGTTAAGCTTTTCAAATTTTGGTGAGGCTGGAGGCCTTCCAACACCTCTTCATCATTATTGTAGCCATCCCATGCTCTATAAACATCCACTCCCCAGTGAAATCCCAACTTGTATATTTTGGCATTTTTTGCTAAATTGGCACTCTTGGCTTCTACATTATCTCTCACATGCTCTAGATTGTAGATGTCTAATTCTCTGCTGAGTTGGTTTAAGTGTCCTAATTCTTCCAACGAACAACCTGCATCTGGATTCACAGTGAAAAATGGCAATGTTTGAAGAGAAATCAACTGTCCAATATCTTTAGGTGTCCCATTGATGAACTTATGATCAATATAAATATGTCTCAAGTTAATCAAATTGCTTAGATCTTTTGGAAGCTCCTTGAGAAGATTGCAATTTTTTATTCTTAAAGTCTGCAAATTGTAGAGCTTAGTGAGGGACTTTGGCAATGCTATGATGTTAGTGTCTGCGACGTAAAGGAGCCTCAAATGTATTAACTGACCAATTGAATCTGGCAACTCTGTTATAATATTCCCAAATAACTTTATGTAGAGGCCTGTTTTTTCTCAGTCCACCGTGGATCAAATCCAACACTTCAGTGGTCCACCGGGGACCCAAAGCCCAACAACATCAGTGATCCACGGTAGACAGTACATGAGGAGAAATGGCCCAAAAAGCCATCCACCAGGCCCAAACACCAAGTCAATTAACAAAAGCCCAGGCCATTCACTCTTCAAGTTCAAGTCCAGCCCATTACTCTCTAAATTTCAGTCTGCCGCACAAAGGAACATTCTGGAACAATTTGAAAAAGAGAGGGAAAAATGGCTCTCAAGCATCATTTTCCCTCCCCTCTTGGCACGGTGCTCAAGGCACTGAAGGGGAAACATTTCCAAGGCAAAAATCAAGTTTCCAAAGCTACAATAATCATGACAAAAGCTGGTTTTCACCATTAACCAACAGATGAGCATTATGGTTCCAGAAAATGTGGTCTACGGCAGCCCAGAAAATGTGGAAGAGAGCTGGTCCTCCACACCACCCAGTGGTCCACGGCGATTACCCAGTGGTCCACGGCGGATTACCCAGTGGTCCACGGCAGATTACCCAGCGGTTCACAACCAAACCCAGCCACAAAAGTAGTCTGCACGGCACCAGCTGTGAAGGGTGATGAAGGGGATGACGAGGAAGATGATGCAAGGGCTGAAAAGACCAAGAAATCTCTCATGGCCGCCCAGATCAGGATCAACTGAAGCAAGTAATGATGAAACACCTGCTGGTCATTCTCTTTACCCACTGGTCGCGGTGGACTGCATCACAGACTGATCCACGGCACCACCAACAGAAACAGAAATCACAACCAAGGCTGAAAAGACTTAAGAAGTTTGCCATGGCCACCACCACTCGAGAGCAGTGACCACCACAGCCCAGCACTCCGGTGGTCCTTGCTCCTCCACATCACAGAACTTAGGAAGCACGGTTTGGAGGTAGGGGAATCAATTTACTCAAATTTAATTTGGTCTGCCGCAACAGAAATGGTATCAATTTGCTGGGAAATGATACCAAAAATGGTAAGACCAAATCTAATTAATGCAAAACATATATTGTTACCCAAATATCAACCTAAGAGGGGGGGTGATTTAGGTTGAGGCAAACTTTTTCGATTTAAATGCGGAATTAAAAACTATTTTCAATTAGCAAAAACAAATTTAAGAACACAATTCAATTGCAATAAGATATGATAGAAAATCAAACACAAGCATATATAAGCAATTGAATAAGTAAGAGATAGAGATAGAGAAAATCAAACACAGTGATTGTTATCGAGGTTCGGCTTCCCCGCCTACGTCCCCGCCTCAAGAACACTTCTTGAGGATTCCCAAATTCCACTAATTTGACAATCTTCTTTCGGGTGAAGATCAAAACCGTTACAAATCTTCCTTACACGGTGAAGAGTAACCACCGAGTGAAAAATCCTTTTCACTCCTTAGGATTTATACCAAGAACCCACAAATCTTCCTTACAAGGTGAAGAGTAACCACCCAGTGAAAAATCCTTTTCACTACTTAGGATTTATACCAAAACCCTAACAAAAACACTCAATAATTTCAACAAAGGATTTGTTGTACAAAATATGGCTCTCTCAAAGAGTAGTTGTACACAATATGCTCACTCTAATAATATTATCAAAGATTTGATCAATATGGCTCAAAGAGTATTTAGAGGAATTTGATTTTCAATCAAAGATTTTGAATGATATGAAAATATAAGCTTGAGAAGGATGGATTGATGTAAAAGATATTTTCTTTTCTTTCTCTGATTTCTCTTGTATGCTCTGATGTTTAGAAATGAAGAAAGGGTAGTATTTATAGCTCATTCATGTTGTCTTGCATTATTCTTCAATTTTTGAATTTGAAAATTTTTGTTCGTTAAAAACACAATCAATTCAATAATTTTAAATGATAAAGTGGTATCTTTGTTTAACCGACCATTTGAAAATGGAAATCTTTTGAAAAATTTGCTTCTTAAGCTTATTTTTCAACCAAGTCTTTGGCAATTTGATATGATTGTCTTGCATGTGAATTTCAATCAATCAAATTTGTCTTTGAAGACTTTAAGAGATTTTTCAATTGATATGGTTGTCTTATATTTGAATTTCAAGCCAATCAAGCTTGTCTTTGAATCACCTTTAATAGATTTTTTACAATTCTTATATGGTTGTCTTATATTTGAATTTCAACCAATCAAGTTTGTCTTTGAAAACTTTAAGAGATTTTTCAATTGATATGGTTGTCTTATATTTGAATTTCAACCAATCAAGTTAGCCTTTGAAATTGACTTTAAGAGATTTTTCAATTGATATGGTTGTCTTATATTTGAATTTCAACCAATCAAGTTTTCTTTGAAAACTTTCAAGAGATTTTTCAATTGATATGGTTGTCCATTATATTTGAATTTCAACCAATCAAGTTTGTCTTTGAAAACTTTTCTAAGAGATTTTTCAATTGATATGGTTGTCTTAAATTTGAATTTCAACCAATCAAGTATTGTCTTTGAAAACTTTAAGAGATTTTTCAATTTAAGTTGGTTTTAAAGTTGAGCCTTAAAGATCAAATCTTAATAAACTTTACAAAACCTAACTCTTACTTCTCATATGTCTCGGATCATTGTCTTTGAGCTTGATTTCTTTGTCTTGAGTCTTGATGACTTTGATCTTCAATGAATTTGCAACTTGTCAACTTTGCATTTGCTTGATATTTGAATTGGCCATCTTGGTCCAATTAAATCAATAGTCAAAATTAAGCTTTAAAACATAAATCATTAGTTCATATGAAAATATCATTAATGAACAACTTAAAATCATGGTTATCATCAAAACTACATGAATGTCCTTGGATTAATTAGCCAATTAATAATTATTGAAACCTTGAGGCTAACAATCTCCCCCTTTTTGATGATGACACATATGATATGATATTTTTATACGATTTATGATTTTGAAGCTTTTCTTGAAAAGCTCCCCCTAAAATAATGCATATCTTTATATTAGAGATTTTTAAATCTCCCCCTATCTTTATGCATAGATCAATTTGTCATTTAAGTATTATCAAGCAATCAATATATATGCGCATTTTTGTTAATTATTGCAAGATGCTAATTATTGCAAGATATGATAATTCACTAATAGATACAAAAAATGTCATATCTTTCTCCCCCTTGGCATCATCAAAAATAAATATTATATTCAATATCTCCAAACATCATTCAACATTTTAAACAACCAAAATTGAAAAAAAATATATTTCTCCCTTTGATTTAGTTTCAAACATAGAACCCAACTAACTAATATAACATATTTTTCTCCTATTTGGTACAAAGAAATAAAACAAATACATTCATATTTGTAAGATTCTTCATCCTAGTGGTTTGGTTGGATTGAGGGTTCGGTTGAAGATGCTTCAGGAAAGGATATGATGTCCCTTGCCATATGCCTAAAATGCTGATGATTTAAGCAATCTGGAAAGGACATGGGATGATGCCCATATATTACGTACTCTCTCTCTTCTGTCATACAAAGCTTCAGGTGTATCAACAGTTGTATGAACGGGATGATTCGGATGAGGAAGATATATTTGGAGTGTATGCTAAAGATCTTCCCATCAACCTGGTGTATGAGAGAGGTACTTCAACCGAGAAGCATGATCAATAATAATCTTGCTTCGTGGAAACTTGATCAATAATAATTTTGCTTCTATCTGAGAAGATCAAGTATTTGATTTTATGAATCTCTAAATGATGTTGCATCCTCTTAGAGTGTTTATCTAAAGAATGAGAGAAAATATTATCTGAGAGGTGTGAGTATGTAGTGGAGAGGTGAAGCGAATTTATAGGACAGACGCGCTGTTTGAAAGAATGGTTCAGATTTTGCTACGTGTCATAAGTGTGAATGAATGGTTCAGATTTTGCTATGTGTCATAAGTGTGAATGAATGGTTCAGATTTTGCTACGTGTCGTAAGTGTGAATGAAGGGTTCAGATTTTGCTATGTGTCAGACTTATCCAATTACGCACGCCATAGACACCGATAAATCAGGAAGTTTGAAAAAAAAATATCTGCTTTTTCAGAAAAAAGATCTTTTGTCGACGCATCGAGTTCTGAGTCAGTGATATTTCCGTATACGTTAAATCTCGAGATTTGAACGTTGAATTTTGAAGAAAAATCTCGGGAGTCGGGTGATAGGTACAGGCTGGTGTTCAAAAATCTGAGGTTTATTTAACACACACTAATTTTCGATGAACTTCATCATTTTCAAACTCTTAGCTTAATCTCTTATTAGATTTTCTAGAATGGCTTCCTCTTCTTCTCAAAACAAACCAGAAACAATTAATCTAAATGATACGCCTAGTGTGATGCCAGAAGTCTGGCGTCCTTACTTCCTTTCAATTAATGGCCCTGTATCAGTAACTGATTCAGTGATATTGAATGGTGAGACTGCCACCGCAGTAGCTGCCGGTCTTTGTACTCCAGAGGATGCAAAGGTTTTAGCTGGGAAGGACTGACCCACAAATAATAAATGAATCATTGGCACTCACGATTCAGTGTACTGCCACTGTTTCTAACATGGGACGTCGTCTTCATGTTAGGAATATTGGAAGTGAAAGCGCTGCGTTCTCAAGTCACCATTTTACAAAGGTTGCTGAAGGAGAGTAAGAAGAAAGTAGGGGAGGTCAAGGAGGAGAACAAAAGGCTGAAGGCGCTCGTGGATTCTTATGCCGATGATTTGGTAATCCGGTCCACAGAGCAGAGCAAGACCACTAATAAGCTGCAGAAGCAGTACGAGAAGCTACTAGCTGAGGTGAAGGAATTGACTTCTCGCTCTATCCCCAAATAAATGTAGTGGGAAGTGTAGTGGTTTTTCCTTTTGTGGTGGCTTCTCCTTTGTGGCTTTCTTTTTAATAAAATCAAGTTTGTTTAAATGATGAGTTTTATTTCTTATTTTATGCATGAACATATACGCAAATATACATAGAACTGGGCATATAATCTAATGTTCAAACAATATAACTAGAAAGATATAAAATGAACAATTTTATGAACATGATATGGATAAAATCATTTTATATTCAATTCTTAAGGTATATATAGTGTTAGCCTCAAGGTTTCAATAATTATTAATTGGCTAATTAATCCAAGGACATTCATGTAGTTTTGATGATAACCATGATTTTAAGTTGTTCATTAATGATATTTTCATATGAACTAATGATTTATGTTTTAAAGCTTAATTTTGACTATTGATTTAATTGGACCAAGATGGCCAATTCAAATATCAAGCAAATACAAAGTTGACAAGTTGCAAATTCATTGAAGATCAAAGTCATCAAGTCTCAAGACAAAGAAATCAAGCTCAAAGACAATGACTCCGAGACATATGAGAAGTAAGAGTTAGGTTTTGTAAAGTTTAGTTTATTAAGATTTGATCTTTAAGGCTCAATTTTAAAACCAACTTTAAATTGATTTTCAAAATATTGACAAAGTCAATATTAATGGCTAGATATTTTTGATATTTAAACATAGCCATGTGAAGAAATCTCTACGATTGAAAAAATTTTTGAAACAGAAAATTGTTTTCAAAACATTGACAAAGTCAATATTAATGGCTAGATATTTTTGATATTTAAAGATAGCCATGTGAAGAACACAAAGAAATCTCTACGGTTGGAAAAATTTTTGAAACAGAAAATTGTTTTCAAAACATTGACAAAGTCAATATTAATGGCTAGATATTTTTGATATTTAAACATAGCCATGTGATGAAATCAATTACGAATGAAATTTTTTTCTTAAGGTAGCCGACATATAAGAATTGTAAGAGCTTATTAAAGGTGATTGACAAGCTAGGTGGCTTGAATTAATTGCATGAATAACATGGGATAATAACCCATGAATTTCCAAAAGTCATACAAATTAGCTACTAGCAGATTTGGATATCTTTGGCTGAAAATTGTGCTGACAAAAAGCAGAAAAGTTTTTCAAAAGATTTCAAAGTCAATAAAAACAATTTGATTGATTGAATTAAGTATGTGTCCGTTGGAGAATCAAAGCTCTGCCAAAGACTTGCAGCAAAGTTTGGTGCAGAAAAGTAATGAATATAAGCTGGCATACATTGGCACCGTTTATTTTAAAAAAAGTCATGCAAATTTTTCAAAAGATTTCAAAGTCAATAAAAACAATTTGATTGATTGAATTAAGTATGTGTCCGTTGGAGAATCAAAGCTCTGCCAAAGACTTGCAGCAAAGTTTGGTGCAGAAAAGTAATGAATATAAGCTGGCATACATTGGCACCGTTTATTTTAAAAAAAGTCATGCAAATTTTTCAAAAGGGTGATTTCCATTTTCAAATGGTCGGTTAAACAAATCTTCTGATACCACTTTATCATTTAAAATTATATAGAATCATGATTGTGTTTTCTAACGAACAAAAATTTTCAAATTCAAATTTCCTTTCGTCGATTGATTGAACAATATATAAAGAGAATAGAAGAGAGAAACAAACATAGAGAACAGAGCATACAAGAGAAATCAGAGAAAGAAAAGAAAATATCTTTTACATCAATCCATCCTTCTCAAGCTTATATTTTCATATCATTCAAAATCTTTGATTGAAAATCAAATTCCTCTAAATACTCTTTGAGCCATATTGATCAAATCTTTGATAAATTATTAGAGTGAGCATATTGTGTACTACTACTCTTTGAGAGAGCCATATTTTGTACAACAATCCTTTGTTGAAATTATTGAGTGTTTTTGTTAGGGTTTTGGTATAAATCCTAAGTAGTGAAAAGGATTTTTCACTGGGTGGTTACTCTTCACCTTGTAAGGAAGATTTGTGGGTTTTGGTATAAATCCTAAGGAGTGAAAAGGATTTTTCACTCGGTGGTTACTCTTCACCGTTTAAGGAAGATTTGTAACGGTTTGATCTTCACCCGGAAGAAGGTTGTCAAATAGTGGATTTGGGAATCCTCAAGAAGTGTTCTTGAGGCGGGGACGTAGGCGGGGAAGCCGAACCTCGATAACAATCATTGTGTTTGATTTTCTCTATCTCTATCTCTTACTTATTCAATTGCTTATATATGCTTGTGTTTGATTTTCTATCATATCTATATTGCAATTGAATTGTGTTCTTAAATTTGTTTAATCAATTTTTGCTAATTGAAAATAGTTTTCTAATTCCGCATTTAAATCGAAAAAGTTTGCCTCAACCTAAATCACCCCCCCTCTTAGGTTGATATTTGGGTAACATTGGTATAGATTTAACACAGTTGAATCAAATAGAAGGATAATAAATTCAAGCTTATTTGATATCAACGTATCTAGCCATACCTATTTCACGTCGAATTGTGCAAAATCGTTCTTCAATGAGAGGTTTCGTGAGAATATCCGCCCATTGACTATCGGTGCTCACAAATTCAAGTTCAATGTCCCCTTTTTGCACATGATCTCTTATAAAATGGTATCTAATTTCAATGTGCTTTGTGCGAGAGTGTTGGATAGGATTTTTACTTAAACTTATGGCACTTGTGTTATCACACCTTATGGGAATATGATCAAAAAGAATTTTAAAATCCTCTAGTTGTTGTTTTATGTAGAGAGATTGAGCACAACAACTACCGGCCGCTACATATTCGGCTTCCGCCGTTGATAAGGCCACAGAATTTTGCTTTTTACTAAACCATGATACTAGTGAGTGTCCTAGAAAGTGACAAGTACCACTAGTGCTTTTGCGATCAATTTTGCAACCAGCAAAATCCGCATCCGTGTAGCTTATTAAGTCAAATGAATTTGACTTAGGGTACCATAATCCTAAATCAATGGTTCCAAGCAAATATCGAAATATTCGTTTTACTGCAATTAAGTGTGATTCTTTAGGACAAGATTGAAACCGAGCGCAAAGACATACACTAAACATTATATCGGGTCTACTTGCGGTTAAATAAAGTAAACTACCAATCATACCTCGATATAGCTTAACGTCCACCGGTTTACCTTTCTCATCTTTGTCAAGCTTTGTTGAAGGACTCATGGGAGTTCCATATGCTTTAGCATTTGTCCAATCCAAATCTTTTTAGTAAGTCTATGACATATTTGGATTGATTTAAGAATATCCCATTCTTCGGTTTGCTTTATTTGAAGTCCGAGAAAGAATTTTAGCTCACCCATCATACTCATTTCGAATTCATCCTGCATAGTCTTAGAGAATTCTTTGCACAAGTTTTCATTAGTAGAACCAAATATAATATCATCAACATAGATTTGCACAATAAGCATGTCTTTTCCATCAAACATTAGAAATAATGTTGTGTCAAGTTTTCCACGTGTAAAACCCTTTTCAATAAGGAAACCACTTAGTCGTTCATACCAAGCTCTTGGAGCTTGTTTTAAACCATATAAAGCTTTTGATAATTTAAAAACGTGGTTTGGAAATTCATGATTTTCAAATCCAGGAGGTTGTTCTACATAAACTTCTTCGGCAATAAAACCATTTAAAAAGGCACTTTTGACATCCATTTGAAATAATTTAAAATTTTTAAAACATGCAAAAGCAAGTAACATGCGTATAGCTTCTAATCTAGCAACTGGAGCATAAGTCTCTCCATAATCAATACCTTCCTCTTGATTATAACCTTGAGCGACTAACCTTGCTTTGTTCCTTACTATTATACCTTCTTCATCCTTTTTGTTTCGGAATACCCATTTTGTACCAATGACGGAGTGGTCCTTGGGTCTAGGTGCAAGAGTCCATACCTTGTTTCTTTCAAATTGGTTTAGCTCTTCTTGCATTGCCAAGATCCATGATTCATCTTCAATAGCTTCATTTATGTTCTTTGGTTCAATTTGTGAGAGAAACGCCATGTTGTTGCAGATGTTCTTGAGCTTTGATCTTGTGCTTACTCCACGTTCAACTTCACCAATGATTAATTCTTTAGGATGACTATGGACTACGTTCCAACTTTTTGGTAATTCTTCATTGTTTGGTTGGAGGAAGCGCTTTTTCTTCATCTTTTGGTTCATCTACTTGATCTTTGACTTTTTCACTTAAATCAACTTGGTTAGATGAACTAGCTTTATTTTCAAGAGAAATTGGCTCATCATCACAATTATTTTTGATATGGAATGGATTAGTTTCATAAAAAACAACATGCATAGATTCATCAACAACCATAGTTCGTTTATTGAACACTCTATATGCTTTACTATTTGTAGAATAACCAAGGAATATACCTTCATCGGATTTAGCATCGAATTTACCAAGATTATCTCTATCATTCAATACAAAGCACTTACATCCAAAAACTTTGAAATATCCAATGTTAGGTTTTCGATTATTCCATAGTTCATAAGGAGTTTTATTTAAAGTGTTTCTAATGATGGTTCTATTTATAACATAGCAAGCGGTGTTAACAGCTTCAGCCCAAAAGTATTGAGGTAAATTATGTTCATTAAGCATAGTTCTAGACATTTCTTGAAGTGATCTATTTTTACGTTCTACTACTCCATTTTGTTGAGGAGTACGAGGTGCTGAAAAATTGTGTCCAAAACCATTTTGATCACAATATAGTTCAATATCTTGATTATCAAACTTCTCTACCTCTATCACTTCTAACATTGTTAATTGTATAACCTTTTTCATTTTGAATTCTTCTACAATGTTTAACAAATGCTTTATGAGCTTCATTTTTATGAGCAAGAAATAATACCCATGTATAGCGAGAGTAATCATCAACAATTACAAATGCATACAATTTACCACTTAAGCTAGCGGTTCTAATAGGACCAAATAAATCCATATGCAAGAGTTCTAGAGGTCTTGAAGTAGAAATGACTTTCTTTTTCTTAAATGATGATTTAGTTTGTTTACCTAGTTGACATGCATCACATATTTTATCTTTAACAAATTTAGTAACCGGCAAGCCTTTTACTAAATCAAGTTTAGACAATTTTGAGAGTAATTCCATATTGGCATGTCCTAATCTTCTATGCCACAACCAACTATTTTCATTTATGGCAGCAAGGCAAATTGATTCTTTTGATGTCATATTATCAAGATCAATAGTGTAGACATTTTCATTTCTAAATGCCACAAATAGAACTTGATTATCAATTTCATTTACTATAATGCACATGATTGATTTGAATATTACATTATAACCTTTTATCACACAATTGGCTAATACTTAGCAAGTTATGTTTCAAGCCATCAACCAAGAGAACATCTTCAATAACAAGAGAATGTGTTTTACCAATATTACCTATACCGATGATCTTTCCTTTTGAGTTATCACCGAATTTGACATTTCCTCCATCTTTTAGAGTAAGAGAAGTAAACTTATTTTTATCACCCATCATATGCCTTGAACATCCATTATTGAGAAACCACTTATCTTTGGTAGATATGGATATCAAGCACACCTACAAGACAACTTCAAATAACCTTCTTTGGTACCCAAATTTTCTTGGGTCCACTAGGGTTAGCTTTTGGAGGAGTAGTTCCTTTGACTACCCAAATCATATTTTTCATGGGACATGTATGAATATTATGCCCTAATTTTCCACAATGTTTACATATGGGAGATTTTCAAGAAGTTTTTCATTAATGAAAGAATTTTTGATAGTGTTTTTCTTTTATTTTCGGGTTATATCCAATACCCGCTTTGTCAAAAACACATCTTTGACTACCTAACAAATTATCCAAATTTTTCTTTCCATTTGTAAAGTTAGTCACAATTTTATTTAAGTTTTTCAACTTTGAGTTTTAATTCTTTATTTTCATTTACCAAGAGATTTGAATCATGAGCTATTTGTGATGATGTTTCCACATCTTTTGCTTTCATTTTCTCAATGAAGCTTTGTGATTCAATTTTCAACTTAATTATTTCTTTTTCTAAAGATAGATTTTTATCATTTAAAGAAATAATTTGTTTTTCTAGAATTTCATTTTTGCTTTTGAAATCATCTAATTCGTTTGAAAGAGATGTGACTTTCTTTTTGAAAACTTTATTTTTCGAAACATTCTTCTCAAATTCTTCAACTAGCTCTTCAAAAGCATTTTGTAATTCATCATAGCTATAAGAATTCATTTTCTAAAGAATTGAGTTCCGAAGTTACCTCATCTTCATATGCCATTAAGCAAAAGGCTTCGGTAGAATCTTCTTCATCGTTGGATGCTTGAGGGCTAATGCTTGTACATTCATCTTTCTCTATTTGAGGCAATTTGTGATCATGAACAAGCATGCTCATCTTTGATTCTTCAACTTGACTTGCTTCTTCATATGTAGCTTCAAGTCTTTCCCAAATTTCTTTAGCTGAATTACAACTTGAAATTTCATCAAATTCCTTTGAGTCAAACGCACAATATAAACAATTCATAGCTTTATAATTTAATTCAATGAGTTTGACATCATTTTCATCCCATTCAGTTTCTTGTTTGGGTATTTCTTGTTCTTCTACTATTTTAGTAGGAACATGAGGACCATTTACAATGATTTTCCATATGAGATAATCTTGAGCTTTAATGTACGTAGTCATTCTAGTTTTCCAATAACTATAATCACTACTATTGAACAAGGGTGGTCTATTTGTAGATTGACCTTCAACCATTTGAGGTCTAGATGTGTTTGCCATGATCTTAACTCTAAGATTGTTAAATCTATATGTAGAGCCTTGGCTCTGATACCAATTGTTACCCAAATATCAACCTAAGAGGGGGGGTGATTTAGGTTGAGGCAAACTTTTTCGATTTAAATGCGGAATTAAAAACTATTTTCAATTAGCAAAAATTGATTAAACAAATTTAAGAACACAATTCAATTGCAATATAGATATGATAGAAAATCAAACACAAGCATATATAAGCAATTGAATAAGTAAGAGATAGAGATAGAGAAAATCAAACACAATGATTGTTATCGAGGTTCGGCTTCCCCGCCTACGTCCCCGCCTCAAGAACACTTCTTGAGGATTCCCAAATCCACTAATTTGACAATCTTCTTTCCGGGTGAAGATCAAAACCGTTACAAATCTTCCTTACACGGTGAAGAGTAACCACCGAGTGAAAAATCCTTTTCACTCCTTAGGATTTATACCAAAACCCACAAATCTTCCTTACAAGGTGAAGAGTAACCACCCAGTGAAAAATCCTTTTCACTACTTAGGATTTATACCAAAACCCTAACAAAAACACACTCAATAATTTCAACAAAGGATTTGTTGTACAAAATATGGCTCTCTCAAAGAGTAGTTGTACACAATATGCTCACTCTAATAATTTATCAAAGATTTGATCAATATGGCTCAAAGAGTATTTAGAGGAATTTGATTTTCAATCAAAGATTTTGAATGATATGAAAATATAAGCTTGAGAAATGGATGGATTGATGTATAAGATGTTATCTTTTCTTCTTTGATTTCTCTTGTATATGATTTTTTAATCACAAAAATATGATTTATAGCCATCATGCCAGCTTGTTTGCTTGCATTTTGAATTTTCAATCAATCAAATTGTTTTTATTGCTTTGAAATCTTTGAAAACTTTTCTTCTTAAGATTTTTCAACCATAATTGATATGATTGTCTTGCATAGTGAATTTCAATCAATCAAATTTGTCTTTGAAGACTTTAAGAGATTTTTCAATTGATATGGTTGTCTTATATTTGAATTTCAACCAATCAAGTTGTCTTTGAAGACTTTAATAAGATTTTTCAATTGATATGGTTGTCTTATATTTGAATTTCAACCAATCAAGTTGTCTTTGAAAACTTTAAGAGATTTTTCAATTGATATGGTTGTCTTATATTTGAATTTCAATCAATCAAGTTTGTCTTTGAAAACAATTTTCTGTTTCAAGAAATTTTTCCAATTGATATGGTTGTCTTATATTTGAATTTCAACCAATCAAGTTGTCTTTGAAAACTTTAAGAGATTTTTCAATTGATATGACTTTGTCTTATATTTGAATTTCAACCAATCAATTTGTCTGTTTCAAAACTTTTTCAAGTAGAGATTTTTCAATTCATATGGCTTGTCTTATATTTCAAAAATTATCAAGCCAATCAATATTGTCTTTGAAAACTTTAAAGATTTTTCAATTTAAGTTGGTTTTAAAGTTGAGCCTTAAAGATCAAATCTTAATAAACTTTACAAAACCTAACTCTTACTTCTCATATGTCTCGGATCATTGTCTTTGAGCTTGATTTCTTTGTCTTGAGTCTTGATGACTTTGATCTTCAATGAATTTGCAATTTGTCAACTTTGCATTTGCTTGATATTTGAATTGGCCATCTTGGTCCAATTAAATCAATAGTCAAAATTAAGCTTTAAAACATAAATCATTAGTTCATATGAAAATATCATTAATGAACAACTTAAAATCATGGTTATCATCAAAACTACATGAATGTCCTTGGATTAATTAGCCAATTAATAATTATTAAAACCTTGAGGCTAACATATATGAGTCAAGTCACCTTAATCATTTCAGATCATTACCGAGCATTAAATGCTCGTCACTTCCTCCCTCATAAATGACCTGAAAATCGCCGCCCACCGCAGATCAAATCAGATCTGCGGCGGATGAAAATCATCAACTCAGCCCCAAACATTAAATTCTATCCAATCCCAGCCCCTTTATCCCTTGGTTAAGCAATGATTCTCATGATGACGAAGATAACAAATCAAACCATTAGATATAAACACCGTTATAAATAGGGCTGGGAAGGAAGAACAAGGGGTTGGTTGGCTGGTCTGAGAATCCATATACTAAAATTTCTCCATTAGAGCTGCCTTCAAAAAGCTCCAGAAACTCAGTTAGCCAAAATTAGTCCACGGGACACTTCCCGTAGGTCCACGGTGGACTAAAAGCACACTTTTAGTCTGCCACAACAGAAAACTCCTATCAAACACTTAACCCAACATCAAATACTGACTCATGTACGTTTTGCACAGTAAATGATTCTCTTCCTACTCCAAATCTCTTAAGTTCTGTGATTTGCTCTGATTTGTTGTTCTTCTTTGCTCTGCTTCTGCCTTTCTTGCAAGTTATAGAGGAAGTCAAATGCTTTACGCTCAGTACCCTGATCCACGGGACTGACCTTTGATTTGTACTACTTGCTATGCACATTGTATTTTCTGCCATTGATTATTGTTTCTTGAAAAGGTTGAGTTCTTTGTACTAAGTCTCAGCCCATGAGATTGATTTCCTTTGTCATGTGTAAGTTTGTAATACATTTCTCATGTGTTATTAATGTTACATTACAATTACTGAATGTTCTGGTGGAAGTAGAGCTTAAGGTTATCAGTTTGCCTTGATCCGCGGTATCAATCTCATCCGTCCACCACAACCCCCTGTGTGAGCATTTGGTCTTGATCTGCCGCATCAATCTCCATTAGTCCACCGCAGCCCCTGTTTGGACATTGCATCCCGGTGGATCAGAGAGTGTTAGAGGGAAATGCACCATTAGCCTCTAAATGATCTACCACGCTTGGAGTCGAGTCTTGGGCTCAACATCCCCCCACACACACAAATCCGGCTCGTATTCGACCTTCTCGCAGATTGGTACGCGGCCCATCGGTACAAGAAATTTTGTGCATCCACACTTTAAAACACGTAAACATTTAAAATTTGATAACATGTTGCCAAAGTCAGCATCTTCTGAAACTAATGTGTGCAATTTCGTGAAACCATCTTCTAGAATTGGAATTTCGGGTACTGCTTTGCCATCAGATCGAACCACTAATCTTCGTACGTGATTGATATCATTCATCGAACCCCCTTCCAAAATTTGAATTTCAAATTTTGAAATTGAGAGCGCAAAATCATACATCAAATCATTCATCTTGCAGCTGATAATATTACCATAGGTATCCTTTCTAGCATCTTGGAAAAAAGTATTTGCCAACAAGATATTAAAATACATGTTACCAATATCCTCCATCACTGCACAGCTTTCTCTAAAGGGTTCAAGGAACCCCTCAGCCATCCAATGTTGAATTAGTTCATCCTTTTCCATATTATAATCTTTAGGAAAAATTGCACAATATGCAAAACATTGTTTTAAAGATGTTGGAAGATAATCAAAGCCTAACTTTAATATCGGAAAGACTCCATTGTTATCATCATCCAATAAATCCCAAAGTTTATTATCTTGAATTGATAACCATTCGCTTTTACCATCTTTAAAATATGTTGTTCCTCCTAAAACTCTTGCAGCCAATGGAAGCCCTCCACATTTTTTAGCAATCTCTCTTCCAATAGCCTCCAAATCTGGAGTTCGTGGAATTCTTTCATTTGCAAATGCTATTTTCTCAAATATGGACCAACACTCATCTTTTGATAATTTTTCCAAGTAATATAGGTCAAGTGTCCCCATGAGTTTTGCGACCTTGTCACTATGGGTTGTTACAATAATATTATTCCCAATATTTGAAGTAACTATTGACAAGTGACTCCTTAAAGTATCCCATTCATCATGATCTTCATTCCAAACATCATCAAGTACGAGAAGATATTTCTTGCTCCACAATCTATTTTGAAGTTCTTGAACTGTTGTGTTTCCATATTTTGACCAAATTAAGTGTCCACCACCAAGGGATTTAAGAATCTCACTTAAAATCCTTTCAACATTGAAACTTTTAGTAACACGTACCCATGCCAGTACATCAAAGTGTTTCCTTATTCGTGCATGGTTATAAACTATTTTTGTTAAAGTTGTCTTTCCAATACCTGGCATACCCACTATAGGAAGAATAGAAATTTGTTGATTGCTTGCACTAGTCAACAACCTAACAATATTTGAGACATCACATCCTCTTCCTACATCTACTAAATCATTGAGGAAGGAGTCTATCTCTCTGTCAAGACTAATATTGGGGATAAGATCCATAGACCCCAATCCAAAACCGTTCTTAATTCTATCCAATGACTGGTTGATGGTTTTAATTATGTTTTCCTTATTGGTATTGGAGAGTGAAAAGGAGGTGCGTACCTCATATAGCATATCATCAATGTCATAAGCTACATCTCTAAGCTTTGGTAACCAAATCGTCACAGACTCATTACTTACAAGCCTTTTCTCAGCATCGTGTAACACCACTTGAATCTCAGTTAATGAAAGGAGAAGCTTTATTAGCTCCTCCCTGAAACCCTGCGTAGAATTGATATTCATATGCTCAGCAGCAAATGATCTCAACTTGTCTACTAGTCCATCAACAACAACAACATTGAGGACAATTTCACCGCTACGTTCTTCATTACTCTACAACAGAGAAATTAGTATAAATGGTTTTGTTTAGAAATAAACAACTACATATAGAGATCAGGCTCGATTAACACCTGTGTGACAGCTTTTCCCTTCGTAGTTTTTGACATTGAAGTTGAGGAAGTTTTACTATCCTTGGCATCGCTTGAAGTTGACGAAATCTTAAGTTTTTTGCTAGGCCCTCCAATTGCTAGATAAGCTTCTTCTTGAACATCTCTAGGCACGTTTTTACAAATAGCAATATCATGACCTTTAACTCCTGCCAAGTGTGATTTAATTCTTGAAGCACCCCCAGGAAATTCATTATTACAAAATTCACATTTGAAACGGCCATTTAGTTTCTCAACATGCTTCCAAAATTGATCTTTTTTTCTACCCATATTCCTTTTTCCCTAACAATAAAAGCATAAAGAACATAATCTCATAGTCAAATAATGTAATAAATAATCAAAGGAAATTCCAAGACTTGCACGTTCTCTTTGTTCTTAACACGCATACCAAATTTAGAGTTAATCATATATCATTTACTATCTAATCTTTTCTATATAATTTTAAAGTGCAAAAAATATGTGAAATTAAATATTTTATAGATAAGATAGCTATTGATCTTTGATCAGCATGATATTTTGCAAGCATGGAAGGTATAAAGAGACAATGTATTCCAACGGTGAGTTTATCAAAAAACACATTCTATGTAAAATTATTAAGTAGTGTAACATTTACAAAAGTTACACAAGATATAACTTGAATCTAATCCTCTAAATAAAATGGATCTATAAAATAAGCTTATTTTATTTCTTTAAAAATAATGAATAATTAGTTTATTTCTCTTTCACCCACGCACACACGCGCTGACGCGCACACACACATATATATCATATCATATCTTATATGATTATTAAATTCATTCTATAATGTTACATGTGCACTGTTTCCTTCTTAAATTCCTCCAATCCTTAAATTCATTCTATAATATTACATGTGCACTGTTTCCTTCTTAAATTCCTCCAATCCTTAAATGCATTATTATCTACTCAAATTTCCCAAAATAATGGAGTAATGCTAGAAACACTACAACTTTTACTACAAGACCTTTACAAATTGAGGTGGCATCTTAGGTGGAGGATGTCAGCTTATTAATTTAACAATTATATTTACAAGTCATTAATTCATTATTAGGTAAAAAAGAAAATAAAAATCTTAAACCTAGTTGTTTCCTTCCCCATCTCAGATCCATTCGCCACTACCTAACCCACACGAGGCAAGCGGTTTAGACTAGATCTACTCCAAAAAATAAAAACCCAACTGACTCACCACCTGCTAAGTTCATTATGATTTTATAAATGTCCAATTAATATAAGTAATTAGTATATAAAATGTATCACTAATGAGATTGTAAATCTCTATTGAGATTTAGAGTGTTATAACTTATAAGTCTAGCTACTTTGCCATTTCATACTTATAAATTTTTTTTAACAAAAATATTAATAATAATTCATATTTAAGGAGTTTACTAAAAAAAAAAAATGATACCCTCCTTCCCTCAGTCTGTGTTGATTGAGGAGATGGAAGAGGCATGCCTTTCCTTGTGTGTGTTAATAAACTATTTATTCAACCAAAAAAATAGTCAATAGCATAAACGCATGTAAAATAGGTAGCACTTATTATAATAGCTTGCAGATAGGACGCTGGGGAGAGTAAGAGAAAGATAAGAATTGTCTGCGACTTCAATCGATGGATTGCCAGAAATTAATGGATGATAAAATGAAAAGGGGAACACTCATCTATAATATATATATATATATATATAATATAAATGAAAAAAATAAATAAATAAGAAAAGAAATCATAAAGGTAAAGAACAAAGAATGGGCAGGGACACAATCATTTTGGGGCTTCAACCAAAATTTCAAGTTGGGATGATTATTTAATACTAAAAAAAATTTCTATTTAAGAAGAAAAAAAGTTATTGGAATCTCATTATTCTTACTTTTTTGGATACAAAATTATTGATCACAACAAATTCATTTCAATTGATAAAATCACTAGAATGCATTCCCTATAATGTATTTTGTGGGAAAATTGATCTACTATCAATAATAAATTTAACAAATTTTTTATTAAAAAAAAATTATGATTACAATATTTAATATTATTTTTTTAAAATAATAAAAATACAAAAAATAATATTATTTTTATCTTCTTTATTCTCCTATCTTCTTTTCTCACCCACCCACTCACCCATCTTTTTCCTTTATCTTTCTATCTTCTTTTCTGTATATGATGCTTATGTTCCCTACTTTCCCTAAGAATAGGGAAAGAATTTCTTTCACTTTTTTTTTTTATAGGTAATAAGAATTTTATTGAATCTGAAAAAAACCTCCCAAGTGCATAAAGTATGCACTAGCAGGAGGGAGAAATATACAAGAAAAGGAAAACAACTTGATCAAACATTAAGGGAGACAGCAAATTCTGGAAGAGAAGATGCTGTCGTAAAGCCCCATGACCTAGAACAATCATATAGCTGACCCACAAAGGACTCTTGAAGGTGGAGTACGGACTGCTCCTTGTCTTCAAAAGTGCGAGAATTCCTCTCATGCCACAACGACCACATTAGGCAATGCGGAACGAGGTTCCAAATGTCTGAGGAATGTTTTCCAAGCCCATTAAACCATCCAAATAATAAATCCATCACCTTAGCCGGAAGAACCCACTGAATCCCAAAACGTTGGAAAATGAAACCCCATAACGCAGCAGCCATCTCACAATGGATAAGGAGGTGATCCACCGTCTCCCAATCCTTCTTGCACATGCAACACCACGCAGCCAGCACGTGCCCCCTCTTCATCAGGTTATCACAAGTTAGGATTTTACCTCGAGCTGCTGTCCAAAGGAAGAAAGAGATTCGCCGAGGAGCTTTGACACCCCAAATAATTTTCCATGGAAACCTGGACCTGTTTGGGGCTTGAAGAGCCCCATAAAAAGACCGCACATCAAACTGCCCAGACTTACGATATGGCCAAACTAGCTTATCATCAATCTCTCTGCGCGGGAGAAAGGGATGAATGAACTTAAAGAAAGATACCACCTCTGGCAGCTCCCAGTCATTAAAATCTCTGACAAAAGAAATATTCCAAGAGCAAGAGGCATCCAAATCTGATCTGGACAGAACAGATGCAACAGAAGTGAGGCGATCAGTCGAGCAAAGAAATAGGATTGGAAACAAATCCTTAAGGGGAGAGTTACCACACCACTTGTCTAACCAGAATTTAATCCGATCACCCTTGCCAACAGAGAATTCGACCCTCTCCATAAAAACATCCCAACCCAAAGAGATGCTTTTCCAAAGCCCACACCCATGAGTTCCCCTACAAGGTTTGGACCGCCAACCTCCCCACTCCATTCCATATTTTGCAACAATCACTCTCCGCCACAAATGGTGCTCTTCAACCCCAAAACGCCACAACCATTTACCCAAAAGGGCTTTATTAAACAAAGTTAAATTCTTCACACCCAAACCCCCACAGTCCATAGGAGTGCACACCTGATCCCATCTTACCAAATGATATTTCACCCCATCACCCATTCCGCCCCATAGAAAATTCCTTTGAAGTTTCTCTATCCGCTGAGCCACACTAGCCGGAATAGTAAACAAGGACAAGAAGTAAGTGGGGAGGCTAGAAAGCGTACTCTTGAGCAACGTAAGGCGACCTCCTTTCGATAAATACAATGTCTGCCAGCTTGCCAAGCGCCTTTCAATCTTTTCAAGAACCGAATTCCAAATAGACAAGCCTTTATAAGGAGCCCCTAGAGGCATGCCTAGATATAACATCGGCAAAGTCCCAATACGACAACAAAGGAGGTTTGCTAAAGATGGCATGCTGTCCACAACACCCACAGGAACCATCTCACTTTTATTTAAATTGACCTTCACCCATAACTGCCTCAAAGCAAGACAACACCTTCCGGATATGCATTATTTGCTCAGGAATAGCATCACAGAAAACGATAGTGTCATCAGCAAAGAGAAGATGAGAAATACGAACCTCAGAACCCCCAAGCATACCTGCCATAAAACCATGAATAAGACCAGCCTCCTCTGACTTCCTGAACAATTTGCTCAAGACCTCCATAACCAACAGGAATAACAGAGGGGAGAGGGGGTCACCTTGGCGCAAACCCCGAGAGTTGCCAAAGAAACCCGCAGGAAACCCATTAACCAAGACTGAAAACTGAACAGTAGAGATGCAGGTCTTAATCCACTGACACCATTTATGCCCGAAGCCCATCCTCGCTAAAAGGTATAACAAACAATCCCAATTGACATGGTCATATGCTTTTTCAATATCCAACTTACAAAGAATCCCTGGAATTAGGCTTTTGAGGCGACTATCCAGGCATTCGTTTGCAATCAGAACTGAATCCAAAGTCTGACGCCCACCCACAAAGGCATTTTGAGAATCAGAAATCAGCAATTCTAGCACTATCCTAACTCTATTGGCCAACACCTTAGACAGGAGCTTATACATGCTGCCAACCAGGCTAATGGGGCGATAATCACAAATGTTCAAAGCATCCCTCTTCTTAGGAATCAAAGCAATAAATGTAGCATTGAGGGATTTCTCAAATTTGCAATGGGTGTAAAACTCCTAAAAAAAACCCATCACATCATCCCCCACAATCTCCCAGTACTTGTGAAAAAACGCCATGGAAAAGCCATCAGGACCTGGGGCCTTATCTCCTTGGAGGTCCTTAAGAACCGTGACAACCTCCTCCCTATCAAACTTTCTTTCCAAATGAGCCCTGTCTTCAGCCCCAATGGATTGAAAATCTAACCCTTCAACCGTAGGCCTCCACGCTTCCTTCTCCTGATACAAATTCTCATAAAAACATACTATATTCTCCCTGATATCAACAACATTTTCATAAACAGTACCCTCCACTTCTACCTTCTTCATATAATTCCCACGTCTGTTGGAGTTTGCCATCTTATGAAAATATTTTGTGTTGTTATCCCCTTCTTTGAGCCAAAGAACCCGAGATTTTTGTCTCCAAGAAGTTTCTTCCAAGTGAGCTAATTTATCAAGCTCTGAAATAACCACCTTACGCCTAACCCAATCATCATCAGACAGGCCCCCCAATTCTTCTTTCTCATCCAGCTGAGATAATTCAGAGCAAAGCTGAAGTTGTTTGAGACTGACATCGCCAAAGACATGCTTATTCCACAACCTGAGATCTGCCTTCAAAGCTTTCAGCTTACTCGCCAAAACAAAACTAGGAGTACCTGTGAATTGGTAAGAGGACCACCATACCTTCACACGCTCCACAAAACCCTCAGTTTTTAACCACATTTTTTCAAATTTAAAAGATCGTTTACCTCCTCACAACTTACCAGTCTCTAACAAGAGAGGATGATGATCTGAAAGAGGCCGAGGGAGCAAGTTTTGAACTACATCTGGGAAGTGGTCTTCCCAATCCGAGGAAATAAGAAATCTGTCAATCCTAGAAAGAGAAGGGTTTTCAGTGCCACTGCTCCAGGTATACTGGCCCCCACCTCCTAAAGGCAAATCCACCAAGTTGAGATCTTCAATGAAGTCCGAAAACTCTAACATTCGAGGAGTGAGCCTTCGACACCTCAAACGTTCACTGGGGAATCTTATAACATTGAAATCACCAAAAATACACCAAGGATTAGACCACCTTTGACGAATACCCCTCAGCTCAGCCCACAATTCTGGTCTTGTTACATCACAAGTCGGACCATACAGCCCAGTGCCAATCCACGTAAAACCATCACAGACTCCACGCCAAAGACACGACACAGAAAATCGATCCACAAAAGAATCTATTTTCTCAACTACACGTTTATCCCACAACAAGAGAACCCCTCCAGCAGTACCCACAGCATCTAACACTGCCCAGTCCACATAGGAGTTTCCCCAAACACTGCAAATAATCCTTCTATCAAGAGTATCCAACTTTGTTTCTTGCAGGCAGACAATATCACACCGCCACTGTCTAAGTCAATACCTCACTCTCTCACGTTTCTGGGGATTATTAATACCCCGAACATTCCAAGATAAAATTTTTAGCTTCATAAAAAAAACTAAAGACCTAAAACTCCAAACTACACTAAAATCAGCAACTAACCCGTCGACCATCATAATTGATAGACGAGGCTAAGTTTCGAAGCTCACGAGCACCTTTCCTGACCGAAACCCCAGATTGTTTCATCTTCCCAGAACTTTTAAACTTAAGTCTCTCAGCTTCAATGCTTTGCAAAAGTGCCATACACTGCTGCTCATGAGTATCAAGTGGAAATCCTACCAACTTACAGAAGCCCCGATAGTGTTTTTTCACCCATTGAGAAAATACCTCTTGACTATCACTCACAGTCGCATCCAGTACAGCCACTGAGGTAGGAAGCTCGATTGGATTGATCATGGCCAGCGGTGAGCAGCTTAGAGGTGAGGAGCACTCCCCTGCTTCACAATAGTTTACCACCGCCAACATATCCTCAACCTCCAAAGCCTCTGAAGCCTCTATCACCTGCATAGCCTCATCCGAAATCTTAAACAGAGGAGAGCTCACCGTCAATGGCAAACCCATCTCCGTTCTCGAGTCAGCCAAGTCCACCCTTACCTCCTCGGCGGCCAGATCACTTCCTTCTTCCTCATCGGAGTACGAATCCCCAGCAACCTCCCCTTCCTCCATATCGGTGCCGGAGTTGTTGAAAGCCGTGACTTCGAGAGCCACTGGGGGGATTGAGGGCTCGGAGTCCTCTAGAGGTCTCCTCGGAGCCACCTCAGACGACTCCAACCGAGACTCTCTCACTCATGGTTATTAAAATCGGGATTCTACCTTGAATCGTTGGGAGGGTTTCGCGAATCGAATCGTAGAATCGAATCGTGAATCGTAAGATTCTACTTTCCGTAAATAAAAAATAAATAAATAATATATAAATAATTATAATTCATAACATAGGTTAAAGAATCATTGAAAAATAAATAAATTTTGGCATAAAATTTATAAAATGCAATAAATCATCAACTACTAAATACCAAATGATAAATTTCAAACTTCAAACTTTCAAGTTCCAAGTTTTAATACTACATAACTACAAACATACATAATATTCCAAATAATAACATAGTTAACACTTAACACTACATAAATCAAAATATTTCCCAAGATCTAAAAACCAAAATCATCATTGTTCAAACTTTCAAGTTCCAAGTTTTAATACTACATAACTACAAACATACATAATGTTCCAAATAATAACATAGTTAACACTTAACACTACATAAATCAAAATATTTCCCAAGATCTAAAAACCAAAATCATCATTGATTTGATGAATATTGTCCTCTAATGGAAGACCTTCATCATAAATGTCATTTCTTTCATCTAAATCCATGGGAAGATCATCAAAATCTCTTACTTCATTTTCAAGTTCACAATCACTAAGATTATGAACTTCTTTATCTTTATCACCTAGCAAAAAAGAACAAAAACAAATTGTATTCAAAATTTTATAAAGATCAAATAAGGAAGTCATAACTCATAACTTTTTTTTTTGATAAGTAATAAAAAGTTTATTTCATCAAAAAGGAGCATTGAGCCAAGTACACAGGAAGTGTACTGGAAACAAAGCTCAGAATTACAGCAAGCACAGGAAGTGTACTGGAAACAAAGCTCAGAATTACAGCAAGCAATAGTCTTTTTTTTTTATAAGTACAGCAAGCAATAGTCTAAAAAATCAAGGAGCATTGAGCCAAGTACACAGGAAGTGTACTGGAAACAAAGCTCAGAATTACAGCAAGCAATAGTCTTTTTTTTTTATAAGTACAGCAAGCAATAGTCTAAAAAATCAAGGAGCATTGAGCCAAGTACACAGGAAGTGTACTGGAAACAAAGCTCAGAATTACAGCAAGCAATAGTCTTTTTTTTTTATAAGTACAGCAAGCAATAGTCTAAAAAATCAAGGAGCATTGAGCCAAGTACACAGGAAGTGTACTGGAAACAAAGCTCAGAATTACAGCAAGCAATAGTCTTTTTTTTTTTATAAGTACAGCAAGCAATAGTCTAAAAAATCAAGAATAGAAGAAGAAGAGGATAGGCCTGAAGCATTAGACCAATCCATTAAAGTGTGGATAAGGAACCACTTAAGCTCATAACTCATAACTCACAAGATTTAAAACCCACTTACCATTTTCATCTTCCTCTTGAGCATCCCTATGAAAGACACTTGGCCATTCTTTATTTGGTTCATTTGGACTCTCTTCTGCAGCTATCCACTCATCATCTGAAGAGATGTCCTCCAAAGAATCTTGAGTGGTTCCAGTTGCTTTTTTGGTGGGTTTATTTATCAAGTTCAAGTTGCACATGACAAATACCAAGTCATTCATTTTCTTTTGGAGCAAACGGTTTCTTCTTTTTGTGTGTACCTACAAACACCAAGTTATTAGAATTTATATATTATAGTTAACTTTTTATAATATATTACCATTAACTTTTTACCATATCAAATGCACTCCAGTTCCTTTCACAGCCAGACGAACTACATGTTAGGCTCAAAACTCTAACAGCAAAATTTTGCAACTCAGGACACTCATCTCCAAAAGAAATCCACCAATCAGCTGCAAATATTCAACCAATGCTTAGGAAAAAAAATTGTACTAAAAACTAAAATTTCAAATGACATAGGAACTTAGCAAAGTACTTGCCTGGAGTTTTTCTATTTCTAGATATTTTGGCAGCTTCTAGGCCAAAGAGTCCTTTTGCCTTATTAAAGTTATCAAATTGGTCCTCTATTTTTGCCCTATCATTAGCATCAGGTACCAATCTTTGCATACAAGTGTATAGTCCATATTTAATGTCAGCATTCACCTTAAAATTTGGGTTATAGTGGAAATGTGGATTCAAAAAGTATCCAGCACAATGCAAAGGCCTATTAAGTTGGATTTGCCATCTTGCATCAATGATGTCCAGTACAGGTTGGTAACTTCAACATATCAAAAGTTAAAAACAATTGATTAGGTAATATTTATCAAGAGATATAAAAATTATAAGGATATTACACTAAGTCACTAACCCAAATAGCAAGAGATAGAAACGTAAGTTTACCTCCTTTGGACATTGTTGAAATTACTTATTATTTTCTCTCTTGCACGATCCATTGCTTCATAAAGAAATCCCATTGCAGGAGGTTCATCAGAATCTACCAATCGAAGCACCTTTATAAGGGGAGCTGCAGCCCTAAGACAAGAAGTAACATATGGCCAAAAGCCACGACTATCCAAGACAATTGCTTCAAATCTTCTTCCCTCCTTTGTGGTTACAAATTTGCTAGACTTCCATTTGGAGGATGAGATCATTGCCATTAATGCAGCCTTATGCTCATTAAGACATGCCAACGTAAGATATGAAGTAGCAAAACGGGTGGCACCGGGTCTAACCAAGTCCCTATCTTTAGTGAACTCCTTCAACAATGATATCAACATAGTCCTACCATATATGTATGTAGTAATCTTCTTGGCATTTGCAATTGTTTCACTATGGATCTTAAGCTTTTTCTCAAAATCTTCAAGAATCAAATCAATGCAATGTGCAGCACAAGGAGTCCAGTACAACTTTTTCCTCTTTTCCATTAACATTTTTCCAGCCTTTTTGTAGTTAGAAGCATTATCAGTTACTATTTGCACAACATTCTCTTCTCCAACCATCTCTATAACATTATCCAACATCTCAAACACTTTATCAGCAGTTTTAGAAATATCTGAGGTGTCCAAGGAAAACATGAAAACGGTTCCCTTAGGACTATTCACTAAAAAGTTGCACAAGGATCTTCTTTTCTTATCTGTCCAACCATCTGACATAATTGAACAACCCATTTTCCCCCATTCTTGCTTGTACTCTTCAAGCATATCTAATGTTAGGGTCACATGCTTCTTCAAGTATTTTTCCCTAATTTCATGAAAGGAAGGCGGCTTAAACCCACTCCCAAATCTTGAAACCATGTCAATCATTTTTCCAAATTCAGGATTATTCACACAATTGAAGGGAATGGCACTAGTGTAGAAAAACTTAGCTATCTGCATACAAATTTCCTCACGTTCCTTTTTTTAAAACATTTGATTCATAGTTGTCTGGTTTTTTTTTCTAACAAACCTATCCAGAAAAATGCCTTTCCCTTTTGATTTTGATTTTGATTTCGCTACTTCTTGTTCTACATCTTCATCATCATCATCATCTACATCTAGCATCAATGACCTCTTCTTCTTAAGGGATTCTTCTGTAAGACCTTTTAAAATATCCAAAAACTTTTTCCTAACATCCTCAGGTACTTTCGAACATGGCTCAGTATTTTCCCTAGTACCGGCTAAATGATGCTTAAGCCGATAAATCCCCCCAGAACGGATTATCCCACAATACCTACACTTCACTTTCATTCTACCATCTACTTCAATTCCATGTTCCCATCCTGGGTCTAACCTACTCCCCGCAGAATTTCTTCTCTTTTTCAAACTAGAAACACCAACACTACTACCTGTAGGTGTAGTAGGGGTACTACCAGTACCAGTACCACTACCACTACCACTACCCATACCCATACCAAAATCATCTGAAGACATTGTTACTGGAAAGAGAAACAGAACAAAAAAACCCAAAGACAAAAAAACCCATTAATTACACGACTTAGTGCTCAACTGCTCACTGCTCAGTACCAAACTAAAAAGGAATCAAGAGAAAATTCATGCGAACTGCGAAGGCCAAATAAAGAAAATAGAAAAGAGGGAACAAACCTGGTTGCGAGTTGAACTTGTGATAGCAGAGAGTCAGAGACGGCAATCTCAGTCTCACACTCTCAGATCCTCAGTCTCTCGGTCTCTCAGACTCTCGGTCTCTCGATCTCTCGGTCTCCGGTCTCCAGACGGCAATCTCAGTCTCACACTCTCAGATCCTCAGTCTCTCGGTCTCTCAGACTCTCGGTCTCTCAGTCTCTCGGTCTCTCAGTCTCTCGGTCTCCGGTCTCCGGTCTCCTCTCCAGTCTCCACTTCTGTTTTTCACTTTTAGGTTTGCTGTTTGGAGTGTTTGGCTCATTGGCTGTTTACCTAATTGGCTAATTTCTTTTCATTTTATTAAAATTATGGGCGGGCTAAATGGAAAATTATGGGCGGGCTAATAAGTAGTAACTAATATTAAGTCATTAACATACTAAAATAGTAAAATGGTGGGCTTCTTTTATCAAAAAAAAAAAAAAAGGTGGGCTATTAAGTAATAAGTACTAACATACTAAAAAGTAAAAATTAGTCCAATATAAGCCAAATTTTCATTGGAGGCCCAAAAAAAAAAAAAAAAAAAAAACTCAAAAAATCCGAATAAACCTTGTGCAGTAGAATCGTATAGAATCGGAAGCAAATCGGGATTCTAAAGATTCTAAGATTCAAATCGAGATTCTATTAAGATTCTACCACCTTTAAGATTCAGTTAAGATTCGAATCGTTTTCTTAATGTTGAGTCGTAAAATCGTAAGATTTTAAGATTCGAATCGGGATTCTAATAACCATGACTCACTCCGGAACCTACGATAGCGACGTTGATATTTGGAGGGGGATCCGACGGGCCTGGAGCTGATATATGGGAATAAGCAGATTGGGCCTTAGGATCAATTTTAAGTGGGGCAAGGCCCACTGCCTTATATTTCAATGAGACCCATTGGGCCTTACGGGCTTCACCTGCATTTTTAGTGACCCGTAATGACTGGGTAGCTGGGTTCCATTTGAAATATGTTTGACGGGTGGGTCGTGGGGCATCCGAGTTCATTAACACCCGTGATTTTGAATTCCAAATCAAATCCTTCGAATCCTCTATAGCGTAACTGGCGCGGCCAAATTTTCTAACGCGCGAGAATCTCGCGATGACCCAGATTTTCCGGAATTACCATTGGCAGCGAGATGTCCCTTACCAACAGCTCCGCCGGCCGGAATCGCTACCTGTGTTTTGTTTCTGGCTTCGCGGCCCAGAAAGAAGCTCCAAATCTCGTCTACAACCTTCTGCCAGCCAGTAGTCCATGAGCCTTCTGGGATACGAACACTTCCTTTTTGACCCCCACTATGGTATTCCGCTATCTCCAGGTATCGTCCTCCCTTGTTCTTTAGGCAGCTAACCTCGAGAATACTGTAACTATTACGAAGAAATTTAAAAAACCCACTCTTGTCATCCTTAACCTTCACTTGCTCGATTACATCCAATAACCATTTCAATCCAACCATGTTCAACCAAAGCGAGCCATGGAATTTTCCCCTACGCTCCTTGATCTGATATGGTGCAGCCCGTCCCCCGTCAAAAGACAAGGTAAAAGTTTTGGTCCCCACGCGAAAGATTGATCTCTTTATCTGAGGCCTCGGCTGATGATGAGGAGGAGCATTTGGTGGTCTGGTCTAGTTGTTTTGGGTGGTCTGGGTGTGTTTGTTGGTCAGTGTAAGGTGGGTGTTGTTGAAATGGGTGGCAGGCCATTTCATGACATATTGGTTGGGTGCCACAGTGTGTTGTATCAATGGGGTATGGGTTGGATAGGTGTAAGGTGGGTTTTGTGTGTGGAGAGGATATGGTGGTGGTGGTGGTGGTGGGTGAGGGTGTAGGTAGGAGGTGTTTGGATAGTGTGGGGGGCAGTAGGTGGCTATGGGGCATGTGAGGGAAGGGGGAGGGGGGGGAGGAGGGTTCATGGTCTAAGATCCGAGTTTTTCAATTTGGTAATAGGTGTCTGCTTTCACCTTTCATTATTAAAAATGTAATAGGTGTCTGCTTTAAATTAAAGATAAAGTAGAGATCACAGTCTAGTTCAAAATTGTCAGTGGTCTCTAGGGGAATATGTATACATGGGTTTTCAATAGATAATGAATTCCAATCTTGTCCTCCCACTCTTTCAACATTTCTCATCATGTATCTTTCTGACAGTCTTACAAAGAGCACAAGCTTAAGCTATTGATAATAATAATCACAAATTAGTACCATGCACTCCCACCTTGAACTTAAATCTGTAGCCGTGGTATGTTTTCCAAATCTCTGTCTTGATAGTCCCAAAACATGCAGAAGCGCTGTGTAATTACCTGGAAAATTCGAATCAGCAGCTGCTACAGAGGCTAATATTGTATGAATCTTTGGGTTCTTCAGATTTATTGAACCTTGAAAATTCAATCATTAGGCCTGCCAAAAATGACGGGTGAATATCTGGCCGATTGCTTCTAGTGCAGAAACATTCCAACTCTCAGCATGCCTAACAATCTGCTAAACGAAGAGAGCAAAGCACCCATCATAATTAGTGGTAATCTTGGCATATGCACCAGAAGTTCATATATGAACATTGCAGCAATAGAAAGAGCTTTTATTTCTTACTTTAAACTCGTCATCTAATTCATAGATTGTACTTCCATCAATGCAAATGAGGGGCCTCCATGGAAGTTTGAGGTAAGTCCTGCAGACGAGAAAATAACAGCTTATAATTAGGCTTGACCTACAGCTAGTGGAAAAATGAATATTATAAGGTTGACGCAATCAATGAGAAGTGTTTTTTATACTTCAAAATTGTGAGAAAATAATAGTTGTTTGCTTGAATCTGCAGTAGAATAATCTTTGATTTGTCCCAAAAACTCAATAACGGTCCAAACATGACCTCCTTTGTGCAAGGCATGTCATTGGAAATGGCTCCTTAGCCTCAATGGCTTTATCAAATTGTAGAAATGGCAAATATTTGATGAGCAACAGGTAGCACTTAATATTAATTTATTTACATTGTTTCTTAGTGTGCCTAACACACATCAGAGTTGATAAGCACTCAGGTAAATCACATTTCTCCAGACAGTAGTCTTGCCGTGCAAAGAACCTAATTATATTACTTAGTAACTGCATTTTACTTATTTTTCTAGGGTGCCTACCACACTTCATAGTCAGTAAGTAGTTCAGCAAGCAAATCACATATCTCCCAGCATTAGTATGGATGTCCAAAAGAACATATTACATAATGCATGCAAAGCACATCAAGCAGTAATAAACTTCATTGCATGAAGCCTCTTGACTAAGAATAAGTCCAGTGATGCAACTTCTTTCACAAACTTTCTGGGGTGATAAATTGTGAGTGGTGTGCCTATTGGAAAGTGATTGCTCACTAATCACAGCTTGTCATATTAGCGTGTTATGAAAAAAAGTTGTGAAAAGAGTTGTATTAGTAGTGGAAGAAATTTTGGTAAAAATGATATCGCAAATAACATCTACTCAACTACAAATGAGAATAGAATAGAAAACAAAGTCACTGCATGATATTCAGAACAATCTATGAGTTTGTCCACTAACAGTAGAGTTGATGGTAATAGCTTGTAGGTGCAATTATTTTCATTATTTTGAAAGGCATATAAAGCAATTTACCAATTTATACAAAAGAACAGCAACAAGTAAAGTCTTGAACACCTCTCTCCCCTGAATGGACCAAAGGCAAAGTAGGATCTGAGCTTATATAGCAACTAAACACACACACACAGAGTTGACCAAGTTAGGCACCTTAGCTTCCATGTTGCATGCACAAAATTAGTTTTGGAATTGATACCCTGCAGTGAAGTCATATTATCAGAAACTAATGAATTCCAAATATGTGGTAATGTAATTTGATAATAAATGAGATATGAATAGTGTTGTACAAGAGCCCATTCTCCGTATGCTTTAAATACTAATCAGACTGCTTTACAAGAATCATCGTAAAAGAACAAAAAGCAACAAGCAGAATAATAGGGGGTTCAACATGAGATAGAACTCAGTCCTAAGCTGCATAAAAACTTTATATAGAACCAGATCAAATACAAACTCAACTGATTTCTTGTTGTTAACTTCTAAGGGTAAATGAAAGCTGGATTTGCTAAAACCAGTAAACCTCTTTTCCTAGAAAGAATGCTGTTTACCATTTCCTTCAAAATACCCCAAAAGAAAATCATTTAAACAACCGTCCACCATCTACCCTACCCCCCCAAAAAAGGTAATCCAGAATTAAAATAAAAAGGTGGACAGCCCTTCATCTTCCATATATTCATAATTTCATTTTTCCTTTGAAAGTGAAACTATATCACTGAATCTTGGCACCACAGCTCAGATCCAGTTAATCTTTAGACAGATACTCAACCATTCCATTATTAGAAATGAAATCAAATTTCACATAGAGAATGACTGACTACCTTCTCGATCTTTTGTAATCCAATTGATGGACAGTCAAAGAAAGGAACAAGCAATTTCAAGTTGCGTGAATACAACTCCTTACCTGAAGGCCAAGAGAAGAGATATTAGTTTATCCTTCTCAAAACATTTGCAGGTTTTAGTCGGTCTCTGAAATTCACAAACAGGACACAGAGAGAGATTGTAAGGCATGTAGTATTATTTGGGTATGTCACAAAATCTGATTTTGTGCTACATAGAAAGAACTAAGAAGAATTTCCAATTGTACACAGTATACAAAGATTGATGTGATAAAAAAAATACGTAAGTCATAAGTTGAGCATTGACAAAAGGCAAGTGAGATAATGGTTCTGTCTAAACATACACTCACAAAATCCTTTTTCTTTTTTTCTTTTTTTTTTGGTGTAATTCTATACTTACAGAATCTTAATCAAATGAAATTTGGATATATCAAACAACCAATCATTATTAAGTAATATGATGCGGATATGTCAATCAGACGAAAATAGTGAAAAAAATCTAATTAGAAAAATCCACCATTATTCTTCTTACCTCGAAATCTAATAGTTGGATCTTCGAAGATACAATCTTCAGCATAAATTGCAGAAGTAAAAACCCCTATTTCAAATGAAAAGTTAGTATTACAGTACCAATGCTAGCAAAATGCATATAATTAAATGATTTCAATTCAAGTGAATATCCATTAGTACACAGAGAAAAGTTCGGTCTCTTTAAACCTCTTTTCTCTCTCTCTCTCTCTGTCAGTATGCATGTGTGTTGAATATCACTGCTGAGTTTATATGATTGCTAGTTCTCTCAAGCCATCTATACTACCTTAGTGCCCATACCCTTCAGCCTATTTTCATTAAAACAAGTCCTTCAATCAATTTATAATTTGGTTATTTAACATACGGATAGAATTTATATCCAACCCGGTTTGGAAAAAAATTCCTTCAACCCACTATTCATTAATTAAATAGACCATCTATGTGTATTATTTAAACAAATCACATTACTCGTTAAAAAGGCCACGTGACTAAAAGTACATGTGCATGATCTAGTGGGTTGAAGGAGGATTCCTTCAAACCCGTTTGGAAGTAAAATATTTAGAGACGGAACAAGGTACCTGTTACAAAGTAGGCATTCTCATAATCGGATTTGAGGATTATTACAACATCATCAATGCCCGAAACTGCAATCTCTTCTCTCTCTTTATCACTTTCTCTTTCCAATCTGCAAAATATCAAAATTGACACGATGAAATGTATAGGAACACAAGATTGAAGTACCCAAATTTTTGGGTTTCTCGGAAAACAAACGGAAAGTGAACGGGGTGAGTAGGAAACAGAAGTCCACCTGGTTTGGTTGGAGGAGAATAGTCTCAAAAGCTCAGTGACTCCACTGACTGTGAGTTTCAAAATCTGCGGGGTTTTGGTTTCTCTGTGATTGTTATCCGGTGTGGTTGAGGAGCATCGGGGCCCGTGGAGTCTCTGCAGAATGAAGGGTGATGAGAGAGAATGATGGAATCGAATGAAGAATTGAGAATTGAAGTGTTTTATTACTCTTCTGCTTGGGTGTATGGGTAGTAAAGGAAGAGCTTGTAAATGTAAACGTACACCACTCATATACAGTCCCGCCATTTGTTGCACGCTCTTTCGCACGTCAAATTGTCAAATCAAAGCTTGTTTTTGCTTTTATCCGTTTTTTCTTTCTTTTAAATAACTCAGTCTCAAAAATTTCAATAGGCATTTTTTATACAAAATCACAAAAACCTTTACTTGCCAATAGGCATTGAATCAGTAAGGGATTGAGCTCCTCCCATACATTAGTAAAAAAAACTATTATGGTAGCAATACTTTTAATCTTGACCATTCAATACAGAGTAATTTCTCATCTCGACCATTTAACAAAAACTAATGAAAAAGTAATTATTAAATATTTTAAAAGAAAATTTAATATTATTTAAAAGGACGACCAAAATGAAATGTTACTTTTTAAAAAGTTACAATTTTACATCTTATGCTAGACAATAATTTTCCACCAATTGCATCCTTTTAAAACTCAAGTAACTAGGCTATTGTAAATTAGTGTCAATGCTTATGTTAGCTAGGGTATTACTCTGAAATTGGCAAACCAAATGTTGGGGATTGTTTCAAAGGAGGAAAGCAAGAATGGTCCTACCTTTTAACATATATATTCTACTGCAAATTTTACTTAGAATCTTGAGTCTATTCAAGAGGAAAAATGTCAAACACCTTAAATTCCCATTTCATATCTTCCCAAAAATAAATAATGTTATTTTGTAAAAGCTAAAAACCCGTTTCAACTAAAAGTTGATTTAAAAACATCATTATTATTTTCAAATAATTTTAGTTTCAATTTAGCTTTAAGTTCTGTTATTCCATGACTTTTCTCATATTTTTATTTTGTAATTTGTAGGCTCTAGGCACATAGCACCAGATGTTGTGGTTGTTTATGATTCTTACGCTTATTCAGTGCTCCACAAATGAGAGAGAGAGAGAGAGAGAGAGAGAGAGAGTCTTGTCATAAGGTTCCCCAAATAATAGTCGTCGGTGAGAGAGAGAGAGAGAGAGATTTAGTCTTGTCATAAGGATCCCCAAATAATAGTTGTTGGTGTCATGTTTGTTGGCATGGGCTTGGGATTTGCGTCTGATGCTTTTAGTTTAGTGTTTATGTCAAATCTTTTGAAGAATAAATTAAAATTAAATCTAAAAAATATTTTGGTCTAAAACTTATGATTTTTATTGTCTTTTATATTTTATCAAATATGAAAATTGATAATTATTAAAAGACATTTATTATTATTGTCTTTATATAAAAGTATATTATAGTATTAGGCATTTATTATGATTGGGTTTATATATATGGAATAATATATTATTTCTATTACAAGAAAATATAATATGTCAAGATTCTAATGAGATGTTTAATTATAGAATAAAATTTAAATTCAATTAAAATATATATATATATATAAAATAATGAGGTGTAAAATTGTGAGAACTCAAAAGTTATATGTATAATCTTATGAGGTCAAAATGTCAAAAAGTTTCGGTTTTATATTATAGTATAGATATACACTAGCCTCTTCACACGCGCTACGCACTATGTTTCAGAGGCTTTTATTATTATTTTAAAATTTCGCAATTTACTTTATAATCAAAATTGGTTTAAAAGTTCACCATTACATCCATTCTAAAATAAGACTTTCATTTAAAGGGATGATTTTATCATTTTTCTTTCTTCAAAATTGTAATGCGTTTGGTAATGTATATACCAATTAGTGGTTTACAAACCACTTTTACAGTTTTACCTGCCCTTTTTCTTTTACAAATATAACTTGAACCGCATAAATTAGGTCGTCCACAATAGACAACATCAATTTGCAATAAGGAAAAGAAGAAGCATATATTAATGTAGTCTTCAATCATTCAATTTGTAATTCTCAAATTCACACATCAATATATTTGGTTTGGGATACATCAAATTATTGTAAATGATTTCATTTTAATAAAACCAAATGGTAGAACTCACTTGACCAACAAAAAGAGAGAAAAGACCCCCTAAACAAAAATTTCCTTAAGCAATACTACAAAATCTCACTAATGAAAACGTAAATCAACAAAGAGGGACCATGATCATCCTTTGCAAGGCAATCTTGTTGATAGCCTCAAATCCTTCATCTCTATGCATTTTAGAATCTTTTTTCTTGCCTTCTTCATTAAGTTGCTTTTCTTCAAGTTATGACCTTATTGTACTGATGTTGTGATTAGTGGAACCATTGCACAAACCTTTACTGGCACCATTCATTTAAAAAAAAAAAAAACTCTATATTTATTCTCCAAACAAAGGTAGCAATATCTTTCTTTGAGAAATCAGAAAACAAAGATGACCCAACTCTGAAAACTATTATAAAAAACAAAAAATTAAAAGATAACGGTAGAAGTCACTATTTGGAGCAAAAAAAAAATCCAATAATGTTATGAAAAATATTATAAAAAGCAATAGTCGAAAATCTGTGATGCAACAAAAATTTAAAAGAATTCATCTAAAATATAAAAAAGTAAATTTTAAAATTCTGGTAGATATCATTCTGTCAGTATCCGTTAGTAAAAAAAAAAAAAAAAAGTTAGTTACTTACAATACATAACATTTACTTGAATAATGGAGTAAAAAAAAAAAAAGCATATAGTTCAATAGTAATAAGAAAACAACACATACTTTTAGGTTCAAAACCTTAGCATGGGCTTTTCTTGGTATTCTGTTAATATCCATATATTATGCGTAGACAAAATGGCATTACAGTCAAGCAAATGTTCCAAGAAGGGGCGGAAGAAGACAAAGATGCCGAAGACATGATGGTGTGCATGTGATGGCCTTAACTGGTGCTAGAGTGAATGAGAAACTGAATTGAAACAAGTTACCGACTGTTTTACTTTTTTAAAGTAGTTCCTCAAAAATTTTGGCAAATTTTAAGGGTGATGCCAGAGAGATTGTGGAAGTTTTTTTAGTAGTTGTGTGATTAATTTGAATTTTGGAAAAAAAATGGTAATTCCAATATAGAAGTTATCTTTTAAGAGACAATGTAACCTCATTTTAAGGATGAGATGTATTGTAACCTCATTTTAAGGATTTTTAATTATCTTTTTATTATTTTAGTTTGAATTTGAGTGCAGATGGGATAAGTGGAGAATGTGAGGATTTTTTTTGAATTTAAATAAGTGAAAAAGATATAATTTTGTAGATATAATTTTAAGTGGATGAAAGATCATGTGTGCAAATTGATAAGAGTAAAATTTAGGTATAGTTCCTTAGGGGTCAAGTACATTAATTTCTCAAAATCGTTCTTCAATTGAATTCAAACAAAGACAATTTCTCTTAAAATCATCTTTTTCTAAAGTTGATCAAAATTTTTAAATTTCTCAAAATCGTCTTTTTTAAAGACACTTTTGACCAAAATTTAGTCAAAAAGTGTTTTCAGAAAGACGATTTTCACGTTTAAAAATGTCTTTCTCAAAGACGATTTTGAATGAGTCCACATTTTAAATAAACTTCACATTTTAAAAACTTAAAAAAAATATAATTTTTAACAAGTATTTGAATTTAACTAAAACCTAATGTACTTGACCTAAGGAACTATACCTAAGTTTTATTGAAAAACTTCATACGATAAAATCTCGTTTTATAAAATTTTTTTTTTTTTATGTGGGTGTCTTGATGTCTTTCATATTAAGTGGGAGAGTTCAAATAATTTTTTTATTATTTTAAATTCTGATGTTATGGACGTGTGTGTTAGTTATGCTTCAATCAGTTTTTTTTTTATTTTTTATTATCTAATTTTAAAATTTTGAAAAAAAAATGGTAATTTAATTGTAGAAGTTATCTTGAAGAGATAATATGCTAACTTTTAGGAAAATGAGGAGGCTAATGTGGAAAGTGGAGGAAGATGTGTTGTGTTGTGTGTTGGAATTTATTTATATGCCCTTATTTAAATTTTTAAGAATAGAGTGAAATATATGGATATTTTTCTTTGGATAGGGGTATTTTAGTATAAGGCACATATTTCTTTAGGAATTTCCATTTATAACCTTAGTTTTTTGCTTAGTGTAGTTTACAATATTGTAAATAGAATTTTTCAGTAAGGGTATCTTTGAGAGTATATTAAAGTGGCCATAAGGGGAAGGAATCTTCTTAATAGTAATAGATATAAATGAATATCTTCATTTTCATTTTCTTTTTATTCTATCAAGTTTTGTTTTGAGTTACAAATCCATATAGACAAGGGCGGAGCTAGAAAATTTATTTAGTAGAGTCATTCAACCATGCATAATTAAATTGACAAACACCCCACCAATGTTCCTTTGCAGGAATTTTTGGCTAAGAGGTTGACAATGACATTTTTGCATATATATATTCTTTTAATTTCATATTAATCATTAAAATGATATGATGATACTTTTTTTCATAATCCTAGATCCATAGAAAAAGTTTTCAGGTTAATACAATTTTGCTTGGAATAATGATCATTAGCACTGGCATGGATTTCTTAGATAGGAAATGAATCTTGCGATACAATCGATTTTCTTTTAAGAAAAAAATTAATCAGATGTCTTTATTACTTTTTGTTACAATTTGGGATACAACTTTAAAATGAGACATTTTTTACATGTAGAGGAAATGATTAACTATTCCTCTTTTTAAAAAATAATCATTTCTAAGGAATAATTATTCCCTGTAACAAAAGTGTAACCAAACAACCAAATAGTTATTCCCTAATAATTACTTCAACTACTCTCAAGAATGCTTTGGATATTGAAAGAGTTAATCATTTTAACAGTTAAAATTTAAAATGTCCAATCACCAATTGACTAGCTAATTGATAATCCATTTTGCCTTCAATGAAACCCCTACTTGTAATTCCACCATTCCATAGTAGCTGATAAAGTGATGGTTTATGATGCCCCAATGCAAGAGCCGTAGTCATGTGGACCACAAAGCCACACGCCTGTGAGTGTTTACCCCAATTAAAAAGCAAAAGCAATCATTTATTAAGTTTACATCCATGTGCGCATGCTCCACAGTCTAGGATTCCCTACTAAACAATCATCTCAAGCATACATATGAGTAAGAAGACTAAACCGTTTACATAAAGCTTGGTCTTTCTGCTCAATACCATGAGAGGCTCTCATTACCACTTTACAACCAATATATATATATGCACACATGTGTATATGATGTTTATGTTCCCTTATGATTACAGAGGTATATAATATACCTTGGTAATGATAAAAGGGGACACAGAGGTACATATATATTTATGGCCTGAAGGATAATGAGTGCCTTGAGCCTTATAGTAAGTAGGAGACAGATATTTCTTCACCTTTCAATATTAAGGATGTAATGGGTGTCTGCTTTAAATTAAAGATAAAGTAGAGATCACAGTCTGAATTCAATAGATAGTGAATTCGAATCCTGTCCTCCCACTCTTTCAACATTTCTCGTCATTTATCTCTGTGCTGTGACAGTGTTACAAAGGGCACAAGCCATAACTCAAGTCACCAAAGCTCTTGATAGTAATAATCACAAATTAGTACCATGCACTCCCACCTTGAACTTAAATATGTAGCCGTGGTATGTTTTCCAAATGTTTGTCTTGATAGTCCCAAAACATGCAGAAGCCCTGTGTAATCACCAGGAAAATTCGAATCATGGCTGATATTATATGAATCTTTGGGTTCTTCACATTTATTGAGCCTTCAAAATTCAATCATTAGGCCTTCCAAAAGTAGGGGTGAATATCTGGCTGATTGCTTCAAGCGCAGAAACATTCCAACTCTCAGCATGCCTAACAATCTGTTAAATGAAAAGAGAAAAGCACCCGTAATTAGTGGTAATCTTGGCATATGCACCAAAAGTTCATATATGCTCCTTGCAGCAATAGAAAGAGCTTTTATTTCTTACTTTAAACTCGTCATCTAATTCGTAGATTGTACTTCCATCAATGCAAATGAGGGGCCTCCACGGAAGTTTGAGGTAAGTCCTGCAGATGAGAAAAAAACAGCTTAGGCTTGACCTACAGCTAGTGGTAAAAGGAATAATACAAGGTTGTCGCAATCAAGGAGAAGTGTTAGTGAGACAATAATAGTTGTTTGCAGAAGTGAAGAGGCAACAAGCCAACAATGAATCAATTCCACTAGTTCCATTTTAGAAATATTTTTAGTTTTGAATCTGCAGTACAATAATCTGTGATTTGTTCCAAAAACTCAATAAAGGTCCAAACATGACCTCCTTCATGCAAGGCATGTCACTGGAAATGGTTCCTTAGCCTCAATGGCTTTATCACATTGTAGAAATGGAAAATATTTAATTGGAGCAACAGATTACACTTAATAATAATTCTATCTACATATCTTCTTAGTGTGCATAGCACACATCATAGTTGCATAAACACTCGGATAAATCAAATCATTTCTCCAGACATTTAGTCTTGCCGTGCAAAGAACAGTATTATATTACTTAGTAACTGCATTTTACATATTTTTCTAGGGTGCCTACCACACTGTATAGTCAGTAAGTAGTTCAACAAGCAAATCACGTATCTACCAGCATTAGCATGGATGTCCAAAAGAAAAGTATTACATAATGCATGCAAATCACATCAAGCAGTAATAAACATCATTGCATGAAGCCTCTTGACTAAGAATAAGTCTAGTGACAACTTCTTTCACAAACTTTCTTGGGGTGACAAATTGTGAGTGGTGGCCAATAAAAGTAGTGCTAGTGGTGTGCCTATTGGAAAGTGATTGCTCACTAATCACAGCTAGTCATATTAGCATGTTATGAAAAAAAAAAGTTGTGAAAAGAGTTGTATCAGTAGCAGAAGAGGTTTAGTAAAAATGATATCGCAAATAACATCAACTCAACTAAAAATGAGAATAGAATAGAAAACAAAGTCACTGCATGATATTCAGAACAATCTATGAGTTTGTCCACTAACAGTAGAGTTGATGGGAACAGCTTGTAGGTGCAATTATTTTCATTATTTCAAAAGGCATATAAAGCAATTTACCAATGTATACAAAAGAACAGTAACAAGTAAATTCTTAAACACCTCTCTCCCCTGAAGGGACCAAAGGCAAAGTAGGATCTGAGCTTATATAGCAACTAAACACACACATAGTTGACCAAGTTAGGCACCTTAGCTTCCTTGTTGCATGCACAAAATTAATTTTGGAATTGATACCCTGCAGTGAAATCATATTATCAGACACTAATGAATTCCAAATATGTGTAAATGTAATTTGATAATAAATGAGATATGAATAGTGTTGTACAAGAGCCCATGCTCTGTATGCTTTAGATACTAATCAGACAGCTTTACAAGAATCATCGTACAAGAACGAAAAGCAACAAGCAGAATAATAGGGGGATCAACATGGGATAGCACTCAGTCCTAAGCTGCATAAAAACTGTATATAGAACCAGATCAAATACAATCTCAACTGATTTCATTTAAATTTAGGAAAAGAATAGCATGACAAGCACTGGTCCAACGTTTTATCGTGAGAAGAAACAATAAAGGAAAACATTTATCAGTCATCATTACTGGCTCTAAATACCTTTCAGCCCATTTTCTTTCAAATCAAGTCCATTAATCAATTTATAATTTGATTATTTAACACAAATAAATTTTTGGAATTGGAACAAGGTACCTGTTACAAAGTAGGCATTCTCATAATCGGATTTGAGGATTATTACAACATCAACAATGCCCAAAACTGCAATCTCTTCTCTCTTTATCACTTCTCTTTCCAATCTGCAAAATATCAAATTACTGCTCATATAGATAGCTAATTATAGAAGTCCAATTATACCTTATCAATTTTTTACTTAATTTTAAAAGTGGTCTGGAACTTGACACAAATAAATGTATAGGAACACAAAATTGAAATTACCAAAATTTTGGGTTTTCTCGGGAAACAAACGGAAAGTGAAGGGGATGAGTAGAGAATAGTAATCCACCTGCATCAGGGTTGACAAATATTCAAATCTCCAATTACAATATACTTGTTGGATAATCACTGGTATCATTTATATGTTTGTATATGTACACTTTTTATCAAGGATCTACTTGCTCTAAATACTATAGGACCTGGAACTACAAATGTGATGCTAGATCTCTGATAATTAAGCAATTATTAGGAAAATTGTTCAAAAGAGCAAAAACTTGAACATCAGTCAGCTTTTTACCAATATAATTCGTGAAATACCAATCAAGTGTTTGTATCATTACTTTTTCAGGAGAATTAAACAAAGATAAGTGTAAAGCACTAATTCAGCAAAAAAATAAACAAAGTGTAAAGAAAAATGCCTCAGTAAAAATGAGAGATGAAGTATCAGAACTTGCTTCCTGCACTAATGAATCTTAGTTATTCTCCCTGTAGAAAAACAAGATCACTTAGGTTTTTGGTTTCAAAGAAAAAATAAACAGAGAAGAGAGTAGGAAGTCAGCTTTGGAGGTGTTTATCACTTGCTTTCTATGATGTCTGTATTATTTTGAGTATGGGCAATCTTTGGACACTGGAGACAGTTTCCCTTGGCATTACCTTCTTTTAAATGGGGGAAACTAGAAATCAGAAAAATCTGTAATTTAGTGAGGCATAACATGGGAGCAGATGAAGCACAGCTAATTGAAATCATAAGCATTGAACATAGCACTTGAAGAGAACTTTCATTTTTCTATTTCTGGGACAGAATATGAGCACCTTTGATAACATATAGATCTAATTTAAATTTCAAAATTGCGAAAAAAGATGTATAACACATAATTAATGTACCAAGGCCTTATACTATAGCAGTGATGTCTCTTATTTTTTTTTTTGATATAAAATCAAAATATTATTAAAATATGAGCTGCCTTCAGTACACAGGATGTGTACTGAAAACACCAAACCATTAAGACAAGTTACAAGAGTCTAAAAACTCCTCAAAAGAAGTAAGCTCAGGACTGGTGGTTATAGACACCCACTCAAACAGAGTCCTAAGAAAGCTGGATTTAAGATCCAATGAAGTAACCTCCTATCCCTCAAAAACACGGTTATTGCGTTCGCGCCAAAGCAGCCACATAACACAATGCGGCACTTCACCCCAAACCGAAGCCGCACGAGATTTACCAAACCCTCCCATCCAACTGGACAAAAGATCAATGATTTGCGCCGGCATAACCCAAGAAATCCCAAATAAAGAAAAGGCAAAAGACCATATTGCTTGGCAATAAGAACAATGTAGGAGGAGATGATCAGGTGATTCGCCACTAGTTTTACATAAGCAGCACCAGTTCACAATACAAATCCTCCTCTTCTGCAAATTATCCATGGTCAGAATTTTACCTTTAGCTGCAATCCAAACAAAAAACGCGACTCTAGGAGGGACTTTAGATTTCCATATAGGTTTCCATGGAAATGATTGAGCAGGGCTACCTGACAAGACCTTATAGTAAGATTTCACTGCAGATTTTCCATTATGATCCGGAGACCAACGAATCTGATCCTCCTTGTCCCTATGAACCTGTTGCAAATACACAAACCCCATAAAAGTCTGGAAAGGCGTCTTTTCCCAATCATGAAGGTGTCTGACCAATCTCACCTCCCAATGGGGAACATCATGATGCCAAGATAAATAATCAGCAATCATAGCATCCTTGCGATGGCAATACGGTATACCGATGGAAACATAGCACTTAAGGATTGATCTCCACACCACTGGTCCTCCCAGAATCGAGTGCAAGCACCATTACCAACCTCGAAACTAGTATGAACACAGAACTTAGCCCATCCTTTCCTAATATACTTCCACAAAGATATGCCGTAAGGACCTTGACCCAAACCAGACACCCAATTACCCGGATTCACCCCATACTTCAAGGCCACCACCTTTCTCCAATATGAATCTTTTTCCGTAGCAAATCGCCAAAGCCACTTGCCTAATAGAGCTTGATTGGTAAGAATTAAATTTTTGATGCCCAACACACCAGCTGCAACTGGCATACAAACATTCGTCCAATTGACTAAAGGAAATTTGGAGACATTATCCATCCCACCCCAAAGAAAATCGCATTGCAATTTTTCAATGCGATGAGCCACACTAACCGAAATAGGATAAAGAGAGAGATAATAAAGGGGGAGACCAGAAAGCGCACTCTTTAAAAGTGTCAATCTACCACCTTTAGAGAGATAAAGATGTTTCCAACCCGCTAATTTCCGCCCCAACTTCTCTAGAATCGGATCCCAGATCAGCTTGGATTTAAAACGAGCCCCCAGAGGCATACCCAAGTACTTCATCGGCACTGTTGAAATCTTACATTCCAACAATGCCACCAGATTTGTGAGATTAGAGACCTGTCCTATTTGGACCATTTCTGACTTTGAAAGGTTAACCTTAAGCCCAGAGGCAGCTTCGAAACAAAGCAACGTACACTTCACATACCCTACTTGTTCCAAAACAGGCTCACAGAATAGAATAGTATCGTCTGCATAACACAAGTGCGTAATCTGCATAGGCTCCTGATTTCTACCCCTAATCTCAAACCCCCGAATATATTTCTCCTCCTCAGCCTTTTGCATCAATTTGCTAAAAGCCTCCATCACTACAACAAATAATAAAGGGGATAGGGGGTCACCTTGACGAATACCCCTTGAAGTATCTAAGAATCCAGAAGGTGTGCCGTTAACCAATATCGAAAACCGAACTGTTGAGATACAGTACAACATCCAAGATCACCACCTCTCCGGGAAACCCAATCTCTCTAGTGATGTCTCTGCATGATTTTTATAACTTATTGGGAAAAAAAAAATTGCAAAAACACATGAACCACCAGCAAATATGAAAGATTCATGAAAGCACACCAAAAGTCTAAACTCTTCTTATCATTTAGATATATTTAATGATCTCAACTTATGAATTTTATTAGCTACATACATTGATAATCTCTAAACCTTAATCATGCCTGATTAATTTCGAAAAATATGAAGGTAAACCAAGCAAAAGAGGAGAAGAGGAGAAGATTAGATAGAAGTTACCACCTTTAATAAACTTGCATCGGTTTGCAATAAGATGATCAATTATTCCTCCAACTAGAAAAATTTGACATATCGTCTCAACTGCCTACACATGACAACAGCTTGTATAATTATAAGTAAGAAAAAGAAAAAGTATGCTTGAAACAATCTTGAGAAGATACAAATAGAGGCCTCAATCTCCAAGGCTTCTTTCATCTCTTGCTAGGGACTAACTATGATTTGACAAAAAGCTTCAGCTGCGGTTAATGGCTCTAAAGAATGAGATGTCACAGCAGGACATGGTTGGTCATTAATGTCTAATGTTTCAAAAACCGCTACACCAAGTAGAACCTATGTGATCTATTTTTGGTTAGCATCCTCGACTAACAATGACATCCAACTCATTCACAAAAATCACAACTTACCCCTTTGTTAAAGTCCAGAAAACTTGAGAAACCATTAGTAATGCATTTATCCAGGCACTTCAGGTGTGAGTCCATTACTGCTCTGCTGTGTTAAAAGAAACAAAAACAACAATATTGGAGCATGTGTTGTATCTTGCCTTTTCTAAATCATTATGGAAGACATTAGAATGTATCAACACCATGGTAGCTTAAACTACTTGTATTAGTACTGATTATAAGTGAATAACCTTATAAAACTTTTCACTCCTATTTATAAGTTACAAAACCAAACTCCAAAACAAATTGTACTAAGAATATTGAATAATAGACAAGTAGCATTAGTTTATAGAGACAGATCCATCACCTTATATGTAAGTGATTGGCAACATCCTCCGACCATTTGCTTGATCTAGAGCAACCAGAATGGTCACCTGGTGGGTTAGACAATAACGTAAAGCTTAAAAGAAAAAAACACAACAATTGATGGAAAACCTGGAAAACCTTTATTGAAGCTAGTTTTTTAAATGTTAAAGTAAAGATGTAGAAATGTTTCTGATGACAACCAACAAGTAAAAATAAAAACTAGAGTTGTCTACCTCATAATCCAGTAAGCGCTGTTAAAATCATCGGCATGGGGGCTTCAAGTTCAGAAACTATAACATAACAACATTTGATTTGAAAGGCAGAAGAATTATCAAGAATCCTGTACATTAACGAAAGAAAATACAATTCCTAATTTTATAGAGAGGAAATGAAAGCAATTATTGCGCAAGCACAGGAAAATCCTTGGCCTCACCTAATGCATTGTTGGTAGTGTTGTCAAGTATAGTATACTGATAAAAACTTGTAAATAAATATACGACATGGTTCAAGTTTACCTACACCTAGAAATATTTAGGGAGAGAGAAAACTCAAGACAATAAAATCAATTCAGTTTCAGTACAATCTTCAAGCAGTCTATTTACTAGTAATATGGCATATCCATTGTCATAACTTGGTATCAGGAAAAAATGCAATTAGGATCTAATTCAATTTGAGTTGAATCTCAAGACGCTCGCTCTTCCTTTTGGGGCACAGTAAATAAATAGGAAATAAATTTTATGCACAACTCTAAATAGGACAAAATAAATATTTTATGTCATCGATTATTTCTAAATTTTGAAAACTAACATCAAAATATGAAAACTTGCAATGCAAAACCCCAAACCTAAGGGTGAATGTGATACTATAAAAATGACTCTAGAAATTTATACAAATGAAGAGCCATAATTATTCCAAAGTGAAATGTTAGAAAAAAGGACATTTTAGACAAAATAACAATTTAAGATCATGTTGAGCTTAGAATAGGAATCAAATGTTTATCTCAATATTTGGAACAGGGCAAATCTTGGACCACTCTGTGTGAAGTGCATGAACACTAATTGGGAAATGAAGGATAACCAAAATCTATAAATAGTATATGAACAACAAATTTAGTAAATAGTATATGAAATTGAAAGTAGAAAAAGGAACCACAGTAGGTTTTGTTGGAAGAGAGAAATCAAATGGGAAGAAGACAAGAATGAGAGAACTCACAAATTTCAATGAAACAATTGCATGGGAACCAATTTAAAATTCCCTCCATTGTGATTCTTGGACTAAGACCAATGTTTTACAAATGAGCCAACCCTTGCTGTTTCCGTATCCCTTTCAAAGCGAGCAGTAAGAAACAAAACATCCAGCTTTGACAACCACTCCGGGAAACTTCCATTTAGCTTTCCATAGAAAGGAAGCGCACCTCCTGCTTTGCTGGTAGGTAGTAGCAGTTCTTGTTAAAGTTACCCCAGCACCACTGCAAAGGCTCATCAAATTTTAATGCTTCCAACTAGGGACATATAGGTGTCAAAGTAATCCAAACAGCTAGGTACACCAAAAGAACATTTAGGCACCAAAATGGGTGGTGAAGTATCCTTGACACTGGAAAAGAATCCTCTGATAAATAAGAATTTACTGGTGGCTCTTACATCCCAAGAATTGTTGAAGTGGTACCTGTGAAAAACAGAACAAGCAGAAAAAGGAAAACAACAATTTTACGTGGTTTGGCTATAAACACCTACATCCACAGAGTCTCTTATATATCTCTCTTTTGCAGTACAAATCTCTTTGGCAGGGCCTTCTTTATATACACAAACTTGGGGAACATAATCCCTCCATAGTCGTTGCCTACCTTTTATATTTGATTTTCTGATTAATCAGGTCTGACTTTGTTGATTTGGTTGGTGCACTTGTCTTATTTGTTTGATCTTCAACACTCCCCCTCAAGTTGGAGTGGATATTCAGGACACCCAGCTTGTCAAAGAAGGAATTCAGCTTGTGATTGCCCAAGTGCTTTGGTGAATAAATCTGCTGGAAAAGATGGAAAAGATGTCAAGTAACAAGTTAGAAAAATGTTGTAGGAAAAAAGAAAGGGAAGAGTGGATAATTGGCATGAATGATATACTTATTGGATTGAATTAATTCTTTATATATTAGAAAAGAAGAGAAGATATGAGAAAACTTACCAGCTCTTATAAACTTCCATTAGCTTGGGACTAGATTAAAACGTCCAGCTGAACACAATAGATATGTTGTTCCTATCTGCACATCGAGGCAGTATATTTAACTGATTAAATAAGAAATAGCCAAAGACAAAAACCAAAAGATTTGGGGAAACTGAAGAGAGAAAGGAAGAAATAAGGGTCAATTACGAAAATATTCCTAGGTTGAGGTATAAGAGAAGAGAAGAGGATGAGGTCGAAGAAAACTTACTGGTCTTTTTTCCTAATAATGTATATGATCTTCAAACTTCTTTTTGTTTAATAAATTCACCAGTGTAGATATTTGGAATATGGGCAATCCTGGACCACTCTGCGCTACTCCCCTTTCCACATCTTTCCTTTAATTTGGGGCAATGATGAATATTCAGCTCTTCTGTTGACTTGGAAGTGGACTAAAACTCCAGGTGAACACAATGGATATGCTGTCCCTATTGCCTGCAGATCAAGGCAACATATTTAACTGATTGAATAATATTTTAGTTCTTTAAATATTGAGGATCCATGTGTTGTTAGTTTTGTTAAATAGGGATGAAAACCTGTGAAGAATTTGAGGCTTATTTTGCAGAAAGTATTGAAGCAGAGCGATGTAGGTAATCTTGGAACAATTGTGCTAGCAAGGGTGATCTCTCTTTCTCTATTTATGTTTCAGTAACTAGACTTTTGTTCTTTCAGTTATTTCTTATAAAATTTATGAGGCCTATGAACTTAAGAAGGAGAATCAGTCATCCATTCAAGGTGTCAAGTGTGCGTAAACATGTATTCACTATCATTTGACTCTTCTTTCAAATTTTTTTAGTTTATGTTATTTTATTGTTATCTATAGTTATTTGCTTATAGACTGAATATTAAAAAATAAAAAATACAAAAAAAGGACTTTTTTTGTAATTGAATATTCAGTCTATAAGCAAATAACTATAGATAACAATTGTAAAAAAGAACCAAAAGAAGTGCATGAACACTAATTGGGAAATGAAGGATAACCAAAATCTATAAATAGTATATGAACAACAAATTTAGTAAATAATATATGAAATTGCAAGTAGAAAAAAGAACCAAAAGAAAGGAATCATAATAGGTTTGGTTGGAAGAGAGAAATCAAATTAGAAGAAGACAAGAATGAGAGAACTCACAAATTTCAATGAAACAATTGCATGGGAACCAATTTAAAATTCCCTCCATTGTGGTTCTTATAATACGACAAATCTTTTGCAAATAGGCCACCCTTGCTGTTTTCATATCCCTTTCAAAATGAGCAGTAACAAAACTAAACATCCAGCTTTGACAACCACTCAGGGAAACTTCCATTTAGCTTTCCATATAAAGGAAGTGCACCTCCTGCTTTTCTGGTAGCAGTTCTTGTTAAAGTTACCCCAGTACAACTGCAAATCAAATTTTAATGCCTCCAACTAAGGACATAAAGCCATATAGGTGTCACAGTTGTCCAAACAGCTAAACTTATTCAATCTGTATTTATCACCATAGCCGTTGCCTTCCTTTTTGCATTTGATTTTGCAGATTAATCGGGTCTGACTTTGTTGATTTGGTTGGTGCACTTGCCTTATTTGTTTGATCTTCAACCCTCTGCCTCAAGTTAGAGTGAATATTCAGGACACCCAACTTGCCAAGAAGGAATTCAGCTTGTGATTGCCCGAGTTCTTTGGTGAATAAATCTGCTGGAGCCTGGAAAAGATGGAAAAGATGCTAAGTA
>OU015761.1:23720533-23736021 GCA_907173295.1 Fagus sylvatica | reverse complement strand
TGAAACTTAAAGAACGCAAGATTATAGGTTTGAAAAGCCACGATAATCACATCTTGATGCAACAACTTTTTCCAATAGCAATCCGCGGATGTTTGCCAAAGAAAGTAAGTTTGGTTTTGATTGAGTTGTCTTGTTTCTTTAGGGAAATATGTTCTAAAGTATTGAATGTGAAAGAACTCGAGGGTCTTGAGAAAAGGATTGCAGTAACGTTATGCGAATTGGAAAAGATATTTCCTCCCTCGTTTTTTACAGTTATGGTACATTTAGTCATGCATTTGGCTACCGAAGCCAAGATTGGCGGCCCAGTTCAATACCGTTGGATGTATCCCATAGAGAGGTAAGACAAATTTAGTAACTTCGGTCTCTTTTTTTTGTTCGAATTCAATGTTCCATGGTTGATCTTCTTTTTTGGATTAGGTACCTATCACGACTTAAGTCTTATGTGCGTAATAGAGCTTATCCAGAAGGCTCTATTGCAGAAGGGTACATATCGGAAGAATGCTTAACATTTTGTTCACGATATTTGGAGTCTGTTGAAACTGTATTCAATCGACCCATTAGAAACAATGAGGAATTTACAGGTGCAATGTTGAGCATCACACTAGATCAGAAATCAATGACACAAGCACATCGTTATGTGCTATTCAATTGTGATGAAATTATCCCATTTCGCAAGTAAGTCAAATGCCAACTAGTATCACTGTATGTCAAACCAAGAACATACCCTTAGGCCTTAACACTAACACATTTTTCTATACAGCGTACACAAAGATCGAATAAAGGCTCAACTCCACCCACGTCGTGTCTCTGATGATCAAATTCATAAAATCCACATGGAAAAGTTTTGTGATTGGTTTAGGGAACATGTAAGTATATTACATAAATTATTTTTAGTTATAACATGATAAATAGTCTACTTATAATAAAAGTTTTTTGATTATATTAGGTGGTGTTAATGACTGATGCTGAAAATGAGAAACTTACTCATATAGTTAGATGCCTTGCTCGAGGTCCAAATAATGAAGCTAGACGGTTGAAGCGTTATGTTACAAACGGTTTGAAGTTTCGAACCAAAGATTCTGAGGAAGATAAGAAAACTCAAAATAGTGGAGTTAGTGTTGTCACTGAAGGTGGCATGACTTACTATGGTGCTTTAACCGATATTATTGAGTTGGATTATTTTGATAGTTTCAAATACATATTATTTAAATGTGAATGGGTTGACGTTCTTAGTGGGAAGGGATACAAGATAGATGAGTTTGGTTTTCCCCTTGTCAATTTTAAACACTTGATTCATGTTGGGGAGAAATTGATTGATGAACCGTATGTCTTAGCATCTGAAGCTTCACAAGTGTTCTATGTGGAAGATAAAAGATATAAAGATTGGGTTGTTGCTGTTAAAACAAAAGCTAGGGACATCTTTGATGCTGGTATTGGTGTTTTATGTGATGATGAAGATGATGAATCAAATACTTATTGTGAGAATGTCCCTTACAATGTAATTGTTGATGATACACACGGTGATGTGAATGACCACCTTGATTGGGCTCGACCTGGTTTAGAAGGAATCATAGTCAATATATCTGATGAGTAGTAATCCAATGAACAATCAATACTTATGTAAACTCTTAAATTGTTACTTCTGTTATAATATCCTTAGTTGAATATGTACTTGCATATGTATTGGCTAGACTTGATGTTGTCACATTATCATTTTTTTGCTTTAACTAGACTTGATATTGTTTATACATAAGCATATTGGTCTTGAATCAAAATGTTTGTTAGTTTGCTTGTGTGTATTATTATATTTGTTTTTATTTTAGTTCTTGTAAATAGAAATGGCAAGGAAACCTCTTCGTACACGTGTCGTTACATTAGGCTCTTCTTCACAACAAGCCCCAGCTCACGAGAATGGCTCTTCTTCACAACAAGCCCCAACTCACGAGAAACAAGCACATCATGAGTCATTAGATGTGGAGGAACAGCTAGTAGTCGATGCTGCAGTTTCAGGTACTTTATATGTGTTTAATCTTATTCAAAGGTTGATATTGTTAATATTGGTTGACATCATTTGATATTGTTTCCTTTACATTAAATAGGTGCACCTCTTAAACATGCCACTCGGGGGCGTTCAAAGTACTTACATATTTGGAATCTTGCCCCTGGAACCAAAGTTGAATTGCCATTAAATCATGAAAATCAACCGGTCGGAAAAGAAGGAAGAACATTCACTGGGTTTTTAGGTACTATTGCGGGGAAACCGAATTTATGTCCAATCAGATATAACAGTTGGACTCACATCCCAAAACGTAATAAAGAAAAATGTTGGGAAATAGTTGAGGTATTTAATAATATTTGCAATAATGATTATTTGTATTAAGTTAGACATATTTTTAATGTGCTAATACAATTTTTGATTGTAGCGGAGATTCATCATACCTGAAGACCCGAGAACTTTCCTTGCAGTCAAGGAATGGACCTTGCAGAAACTTTCGAAGATGTGGAGAGATCGCAAATGGAGGATGAAAGGTCGTAAATTTAAGAAGAATGGAAACCCGACACACGTAGTGGCTGCAGCATCACCTCATGTAGATAAGGTTGATTTTGCAACCTTGGTTACTTATTGGTATTCAAAAGATGGCCAGGTATATATTAATAGGTGTTTCTTTACTCATATGGTATGCCTTAAAACTGCAAGATGACAAAGTATTTTTTTTGCTCACCATTGGTTACTTATTGGTGAACGTAGGACTTAAGTGACAAAAACAAGAAATCATGTAGCTTTCAGAAAGAAACACATACTGCTGGTTCCAAAAGCTATGCTTCGCATGTTGAAGAAATGGTAATAACTCACAATATTAAATTGTAAATGATTTAGATTGTTTATGGTATTACATGAACTGATATTGCTCATTAAATGAACCTAATGATCATAATGTAGAAAGAGGAACGTGGGGTTAACGTTCCAATAGAGCGTGCAGAGCTATATGAGAAATTCTATACCCATAAAGATGGGACTCCAGTCAATGATAATGCGGCTAAAAATATTGTAAGTATCATCTAGACTTTACATGTATCATCTCAAATCTATTAACAAATTGCTAGTCTCTAATATATTATTCTGTTAAATTATGAATATTAGCAAACAATGAATGAGCTGATGAGTGACCCTTCAACTCAATTGGATTGCACCTCTAGTTCTGGAAGTATTGCATGGGCACCAAATGATGTTTATAGTCAGGTGAAAGGGTCCAGAGCACTCCGGTCGTGTCCGTGGATTGGGATTTGGACCAACCCCATCTGGTCGAAATACCAAGACAAAAATTATGGGACTTCGAATACGATCGGTGGAAGAAGACCCAAAGTACCAAGAAATGAAGAATGAATTGGATTCTTTAAAGGCACAAGTGGCAAATATGGCACAATTTCTTCAACAAAACGCACAACATTTTCCACAGGTATTAATTTTTAATGAGTTATAGAAATGTTTTTAAGTTATACATTAATTGTTTGGTTATGGAAGTGGGATTGGCATTCTACTTCAACTTATATGCTGCTAGTAATGAGTAATTAGGTGAAACCAAACCTGATTACTTGCTTTAAAATTGTTAAGATTTGTTTTTTTTGGGTTCTTCTGGATTGTTTGGTTTTCTGGGTATGGATTATTAATACCCATCTGGGAATAGTTTGAAATTCAAGTTTCAACTTGGTGTAAGTATAGGTTGATTTCTGGGTTTTGCCTGTTGTCTCTTTGGGCACTTGGTGACTTTGTTCAGGATCAAAAAAATGTTGTCAAGTCAATGTTTTTATGTAGTGGTTTAGATATTGAAGGCAAACCCATGTGGAATTATAATATTATAGGAACTTATAAACTCTCTTAATTTGTATGTAGGGCAATTTTGGTGTTCCGGATCAACAATCTCCAATTGGTCAAAGATCATCTGTTGCATCTCATCAATCAGAAAACTTGAGAGAATTTTAGTTTTGAGGATTAGTTTTGATGATCGATTAAGGTAAGAGCTTATGATTTTAATCAAGGTTTAGAAGTGGGTATAATTGAGATTGTTTGATTGATGAAATTTAGTTAGGGTTTTGATATTGGGGATTTAATCTTTGATTTTTGTTAATGGAAGTTGCTGGGCTTTTATGTTTATGTGTGGGTTTGCTTATGGAATTGATATTCTTCTTGATTCATGAGTATATGTGTAACCATGGAAACTGCTCTGTTTCTGTTTTCTGCAGTGAGCAGAAAGTTGTATGAAATTCTGGGATTTTTGTAAAAAGTAATTTGGGAAACGGTTTGTTGAAGATTGATTTATTATATGTCTAGTATAAGTGTTTAAAATCTCACTTGAAAATATGGTTATTTGAATACCTTTTGAGAATTTATAAGAAAATCCTACAAATCTGTCAAATGGACAGTGTCTGTGTTTGTAGTGATTAAATATTCGTAGTAATTTATATATGTGGAATCTGGATACAAAAGATGAATATAATGAAAGTTAACACACAGGGCTTGAGTTTAGAATCAAGAATTATAGTATTTGGATTGATATTGAAAGAGTTATTAATTTTCTTATGAGACACTAAATCTGTCAGGACAGATTCGTGTTTACCATATGACGAGAATTTTAATAAATTCTAGAAATGTTATCTTGATCTGAATTTTCTGTGGTAGCTTGTACATATATATGAGTTCATCCCTGTTAAATTTCAAGTTACTTTGATAACTTTAAGTGTTCCAAATAAAATTTATAAAATGACTGATCTGCAGAAATCTGCTTAATGTTAAGCTGAAAATACTGGAACTTTGGGGAATTAATTATTGAATTTGATTCATTGATTTGAGTTGTAATTTGGTGTGAGTATTGTTTGGCATGTATACTACTTGGGTGAATTTTATTATGCCTTGGTTTTGTTATTTGAAACCCAAATGAAAAGTATGAACTATGACACATACACATACACATATTTCAATTAACAATTTATTGTGTTGTTCTTTTTTAAAAGCTTATAAACTCTCTTAATTTGTATGTAGGGCAATGTTGGTGTTCCGGATCAACAATCTCCAATTGGCCAAAGATCATCTGTTGCATCTCATCAATCAGAAAACTTAGGAGAATTCTAGTTTTGAGGATTAGTTGTACTAATTAGTTTTTTGAAACATTTATGTTCAAGTGAAGTGTTGTACTGAAATTATCAAACAATTTGAAACTTTTAATATTGTAATATTGTCTTAGTTTGTCCATTGTTTTGAAGACTCTTTAGATAATACCTTATTTGTGTTATACATATATAATGATGGTATTATAGATATTTGTTCTGTTCTAGTTTGGAATTTTGTATCGTGTATGAGGAGAATCAAATCAGTGCAAAAAAAATTAAAAAAAAAAAAAAAAAAAAAGATCTATAGAGGCGGTTTTCAAACCGCCTCAATAGACAACTTTCAAAAATAGATTTTTTTTTTTTTTAAATATTTTATCTATAGAGGCGGTTATATAACCGCCTCAATAGATAAATCCAGGGCGATTTTTAAACTTATTAGAGGCGGTTTGAAAACCGCCTCTATAGACCATATTACTTATAAAGGTGGTTACATATGATTTCTAGAGGCGGTTTGGAAAACCGCCTCTATAGGTTTTTCTATAGAGGCGGTTTTTGAAAACCGCCTCTATAGAGCATTCATGTCTATTGAGGCAGTACTTATAAAGGCACTTTTGAAATTTTTAGAGGCAGTTTGAAAACCGCCTCTATAGAGCATTCATGTCTATTGAGGCGGTTTTGAGCTTTTCAAAACCGCCTCTATAAGCAGATTTTTTTGTAGTGGACCAGTGCTGATACAAGTAGTTTAAGCTACCACAGTGTTGATACATTCTAATGTCTTCCATAATGACTTAGAAAAGGCACAATGCGACACATGCTCCAATATTGATGTTTCTTGTTTCTTTTAACACAACAAATCAGTTAGGGATTCATCCCTGAAGTGCCTGGATAAATGCATTACTGATGGTTTCTTAAGTTTTTTGGATTTTAACAAAGGGGTAAGTTGTGATTTTTGTGAATGAATTGGATGTCATTGTTTGTTGAGGATGCTAACCAAACACAGGTCACATAGGTTGTATTTGGTGTAACGGTTTTTAAAACATTAGACGTTAATGACCAACCTTGTCCTGCTGTGACATCTCATTCTTTGGAGCCATTAAACGCAGCTGAAACTTTTTGTCAATCGTAGTTAGTCCCTAGCAAGAGATGAAAGGAGCCTTGGAGATTGAGGCATCTATTTGGATCTTCTCAATATTGTTTTGAGCATACTTTTTCTTTTTCTTAATTATAATTATACAAACTGTTGTCATGTATAGGCAGTTGAGACAATATGTCTATTTTTTCCAGCTGGAGGAATAATTGCAAGCCAAAGCAAGTTTATTAAAGGTGGTAACTTCTATCAAATCTTCTCCTCTTCCCTCTTTTATAGTATTTCTTATCTCACAGGTATATTGTTTTTGCAATTACTCCTTTCACTATCATCTTTTCTTGTATTATTTACTAATTTGACTAAACTAAAGAAAAAAAAAAGTGAATTTCTTTTGCTTTGTTTCCCTTCATATTTTTCGAAATAATTCAGGCATGATTAAGGTTTAGAGACTATCAATCTATGAGTTAGATGGAGGAAGGACTCATGGAATATAATATTGGTCATATTCCAGCAATTGAGATCATACATAATAAGCAATACAATTTAAGTTCCTCTCTTTTACTCTCTAAAATCGATTAACCTTTCTCTTTTGAACATTTAAAATATAGAAGAAGAGTTTAGAATTTTGGGAAATCAGAGAGCAAGTTTTTATTTTTTAATTGTTTTTCCCTTTTCAATTTTTGATATGCTGTCATAAACTTTTTGCTGGCTTTTGATTCAAGCTTTCAATAGATTTTCCAAAATTTCAGATATTAATACATGACCTTATATGTCAGTTTTGGTGTGCTCTCATGAATCTTTCATATTTGCTCATGGTTCATGTATTTTTGCATTTTTTTTTTCCCAATAAGTTATAAAATCATTCAGAGACATCACTGCTGCAGTATAAGATCTTGGTACATTAATTAAGTGTTAAACATCTTTTTTTGCAATTTTGAAATTTAAATAGATCTATATGTTACTGAAGGTGCTCATATTCTGTCTCAGAAATAGAAAAATGAAAGTTCTCTTCAAGTGCTATGCTCAATACTTATGATTTCAATTAGCTGTGCTTCATTTGCTCCCATGGTATGCCTCACCAAATTACAGATTTTGCGGATATCTAGTTTCCCTTATTTACAAGAAGGTTATGCCAAGGGAAACGGTCTCCAGTGTCCAAAGATTGCCCATACTCAAAAAAATACAAACATCATAGAAAGCAAGTGATAAACACCTCCAAAGCTGACTTCCTACTCTCTTCTCTGTTTATTTTTCTTTGAAACCAAACACCTAAGTGCTCTTGTATTTCTTCACTGATATACTCACTTTAATTAAGCTATTAATAACATTTGGGCATAATTTCGTTGTAGGGCTATTTTATAGTTATTTTTTTACTGGGAGGATAGCTGAAATTCATTAGTGCATGAAGCAAGTTCAGGTACTTCATCCTTTTTATTGAGGCATTTTCTTTACACTTTGTTTATTTATTTATTTTTTGGCTGAATTAGTTCTTTACACTTTTCTTTGCTTAGTTCTCCTGAAAGAGTAATGATACAGACACTTGATTGGTATTTAACAAATTATATTGTTGAAAAGCTTCAGTTGATGTTCAAGTTTTTTCTCTTTTGAACAATTTTCCTAATAATTGCTTAATTATCAGAGATCTCACAAATTATATTGTTAAAAAGCTTCAACTGATGTTCAAGTTTTTGCTCTTATGAACAATTTTCCTAATAATTGCTTAATTATCAAAGATCTAGCATTAGATTTGTAGTTCCAGGTCCTATAGTATTTGGAGCAAGTAGATCCTTGATAAATGTGTACATATACAAATATATAAATGATATCAGTAATTATCCAACAAGTATACTGTTTCTTCTTATAATGAAAGTTTTATTATTCTATATATAAAAAAGAAAAAAGAAAAAAAGAATATATGTCAACCCTGATGCACCTTAAAACCTCTTCACATAACATCAAATATGAATAACTTCTACAGTAGCTAGGGAACCAATCTGCTAGAATTTAGATTGGCTAATATCCATTGACAATGTATTACTTAAAAGAGTTTTAATTCATGATCAAATTGTGAAACAAAAAAATATTGTCATGTGAGCTATTTAGAGAATTTCCATTTGAAGAATCCCGCTCAAGTAAGCCCGTCAGGTTTGGTTTCTTGATTCAACCTGAGATATTGCCTTTAGCTTATTTGTGGCCAACTCAAGCAACTACATCAACTTGAGATATCACCTCTTGCTCGCTTGTGGCTGCTCAAGCGAAATCCTTCAGCCACTCAAGTGAGCTTGTCAGATTCAATTATTTTAAAATTTTCCCGCACTTGGTGCAGGCTTGTGACTAGTTTGAGAAATAATTGATGACCTAAACCATGAAATTCTGTTCCTAAGACTTTTAGATTAAAACCTGTCTATAGTACCCAATAGAGATGATACACATTGTTTTGGTTTTGGCCTGAGATCAATTAATGTCTGTATTTTTCTTTTCTTTCATATCTTTTAAGATGATGGGGACATTCCAAACCCCACACTGTAAGCTCCTTGTTTTCTTCCTATTGCTAACTCACAACTCATAGCTCCCTGTTTGCCAGCTACATGTTTCCTAGCCTAGCTTCTAGCTACTAGTACTAGAACAGGAACGGTACCCCCCCTGCTTCGCTTCTCGTCGAGGGGATATTGTTAGAGCACTGTCGCTTCTTAGTTCCCGTTCTGTTCATGTGGAGCTCATAACTCTTAGCTCCCCGGTTTCTTGCTAGCTCTAGCTCCTTGTTTCCTTTCTCAGAACTCACTGTTACCATGAGCTCCTAGAGAAGCTCATCCCGCTATTCCTTTGTTAAGGAATAGAGTAAGGATGAATGTTTCTTTTAGTCCAATGCACACCGTTTTGTCAATTAAAAAGAGCACTCCTCATCCCAGCTCATCCCGCTATTCCTTTGTTAAGGAATAGAGTAAGGATGAATAGTTTCTTTTTCCAATGCACACCGTTTTTCAATTAAAAAGAGCACTCCAATGCATCCCGCACCTTTGTTAAGGAATAGAGTAAGGATGAATAGTTTCTTTTGTCCAATCAACCGTTTTTAAAAGAGAGCACTCCCTCATCCCATGCAGACAGATTGTGAAGCCAGAGGAAGAGTACAAAGTTGGTGGTGAGGTGCTGATATTGAGGGGAAGGGTTGATTGAAAAGATGGGAAATCATAAGAGCTTGACATAATGGGGTTTGCTGGGTTGTTCTCAACCTCTCTTTCTCTCTCTGCTTCAATCTCGCTCTGATCCTCAGTCCCTAAAAGATCTTCCAAGGTCAGTTATTTGAATTCTATTTGTTATTTGATTCTGTGCATTTATGTATATGGGTTTGTACCCTTTTCTTCATGGTTGAGCTCTATCTTAACCTTAAGGTTTTCCAGCTTCAGATCTTAGGACTCTTAAAAAACTGCTCCTTTCTTTCTTATTAGATTTCGTCTTTCATTTCTTCTGTTTTATTTATATTTGGGTTTTGGTCAACATTAACTTATATTTTTTAATTTTAGCTTAATTCTGTTCTTTATTTTTGTTTTCTTTTTATTTTTATATTTTAAACATTTAAATTTGTTTTGTGGGATTGGTTACTAATTTTAGATGAAAATAAAGTTTTTTTTGAACTACAATTCATTAAGATTGATATGTATGTATGTATTCTGTTTTGGGAATCCCGAGTTTTACTAAGGTCTCTATTCCTGGACTGGATTAAAACAAAAACTTTAGGAATTAGTAAAGGTAAATTTTACATAAACAATTATTTGTTGGTAGTATAATTTATTTAAATCTTCCTTTTCCTTTTGTATAATTTGTAGGATAAAAAAGGCTCAAAGGAAATTGTATTCAAAACAATGGGAAGAGCTATCAACAAGACTGACAATTGCGGAGTTAAATCAAGGTTCTGTTTACCCTTGCATATCAGTGGATTAAGAATATTTGACTTTTTATTTTTATTTTTATTGAGATCAAAATATGCTTCAATTGGGACCTTTTTTATTTTTTTTTGCAGAGAAGAATTTGTTAGTCTTCATCAGATTACTTCAATTGGATCCATAGACATAACTGATACATGGGAGCCCCTAGAGGAAGGCCTGCTTTCGTAAGAGGAGCTTGATGTTTATCTTGAGAGAGAACGGGGCACAATATTGAACAGCATCAAGCAACGGACTGCCTGGTGAATCTCTTGACGAAGGCGAACCATGATCTCACCGTGGTTCAGCACAGGCTCGAAAAGGAGTTTCAACAAGTGTACCGGGACAATGTAAGCACAATTAGCCCACAAATCCAATCTAGGGATTCTTACTTCTTTCTCTGTTTCTTCAATCATAATTAATTCCCTCTTTATTTCTAAACTCTGTTTTATTGCCTGGAAACTAAGGAGAATGTAAAATAATTATACTATACTATATTAGTATTTGTAAATAGATTTTGAATGGTGTCAACGCTCTACAGGAAAACCCAATGAAGTTGGTGTTTAGGATAAAGAAGGTACAAGAAGATCTGTTGACCTTGAAAGAGCAGTGTCGTGAACTTCTAAAAGCTAAACAGGTACTTTCTTCTTTTTTCTACACTTTGGAGGAAGAGATAAGAATTTTTTGAACAATGTAAGCACTCTGAAGTTGATCTGGCTTACTGTTGATTTTCAGGATGTAATTGATAAGGCTCGGACCACTCTTGTTGGGAACAGAACTTTGCTGCAGCAGATGCAAGCATCTATGGGCATCACCCTCATTAGTGATTCTGATGATCCTGCATTTGCTAATTTCAACCAGGTAGTTTTTGACCTTGCAATATGTTTGGTGGGAATGAACTTGCCTAAAATAATGGTAATGAGCTAAACTAAATTAGAAAAGAAAACAAGGTACAACATGATGCCAATGGAAGAGATCAAAACTAATATGTTGGTACATTACAGCTTCCAACTGGGAAAATCTAGCCTGGTACCTGTCGTCACATAAAAATTAAAAGCCTCCATTGTATTTAGCATTTCATTTGGATTTCAGATTCAATAACTTTTACTACTTTAAGTATGCTATCACATCCAATGATGGCATTTGAATTTAATAACTACTCTTATCAATTTACAAAGATGGGCAATTTAATTTCTATGTAATGTCCAAAAAATATCTTTTAAGTAATTTTTTTTCTCTTTACTCTAATCCATTGTTGATGCTCATTTTTTTAGTTATGGAGTCATCAATAACAATAAACTTAATGTAATTTCAAACTTTTTGCTCAATATTTTACCAACATGAAAGAGAAGCAAAGAAAATTCAGTTTCTCCCATATTTGTAGCAACGTGATGAAGCACCGTAGAATCTATCTATTCAATATTAATGTTGTTAAACTATTGACCGGAAGGTTGCATTTATCCCTCCCCCCTCCAAAAAGAAAAAAAGGAAAAAAGAAAAAAGAAACAAAGACCTATTGTTTGCAAGGTTGTGTATATTCCAAGTGGTGTCTGGAGTGTTTGCACCACTTCCCAGAAAGCAACCAAGATTGAATACATGGCAAGCCACTTCTTATGAGTAAACACCCATGCAAGGATGTTTGGGTAGCTTTTATCATGCTGATAAAGCCTATAGAAATGAGCCTCGCTAAACTCGGTGATTTCTCTTTTTTGATACTCTGCTCATCCATGTTCACAGTGTTGGAAGACAATCTCATCACCCTTTTGATCTTTGACTTATGCAGATTGTTGATGAGTGGGAAGCTCAAGTCAGATTAAGGACGGGTAACTGGTAAGGGTTTATAACTGCACTTGATTTTTGAATTTCTACAAATTATACTTATGGGAGCTAATTGATATATTCTTCTTTGTTGTACTTCATGCTCCATCATTCATGATGGAAAGGGTGTATTTGAGAAAAAATTGTTATTAGATGTGTGAAGTTAATGTCTAAGATCTAAAATTCCAATTAAAGAAAGGTATGGTAGGAAATTTCTGTTTAGCTTTGTAAATCAGTATTCAAGTGGACTCAAGTAATGAACCGGAAATTTGTTGATAATGGATTGTGTAGATTCTGGGAGTTAATAATGGTTGGGTTATTCTGTTAATTATATACTTCATCTTGCTTTGTATCTCACTCATTCTTGTCAATTACCTTTTTATTTGAGCCAATTTACCCCCAAAATTGACCATAAACACGAGCATGGTAAAAAGATGGGCCATCCATTGGGAAGTGGGTGGTTAATGGCTAGAGCTTTTTAATGACCTCTCAAGATACAACCAAATTTGTTTTTGAGGCATTAAGAATATTGATAGCTTTGCCAAGCTCTCTTATGGCAAAAAGTCTCTTATTCATATAAGAGTAAAAAGGCTTGAAATCTGTGGAGAGCCACAAAATAAGTTCAACATTGTGTCCATTCATCATCCACCATATGAGAACCAATGAATATGTAATTTCAAGTTTGGTATCCTTCAAGACAATCTATTTTTGAATCTATATTAAAGAAACAATTTGGCACATAAAGGAAGACAAACAATTACATTATTACTATATTGTGTATTACTTTGTCTTCCTATATTGGCAAATTAAGTGGAAAAAAACATATGCCCTCTTTTGTTAATCCATTGCCTACTATTAGGATCAGCTTTTTTGAGTTCTTTTGGACATCATATCTACTTAACATTATGATGTAATGCTTCTCAAATCACATATATTTTTAAAATATGTTATAATGTTGCCTTATGATGTATATGTGTCCTATTATAATTTTTGTATTTCTTTTGTATATATTAAAATTAAGTTTCTTTTGAGTAATAGTAAGATTTCTAGGCACTTCAAAAATCAAATGATATATCTTTGGTATATGTTATAAATAAATTCTAAATTTGACCTTAATCATTATTCTTTATATTGGCAAGCACGTACCTTGCACATGCGACCCACACTAGTAGTAAAGAAAAATACAAACTGCATAATTGCATGACCAGGCATATTGATTTTGTTTTGAATTTTAACAATTTGATAGGTTGTAATTCTTCTTAATGAGATAGACTAATTGTTTGACATTAATTGTGCAGGATGCAGACCGAAAAGTGAACGACACTTGTTCTAATTGGTGTCACTTTCTTACACATCAAATAATATGGCCACTCTAACCACTGCCTGTTATGGCCTTTAGCAGCTCGTCTTTGGTGTCATCTGGTTGAAGTTTAACACAAATTAAAGTTTGTCTGAGCACTAAATAACAGGAGTCTTGGAGACGAAGACTTATCCTTGGTTGTTCTCAGGATTATGTGTTGAGCATATTGGTTAGTGATTAACGGAGTTTGAGTCTGCATAGCTCCCCCATTTTTCTTGATATCGAGTCATTCGTCCTGAGATGATTTCTGCCTTTGCTGTAGATTGATACACATTGACAATGTTAGCAGGAATGTTTTGCTTTTTCCAGGATGCATGATTCATTGTTTTCTCCCACTAGTAGTCTTATTTCTTGTTTAACTTAACAATACTATCTTAAGCTGAAGTGGAATATATTTTGATGGAAGTTATTGTCAAATTTGAGTTGAATAATTGAGATATCACAACATATAACGTTAGGTGATTAATGATGCTCTCGATTTTGCATTGAATGTAGTTTCAAACTTACTCCATAGAGGTGATGGCTTAGCCAGAAGCTAATTGACTAATTTGAAGCATATGTTTTAGGTGATAAATGGGTGGGCTCAAGGTAAATATTAGGTTAAAATCCTCTTTCTATTTTCAACAAAGAGAATTGAAAAGCTTCATCTTCCTTTCTTGGTGGATACCATTAGCAGGAGATTCTGCATCATTGATGTTGCAAAGATGAAATTTTTATGAAGAATCAAGATTATATAAGTATTTTGCAAAAATTCATGGAATAACAACAATATATATTTATGTGAAACAAGGTCGAATACTTTTATATCTTTCGAACAGAAAAAGAAGGTATCATCCCTTTATTGATCGAACTGATTTGATGTTAATTCTTGGTTACCATTTTGTATGCATCTGAAAGACAGACTTAGGAAAGGATTATTAAACCTTTGGGCTGCCATGATCTACGCAGCTGAATAAGAACTCTTGTGTTATCATATAGTATGCATCTACAACTCAGTGAAAGGGTTTTGAAAGGATTTGTAGTTCACTCAAATGTGCAGTAATTGAGAAAATTGTGAAGCAAAGTGGGAATCATCATTTGTTCCATTGTCATACGAGTAAAGAGGCATACTTCTCCCTCATTTCCATTCCTCCCTTCCATATATTCCCTTGTTCCTTTCTAGCACATGTAGTAAAGAAAAAGGACAAACTTATGTTACAGTTATTCCTAGTAATTATAACACACTCGTGGGAGAAACAACTCTCTAACAAACCTCCCCTGTACACAATAAATGAATTGTCTATTGTTCGACTAAAAAACAAAATTGTATATTGGCATATGTGCTAAATTCCTAAGGGGGGAGCCATTATGTTCAAACTCTTGATGGCTGAAGGCCAATCTTAGTTCAATGCCACTGAAGCTTGACAAATGAACTTATGGCAATTAAGGTAAAGAAGTTAAGCCTCAAGGAATAAAATGATTTTTACTACTATTATTTCTCAAAAGAAAAAGAATTGTACTTAAATTTTATCCGTATATTAATTGTATTAAAAAAAAAAAGTGTTTATTGCCCTCAGTATTTCCCTTCAAATAAAGGTGTAGGAGTCACTGAGAGCTATACCGACGTGTGGCGGCGTGTCCAGTGGTGGTTCGGTGCGATTTTTCTGATGAGATGGGATCTGGTTCCGACGACGGGAGGGTAGGCAGTACGCAGTGGAAACTGGAGCCTAACGGTGACAACAAGAGAACAAGAGAGGTGAACTCAACCAGGTCACTATATTCAAGAAGCTGAACAGGTGGTACGGAAACCACTGTGCCAAAAATTAATTTGACTTTGATACCATGTTAATTTAGAGATGAGCACAGAAAGTCACAGAGAATAATTTGTGTATTGAATATTCTAAATAAACATATACAGGTAAGAGACTATATATATGCCTAAACTAGGGTACGGTTTAGTAAATACTAAAGAAATCCTAGACTAGGACAATATATAAATATACATATGCTAACATTAGTTATAAAATTTCTAAGTGAAATGGTTATCTCTTAAAGTTTTGCACTAGTTGAAGTAACTATTTACAATGAATCATCTTGGATTATTTTTTATTATTATAAAAATCCTCATATATTTGCGGTGCAATAGATCCCCACAAAGTTAGTGGTACCACATGCTTGGAAATTTTTCATGCCATAATGGTACCATAGGATTAAAGAT
>OU015761.1:23701722-23720433 GCA_907173295.1 Fagus sylvatica | reverse complement strand
AGCAAAGCAGGATGTGCACTTCCTTAAGGCTGGATGTTTCCTGGAGTGGTTGTTAAAGTTGGATGTTGTTTCTTATTGCTCGCTTTGAAAGGGATATGGAAACAGCAGGGTGACTTATTTGTAAAAAATTGGTCCTAGTCCAAGAATCACAATGGAGAGATTTTAAATTGGTTCACATGCAATTGTTTCATTAAAATTTGTGAGTCCTCTCATTCTTGTCTTCTCATTTGATTCCTCTCTTCCAAAAAAACCTATTATGGTTCCTTTCTTTTGGTTCTTTTTTCTACTTTCAATTTCATATACTATTCACTAAATTTGTTGTTCATATACTATTTATAGATTTTGGTTATCCTTCATTTCCCAATTAGTGTTCATGCACTTCAGCACATAGTGGTCTAAGAGTCACCATGTTCCAAATATCCAGATACACATTTGATTCCTATCCTAAGCTCGAAATGGTCTTAAATTGGTATTTTGTCTCAAATGTCCTTTTTTCTAACATTTCACTTTGGAATAAACTAGTTTTTTTTATTTTTTTCATTTACCATATTTCTTATAGCGACATCCCTTCAATTTTTGTTTCAATCTTGATCTCCATGTAACATGTTCTGCTGCACAGCATATATAAACCTTCAAATTTTTGTTTCAATGAATTCCCAAATATTTCAGGTTGTAGGTAAACTTGAACCATGTTGTACATTTATATACAAGTTTTTATCAGTGTACTATACTTGGCAACCGTACCAACAATGCATTAGGTGAGGCCAAGGATTTTTCTGTGCTTACGCAATAGTTGCTTCCATCTCCTCTCTATATAATTAGCAATTGTATTTTCTTTCCTTAATATACAGGATTCTTTATAATTGTTATATATGGTTTCCGAAATCAAAGCTCCAGTGCCGATGACTTCAACTGTGCTTACTGGATTGTGAGGTAGACAACTATAGTTTTTCTTTTTACTAGTTGGGTGTCATCAAAATCATTTCTACATCTTTATTATAACGTTTTAAAAATACTAGCTTCAGTTAAGGTTTTCCATTAATTGTGGTGTAGTTTTTCTTTTAAGCTTTATGTTATTGTCTAACCGACCAGGTGGCCATTCTGGTTGCTCTAAATCATGCAAATGGTCTGAAGATGTTTCCAATCACTTACATATAAGGTGATGGATCTGTCTCTATAAACTACTGCTACTTGTCTTTTATTCAATATTCTTTGTACAATTTGTTTTGGAATTTGGTTTTGTAACTTAAAAATAGGAGTGAAAAGTTTTATGAAGTTATTTACCTATGATCAGTGCTGATACAAGTAGTTTAAGCTACCACAGTGTTGATACATTCTAATGTCTTCCATAATGATTTAGAAAAGGCACGATGCGACACATGCTCCAATATTGATGTTTCTTGTTTCTTTTAACACAACAAATCAGTTAGGGACTCATCCCTGAAGTGCCTGGATAAATGCATTACTGATGGTTTCTTAAGTTTTTTGGATTTTAACAAAGGGGTAAGTTGTGATTTTTGTGAATGAATTGGATGTCATTGTTTGTTGAGGATGCTAACTGCTAACCAAACAACAGGTCACATAGGTTGTATTTGGTGTAACGGTTTTTAAAACATTAGACGTTAATGACCAACCTTGTCCTGCTGTGACATCTCATTCTTTGGAGCCATTAAACGCAGCTGAAACTTTTTGTCAATCGTAGTTAGTCCCTAGCAAGAGATGAAAGGAGCCTTGGAGATTGAGGCATCTATTTGGATCTTCTCAATATTGTTTTGAGCATACTTTTTCTTTTTCTTAATTATAATTATACAAACTGTTGTCATGTATAGGCAGTTGAGACAATATGTCTATTTTTTCCAGCTGGAGGAATAATTGCAAGCCAAAGCAAGTTTATTAAAGGTGGTAACTTCTATCAAATCTTCTCCTCTTCCCTCTTTTATAGTATTTCTTATCTCACAGGTATATTGTTTTTGCAATTACTCCTTTCACTATCATCTTTTCTTGTATTATTTACTAATTTGACTAAACTAAAGAAAAAAAAAAGTGAATTTCTTTTGCTTTGTTTCCCTTCATATTTTTCGAAATAATTCAGGCATGATTAAGGTTTAGAGACTATCAATCTATGAGTTAGATGGAGGAAGGACTCATGGAATATAATATTGGTCATATTCCAGCAATTGAGATCATACATAATAAGCAATACAATTTAAGTTCCTCTCTTTTACTCTCTAAAATCGATTAACCTTTCTCTTTTGAACATTTAAAATATAGAAGAAGAGTTTAGAATTTTGGGAAATCAGAGAGCAAGTTTTTATTTTTTAATTGTTTTTCCCTTTTCAATTTTTGATATGCTGTCATAAACTTTTTCGCTGGCTTTTGATTCAAGCTTTCAATAGATTTTCCAAAATTTCAGATATTAATACATGACCTTATATGTCAGTTTTGGTGTGCTCTCATGAATCTTTCATATTTGCTCATGGTTCATGTATTTTTGCATTTTTTTTTTCCCAATAAGTTATAAAATCATTCAGAGACATCACTGCTGCAGTATAAGATCTTGGTACATTAATTAAGTGTTAAACATCTTTTTTTGCAATTTTGAAATTTAAATAGATCTATATGTTACTGAAGGTGCTCATATTCTGTCTCAGAAATAGAAAAATGAAAGTTCTCTTCAAGTGCTATGCTCAATACTTATGATTTCAATTAGCTGTGCTTCATTTGCTCCCATGGTATGCCTCACCAAATTACAGATTTTGCGGATATCTAGTTTCCCTTATTTACAAGAAGGTTATGCCAAGGGAAACGGTCTCCAGTGTCCAAAGATTGCCCATACTCAAAAAAATACAAACATCATAGAAAGCAAGTGATAAACACCTCCAAAGCTGACTTCCTACTCTCTTCTCTGTTTATTTTTCTTTGAAACCAAACACCTAAGTGCTCTTGTATTTCTTCACTGATATACTCACTTTAATTAAGCTATTAATAACATTTGGGCATAATTTCGTTGTAGGGCTATTTTATAGTTATTTTTTTACTGGGAGGATAGCTGAAATTCATTAGTGCATGAAGCAAGTTCAGGTACTTCATCCTTTTTATTGAGGCATTTTCTTTACACTTTGTTTATTTATTTATTTTTTGGCTGAATTAGTTCTTTACACTTTTCTTTGCTTAGTTCTCCTGAAAGAGTAATGATACAGACACTTGATTGGTATTTAACAAATTATATTGTTGAAAAGCTTCAGTTGATGTTCAAGTTTTTTCTCTTTTGAACAATTTTCCTAATAATTGCTTAATTATCAGAGATCTCACAAATTATATTGTTAAAAAGCTTCAACTGATGTTCAAGTTTTTGCTCTTATGAACAATTTTCCTAATAATTGCTTAATTATCAAAGATCTAGCATTAGATTTGTAGTTCCAGGTCCTATAGTATTTGGAGCAAGTAGATCCTTGATAAATGTGTACATATACAAATATATAAATGATATCAGTAATTATCCAACAAGTATACTGTTTCTTCTTATAATGAAAGTTTTATTATTCATATATATAAAAAAAGAAAAAAAAGAAAAAAAGAATATATGTCAACCCTGATGCACCTTAAAACCTCTTCACATAACATCAAATATGAATAACTTCTACAGTAGCTAGGGAACCAATCTGCTAGAATTTAGATTGGCTAATATCCATTGACAATGTATTACTTAAAAGAGTTTTAATTCATGATCAAATTGTGAAACAAAAAAATATTGTCATGTGAGCTATTTAGAGAATTTCCATTTGAAGAATCCCGCTCAAGTAAGCCCGTCAGGTTTGGTTTCTTGATTCAACCTGAGATATTGCCTTTAGCTTATTTGTGGCCAACTCAAGCAACTACATCAACTTGAGATATCACCTCTTGCTCGCTTGTGGCTGCTCAAGCGAAATCCTTCAGCCACTCAAGTGAGCTTGTCAGATTCAATTATTTTAAAATTTTCCCGCACATGGTGCAGGCTTGTGACTAGTTTGAGAAATAATTGATGACCTAAACCATGAAATTCTGTTCTTAAGACTTTTAGATTAAAACCTGTCTATAGTACCCAATAGAGATGATACACATTGTTTTGGTTTTGGCCTGAGATCAATTAATGTCTGTATTTTTCTTTTCTTTCATATCTTTTAAGATGATGGGGACATTCCAAACCCCACACTGTAAGCTCCTTGTTTTCTTCCTACTGCTAACTCACAACTCATAGCTCCCTGTTTGCCAGCTACCTGTTTCCTAGCCTAGCTTCTAGCTACTAGTACTAGAACAGGAACGGTACCCCCCCTGCTTCGCTTCTCGTCGGGGGGATATTGTTAGAGCATTGTCGCTTCTTAGTTCCCGTTCTGTTCATGTGGAGCTCATAACTCTTAGCTCCCCGGTTTCTTGCTAGCTCTAGCTCCTTGTTTCCTTTCTCAGAACTCACTAGAGAAGTTACCTTTGTTAAGGAATAGAGTAAGGATGAATGTTTCTTTTAGCTGCACACCGTTTTGTCTAGAGAAGCTCATCCCGCTATTCCTTTGTTAAGGAATAGAGTAAGGATGAATAGTTTCTTTTAGTCCAATGCACACCGTTTTGTCAATTAAAAAGAGCACTCCCTCATCCCATGCTCATCCCGCTATTCCTTTGTTAAGGAATAGAGTAAGGATGAATAGTTTCTTTTAGTCCAATGCACACCGTTTTGTCAATTAAAGAGAGCACTCCCTCATCCCATGCAGACAGATTGTGAAGCCAGAGGAAGAGTACAAAGTTGGTGGTGAGGTGCTGATATTGAGGGGAAGGGTTGATTGAAAAGATGGGAAATCATAAGAGCTTGACATATTGCTGGGTTGTTCTCAACCTCTCTTTCTCTCTCTGCTTCAATCTCGCTCTGATCCTCAGTCCCTAAAAGATCTTCCAAGGTCAGTTATTTGAATTCTATTTGTTATTTGATTCTGTGCATTTATGTATATGGGTTTGTACCCTTTTCTTCATGGTTGAGCTCTATCTTAACCTTAAGGTTTTCCAGCTTCAGATCTTAGGACTCTTAAAAAACTGGTCCTTTCTTTCTTATTAGATTTCGTCTTTCATTTCTTCTGTTTTATTTATATTTATATTATAATATATATATATATTTTCTTTTTGATAATTAATCATTTCATTAAACAAAAAAAAGGGGAAGCTTCCATGTACACAGAAAGCAACCAAGAAAATCAATTACAAAAACAACATAAATCTATCATATTAGATAAAGAAACAGGATTGACTATTCTATACGCCTTTAACCAAAAAAAGAGAGACTGTAGAAAATGCAGCTTCAAGTCTGGCAGCGATCGGGATTCCTCTACAAAGGTTCTTGCATTTTAATTTTAGCTTATATTTGGTCAACATTAACTTATATTTTTTAATTTTAGCTTAATTCTGTTCTTTATTTTTGTTTTCTTTTAATTTTTATATTTTAAACATTTAAATTTGTTTTGTGGGATTGGTTACTAATTTTAGATGAAAATAAAGTTTTTTTTCCTTTTTTGAACTACAATTCATTAAGATTGATATGTATGTATGTATTCTGTTTTGGGAATCCCGAGTTTTACTAAGGTCTCTATTCCTGGACTGGATTAAAACAAAAACTTTAGGAATTATTAAAGGTAAATTTTACATAAACAATTATTTGTTGGTAGTATAATTTATTTAAATCTTCCTTTTCCTTTTGTATAATTTGTAGGATAAAAAAGGCTCAAAGGAAATTGTATTCAAAACAATGGGAAGAGCTATCAACAAGACTGACAATTGCGGAGTTAAATCAAGGTTCTGTTTACCCTTGCATATCAGTGGATTAAGAATATTTGACTTTTTATTTTTATTTTTATTGAGATCAAAATATGCTTCAATTGGGACCTTTTTTATTTTTTTGCAGAGAAGAATTGTTAGTCTTCATCAGATTACTTCAATTGGATCCACAGACATAACTGATACATGGGAGCCCCTAGAGGAAGGCCTGCTTTCGTAAGAGGAGCTTGATGTTTATCTTGAGAGAGAACGAGGCACAATATTGAACAGCATCAAGCAACGGACGGCCTGGTGAATCTCTTGATGAAGGTGAACCATGATCTCACCGTGGTTCAGCACAGGCTCGAAAAGGAGTTTCAACAAGTGTACCGGGACAATGTAAGCACAATTAGCCCACAAATCCAATCTAGGGATTCTTACTTCTTTCTCTGTTTCTTCAATCATAATTAATTCCCTCTTTATTTCTAAACTCTGTTTTATTGCCTGGAAACTAAGGAGAATGTAAAATAATTATACTATACTATATTAGTATTTGTAAATAGATTTTGAATGGTGTCAACGCTCTACAGGAAAACCCAATGAAGTTGGTGTTTAGGATAAAGAAGGTACAAGAAGATCTGTTGACCTTGAAAGAGCAGTGTCGTGAACTTCTAAAAGCTAAACAGGTACTTTCTTCTTTTTTCTACACTTTGGAGGAAGAGATAAGAATTTTTTGAACAATGTAAGCACTCTGAAGTTGATCTGGCTTACTGTTGATTTTCAGGATGTAATTGATAAGGCTCGGACCACTCTTGTTGGGAGCAGAACTTTGCTGCAGCAGATGCAAGCATCTGTGGGCATCCCCCTCATCAGCGATTCTGATGATCCTGCATTTGCTAATTTCAACCAGGTAGTTTTTGACCTTGCAATATGTTTGGGTGGAATGAACTTGCCTAAAATAATGGAAATGACCTAAACTAAATTAGAAAAGAAAACAAGGTACAACGTGATGCCAATGGAAGAGATCGAAACTAATATGTTGGTACATAACAGCTTCCGATTGGCATGGTACCTGTCGTACATAAAAATAAGCCTCCATTTTTTGCATTTCATTTGGATTCAATTCAATAACTTTTACTACTTTAAGTATGCTATCACATCCAATGATGGCATTTGAAATTTAAAAACTACTCTTATCAATTTACAAAGATGGGCAATTTAATTTCTATGCAATGTCCAAAAAATATCTTTTCAGTAATTTTTTTCTCTTTACTCTAATCCAATGTTGATGCTCATTTTTTTAGTTATGGATTCATCAATGACAATAAACTTAATGTAATTTCAAACTTTTTGCTCAATATTTTACCAACATGAAAGAGAAGCAAAGAAAATTCTGTTTCTCCCATTTTTGCAGCAATGTTGTTTAACTGTTGACTGGAAGGTTGCATTTATCCCTCCCCACTCCAAAAAGAAAAAAAGGAAAAAAGAAAAAAGAAACAAAGACCTATTGTTTGCAAGGTTGTGTATATTCCAAGTGGTGTCTGGAGTGTTTGCACCACTTCCTAGAAAGCAACCAAGATTGAATACATGGCAAGCCACTTCTTATGACTAAACACCCATGCAAGGATGTTTGGATAGCTTTTATCCTGCTGATACTCGGTTATTTCTCTTTTTTGATACTCTGCTCATCCATGTTCACAGTGTTGGAAGACAATCTCATCACCCTTTTGATCTTTGACTTATGCAGATTGTTGATGAGTGGGAAGCTCAAGTCAGATCAAGGACTGGTAACTGGTAAGGGTTTATAACTGCACTTGATTTTTGAATTTCTACAAATTATACTTATGGGAGCTAATTGATATATTCTTGTTGTACTTCATGCTCCATCATTCATGATGGAAAGGGTGTATTTGAGAAAAAATTGTTATTACATGTGTGAAGTTAATGTCTAAGATCTGAAATTCCAATTAAAGAAAGGGATGGTAAGAAATTTTTGTTTAGCTATGTAAATCAGTATTCAGGTAGACTCAAGTAATGAACCAGAAATTTGTTTATAATGGATTGTGTAGATTCTGGGAGTCAAAAGTGATTGGGTTATTCTATTAATTATATACTTCATCCTGCTTTGTACCTTACTCATTCTTGTCATTTGCCTTTTTATTTGAGTCAATTTACCCCAAAAATTGAGGCATAAACACGAGCATGGTAAAAAGATGGGGCAGCCAATTGGGAATAGAGTGGTTAATGGCTAGAGCTTGTCAATGACCTCTCAAGACACAACCAAATTTGTTTTTGAGGCATTAAGAATATTGAAAGCTTTGCCAAGCTCTCTTTTGGAAAAAAGTCTCTTATTCATATAAGAGTAAAAAGGCTTGAAATCTGTGGAGAGCCACAAAATATGTTCAACATTGTGTCCATTCATCATCCACCAGATGAGAACCAATAAATATTTAATTTCAAATTTTGTATAATGCAAGACAATCTATTTTTGAAACTATATTAAAGAAACAATTAGGCACATAAAGGAAGACAAACAATTACATTATTACTATATTGTGTATTACTTTGTCTTCCTATATTGGCAAATTAAGTGGAAAACAACATATGCCCTCTTTTGTTAATCCACACTATGTGCCTACTATTAGGATAAGCTTTTCTGAGTTCTTTTGGACATGATATCTACTTAACATTATGATGTAATGCTTCTCAAAGCACATGTATATTTTTTTAAATATGTTATAATGTTGCCTTATGATATATATGTGTCCTATTATAATTTATTTCTTTTGTTTATAGTAAAATGAAGTTTCTTTTGATTAGTAGAAAGATTCTAAGTACTTCAAAAATCAAATGACATATCTTTGGTTTATGTCATAAATAAATTCTAAATTTGACAATTATTATTTGCTATATTGGCAAGCACATGCAACCCAAACAGTAGTAAAGAAAAATGCAAACCGCATAATTGCATGACTACGCTTATTGATTTTGGTTTGAATTTTAACAAATTGATAAGTTCTAATTCTTCTTAATGAGATGGACTAATTCTTTGACATTTATTGTGCAGGATGCAGACCAAAAAGAAAATGACACTTGTTCTACCTGTTGTCACTTTTTTACACATCAAAGATAATGGCCACTCTAACCACTACTTGCTATGGCCTTTAGCAACTCATCTTTGGTGCCATCTGGTTGACGCTTAACCCAAATTATTGTCTTAGCGTAAATAACAAGAGTCTTGGAGACGAAGTCTTATCTTTGGTTGTTCTCAGGATTATGTGTTGAGCATATTTGTTAGTGATTAAAGGCGTTTGAGTTTGCATAGCTCATTTCTTTTTCTTGATATCGAGTCATTCGTCTTGATATGATTTTTGCCTTTGCCGTAGATTGATGTACATTAACAATGTTTATCAAGAATCTTTTGCTTTTTCCTTTTAACCATATTCAGGATGATTCATTTTTTTCTCCCATTGGTAGTCTTATTTCTTGTTTGACTTAACAATACTATCTAAAGCTGAAGTGGAATATATTTTGATGAAAGTTATTGTCAAATTTGAGTTGAATAATTGAGATATCACAACATTTGACGTTAGGTGAATGATGTTCTCGATTTGCATTGAATGTAGTCTCAAACTTAATCCATAGAGGTGATGGCTTAGCCAGAAGCTAATTGCCTAATTTGCAGCAGATGTTTTTGGTGATAATTGAGTGGGTTCAGGGTAAACATTAAGTTCAAATCCTCTTTCTATTTCCAACAAAGAGAATTGGAAAGCTTTGTCCTCCTTTCTTGGTGGATACCATTAGCAGGAGATTCTACATCATTTATGTTGCAAAGATGAATGCTTTATCAAGAATCAAGATGATATAAGTATTTTGTGAAAATTCACCGAAAGAAGGTATAATCCCTTTATTGATTTAACTGATATGATGTTAGTTCTTGGCTACCATAGATACAAGGCAGACTTATGAGTTATGAGGATCTCCAAGTTTCCATTTTGTATGCATCTGAAAGATAAACTTATGAAAGGATTATTAAACCTTGAGTAAACTATTGTTTTCGTCCCTAAACTTCATGCAAGGTTTAGAGACAAAAAATGAACTTCATGCAAAGTTTAGGGACGAAAACAATTGTTTAACCTTAAACCTTTGGGCTGCCATGATTTAGGCACATTTAAGGACTCTAGTGTTATCATATTGTATGCATCTACAACTCAGTGAAAAGGGTTTTGAAATGATCTATAGTTCACTCAAATGTGTAGTAATTGAGAAAATGTGAAGCAAAGTGGGACTCATCATTTGTTCCATTTCCATCCGAGAAAAGATTCATGCTTCTACCTCGTTTTTATTCCTCCCTTCCATATCTTCCCTTGCTCCTTCCTTTCACTTGCAATTTAAAAAAAATAATAATAATAAAATCGTATATTGGCATATGTGCTAAATTTCCTAGGTGGCCATTATGTTCAAACTCTTGATGGCTGAAGGCCAATCTTAGTTCAATGCCACTGAAGCTGACAAATGAACTTATGGCAATTAAGGTAAAGAAAAATGAACTTATGGCAATTAATGTAAAGAAGTTAAGCCTCAAGGAATAAAATGATTTTTACTACTATTATTTCTCAAAAGAAAAAGAATTGTATTTAAATTTTATCCGTGTATTAATATTGTAAAACCAAAACCTTCATATAGATGATTGGAAAAGAAAAAGTGTTTGTTCCCCTCAGTATCACCCTTTAAATTTTCGGACGCTGCTACTTTCACACCATGGTGTGAAACAGTATTTTCACACCATGGATGTGGCTTCTTCTCATTGGTACACATAACAAAGGGGGTCCCACAGGTCCCACAAATAAAAAACCAGCCAAACCATTAACTCTATCCAAGAATTGAGTTGAGCCTATAACCAAACACTGTAAAAACAAGTGAATTGGCTGAGAAACATATGATTTTTCTTCCTTAGCTTTCTTCTTAATTAAGTTGCTGCTGCTCCACTGCACACGCAAACTCCGGAAAAAATACAACAACAACAAGCAGAGAAGCACATACCACCATTGCTTAAAAACTTGGATTTTTTTAGCTGGAGTTATATTCTTTGAACCAAAATTGATTCAATATTCTCATCTACCACTATTCTTTGAACCAAAAAACACATACTACCATTAACTTCAAAAAGCCTTGCTACCATTTATAAAAAAATTGGAGTTGAGTTTTGGGTTCCGTGTTTTAGGGTATAGACCACCATTCATAGGTTGAAGAGCATGGGTTGTTGTTTGATGATGAATGTATTAATTGTAGACATTATTGTCCACAGGTTCTTCACATTTTCTGGGTAAGAGTTAAACTGTTCAACAAATTTTTAGAAAATTGTGGACATTATTGTCCACATTTTCTGAGCAAACTTAAATGTTCAACCCAATTTCCAGGAATTGTTCACAGTTTCTAATCAAGAGTCCACATCTTCAAACATTCCCGACATTGTTTGTGTAATTAAATTTCCATAGATTTGGAATAAGGTGAACACAATCAGTAAGAGTCTAAAGAGAAAAGAGAGGAGAAAAAAAATGAGAGAATGAAGATGGAAAGAAATTGTTGTTTGAAATGCAAGAAATTGTGGTGCAGTAGAAGGAGGAAAGGAAAAAAACAGAAAAGAAAAAAGAAAAGAAGAAGAAGAAAGAAGCAGGACTAAGAAGATAAGATAAAGAAATAAGGAAAAAAAAAATAATAATAATAACAATGATAAAAGAATAAGCAAATGAGTGGAGGAGAATTAAAGAGAGTTAAAGAATAGGAAAAAAATCTCTTTGGCAGGTGGGCTACGGGTTTGAGTGGAGATATGGGTATTAATTGGGCCAACGAGTATTTACACAACAATGCTATAAACACAATATTTTCACAATAATTTTACATCAATATTGAGTTGGTAGGTTTTTATTAGTTCTCATTTAGACCCACCAATTACATCAGTTTATTATTTACCATTCACAATTTGACACCTTAATATTGTTGTGAACGTGTTGTGTCCATAACTTTAATGTTTAGCTAATATATATGTATTAAAAAATAGCATTAATCCTGAAACAGTATATTAGTATCAACCGGTATTGAAATATTTCGTTTCTCTAATAATATAGAAATGACATCTTATATGAGTATTGACAACTTTTGTTGGAATCATTATTTTTAAACTTAATAGCTTAAAACTTAATTAATTTTTTTTTTTTTTTTTTTTTGGCTTTGGGTTTTTCATTTTTTTTACTTAGCAATAGCAATAATAGTTAGATTTTTTTTTTAAGAATATTATTGTACATATAATGAGATAATAAACATTACTTTTATTTGTTGTGACATTTAATACAAAATCAATCATAGATGATTTCAATAATTTTAAAAACATCGACTTTCATTTAATTAGATAATTGCTTTGTTAATACATAATAGATGTTACTTTAGATTTTCATTAAAAAAAAAAAAAAATTGATTCTTCTTTCAACCTCCGTCAATTAAAATTCTGATTACGTCCCTAAACACAGTGGTGATGTGAAGATATTGTTGAAATTGTGGTGTGAGAGAATAAAAGTGCAAATATATAAAGTAATAGGATTTAGCAAAAAATATATATAAAGTGGTAGGCTCCGACATGTTCCCTCTATCTCTCATCTCTCTCTCTCATTCTCTCAAATCTCATTTTATCTCATCTCACTCTCTCATTACTCTTTAAAAAAAGGTTCCACACAATTCTCATTTCATCTCACTATCTAAAATATGTCCCACAACTCAAAAAAATTGGAATAAGGATCCATAGTTGACTTAACCCCAAACATTTTTGGGACTAAGGATCTATAGTCGACCCCAAACATTTGTAGTAGAGATGTAGCATATTGAGAGAGAGAGAGAGAGAGAGAGAGAGAGAGAGAGAGAGAGAGAGAGAGAGAGAGAGAACAAGTTGTTGTATAAAAAAAAGATTGCTCATGTGAAGGTAGATATTATTTTAAAAATTGTGTTTACGATATTTGGATCAACTAGCTCATACATTTATGCCAATGGTTGAAAACATATTGAGCCAAGCCTGAGTACTAAAAGTTCAAAATTGAGATTGTGATGTTTGTTAAAAACATATCTCTTTGTTTACAATCATAATCAAACCATCCTCTACATTATGATGTGATAAAAGGCATGGTTCGTGTGTTAATTGGAACCATCCTAGCCATCCAATCCCCTTGTGGATCACTTGTACGTGATGTGGTGATCAACTATCTCAGACTTTCACTTTTAGCGTTTGTTTAAAAACAGATATGGTGAGCCAAAATGCTACATCTCGAGCATTTACCCCTTCCATCATCCAAAGTCACACACACAAACACACATTCTTTATAAACTTTAAGTATACATAAGATACCTAGTTTACTATATATATATATATTATGTCTCTTATTATTTTAAGTACTATTGCTCTTAAAAGTTTACAACCATCCTCAATATTTGTATTTATTTTTTAAATATTTTCTATTTAATTCTTTCAATTAAAATTGCCTTAACGTAGACACTATTTGTTTTTATTTTTATTTTTTTAAAATTACAAATTTTATGGAGAATTAGCCGATCTCACAAATATTTGGATGAATTTTGACATCAATTTTAAATTTTAATGTCTAATATTGCAAATTATAATTATGAAAAGAATGAATAAAAATAAATATACTATCATCTTTTCCCTTTTTTATTTTTATTTTTTATCATCCCACTTTTTATCATTCATACAAAGATTGAGTGGCTTATACACTAAGATCAGGTCACAAGTCTCAATTTTTGGCTATATAAGTTTTTAATGATCACCCTAGAAAAAATTCGTAGAGCTTACAATGGAATAGATTCACCGTTTTTTATTGATTAAAATTCTTTTATACCATCGAGATTTACTTAATACTTCCAGCTTATCCCAAAATAATTTTCGGGCTCCACCCCTATACACATGAGTCCTTAAAAATACATAATTTAATACATTATAATGTATACATATTTTCATAAACTTATATATAATTTTATATATTTAATTACCCAAATATATATTTAATGAAAACTTGTCAACTCAACTATTGTGAAAAATATTATATAATGTATTTTACTTAAAATTTTAAGGCTCTCCAATAATTTTTAAGCTTGTCAATGCCAATAATCTAAACTTGTTTAAAAAGTTCTACTTAGCTTATCAATAGGAATGGAAACTAAACTAAAAATTTATAGGATAAATTACACTGATAGCTCATTCTTTTGGGAAAATTAGACTCTCTAGACCCTATTTTGGTGGTCTGCGCTTCTCAAAGTAAGTAAATATCAAAAGAAAAGAAATAATTAAAAATAAAAATTAAAGAAATGTAAGGTAGCAGACAAACAAATAAGAGTGGGGGCAGATATTTATTTCTCCCGCCAATGAAATTTGGGTGAAAAGTAAGTAAAAAAAGGAAAGAAAAGAAAAAATTATATAATAAAAAAAACTGACTCCTTTGTCCCATCACATCTATCACACACTCACAGCTACTCTACTCTATCACATACGTACCTTTAACCTTTTTTAATTAAAAATCTATCATGTGAATCGTTGGATTTAATCCATTGGTTTGAATGGTTCACACGTTAAAGAATTGATAACGTGTGAGGTGATATGTGGTGGTCTGCCCAAGGTTTCCCTCCAGTTATTCCCACTCCCACTGATAACGTGTGGAGAAAGTGTTTGACTTTGAAGCTGTCCGAAGTCCGAACCCCTCTCCCTCTTCTATCCCCACATTTCTCTGCGCCACACGTTCACACACACTCACTTTCTCTCTCTCTAGAATTCTCTGTTTCTCTCTCTAAAACTCTCCATGGCTCTCTCCCATTCCGACCTCCTCCTCTCCCTAACCCAATCAAGGTCTCTCCAACGCCGCGCTCCGGATTCTCTCCAGATCTCTACTCCTTCTCCGGCTTGGAACGTGGCTATTCCTCTCTTATCACCGCTTGCCGCCTCACCACATCCAGCTGGGTATCCGAAGCTGGGTGTCGATGAGCCGAGGCAGCTACAGCAACCGCAGATTGTGACGGAGCCGGAGAAAGTGGCTGTCAAGAAGTGGCAGCATCCGGCAGCTCCGTTCTGCTACGGTCAGGCTCCGCGGGTCAAAAACCAGAATGGTTTCATTGTTTTTCTTCTCAAACCCATAAGCAAGCGAAGCAGCAGTAGGTTCATTAATAATTCGGGTCTGACCATTTCTACCCGTTTAGTAGTTGTAGGTTTGGATTAGGACCCAAACCGTGTAATGTTATTTTTATTATTATATTATGAAGAAGCATAGGATTGTGTATTATTTGACTTTTGAATAGTGTGTAGATCTAATGGTGTGCGTTGGAGTTTTTTGATCAACGTTAACATCAAATGTGAAATTGGTTGGCAACATTTGCGTATTTTTAAGGTTACCCATGAGTAACCCATTACATAAACTTTCTTTTATATTTAATGTTACCCAGAGCAACTTATTGCCATTAGAATCATCACATTACTCATTGTGAAAAATATTAAAAAAAAAAAATGTCTAAAAATGTTCTCTAAATTGTGGTGAAACTCAATATGTTCAAACAAATATACAGAAAGTGTGGACAATATTGTCCACACTTGAATAAAATTGTCCACATTTTCTGGGTACACTCGATTTTAAAATTTAATAATCTAAGCCACTGGATTAAGGCAGTGATTCTATCATGATTCTTTTATGCATCAGAGAAGGAGTTTAACGCGATTCCAGGTTTCCATGAGACGAATTTGTGTTTTAAAGTCCGAAACATCTCCAAGACCCATTCAAAAATAAGTTTTGAGACCAAATTTTCAGAAAACACTTTCTGGATTCACTTGAATGTTCATACTAACATTGTTCACATTTTCTGGGTAGACTTGAATGTTCATACAAATTCCCAGAAAGTGTGGACAATATTGTCCACACTTAAATAAAATTGTCCACATTTTCTGGGTAGACTTGAATGTTTTAACACTGTTCACATTTTCTGGGTAGACTTCGAATGAATGTTCATTTTCTGGGTACGAATGTTTATAACACTGTTCACATTTTCTGGGTAGACTCGAATGTTCATACTAACACTGTTCACATTTTCTGGGTAGACTCGAATGTTCATACCAATTCCCAGAAAATTGTCCACACTTAAATAAAATTGTCCACATTTTCTGGGTAGACTCGAATGTTCATACTAACACTGTTCACATTTTCTGGGTAGACTCGAATGTTCATACCAATTCCCAGAAAATTGTCCACACTTAAATAAAATTGTCCACATTTTCTGGGTAGACTCGAATGTTCATACGAATGTTAACACTGTTCACATTTTCTGGGTAGACTCGAATGTTCATACTAACACTGTTCATATTTTCTGGGTAGACTCGAATGTTTATACCAATTCCCAGAAAGTGTGGACAATATTGTCCACACTTAAATAAAATTGTCCACATTTTCTGGGTAGACTTGAATGTTCATACTAACACTGTTCACATTTTCTGGGTAGATTCGAATGTTCATACTAACACTGTTCAAATTTTATTATTTTCAATCTCAACTAAAATCACTCAAAATTAAATCTCTATTTCCAAACAAAAAAGAAAGCATTCAAAACCTCACAAATATCAAACCCAACACATTTTATTCCCCAATACAATGAAACCCACAATTTCAAACATCAAATCTTCTCTTCGTGAAACCATTCCCAAACTCAAAGAAAACTCAAATCTACAAATATCAAAAGCTCTCTCCGTGAAATCATTCCCAAACCCAAGCAAATCCACTCTTTCAAACATCAAACCCACACACACACCTTCAAACATCAAACCATGCCTTCATGAGGGGAGCTTAGATCTTCAATCGATGAGAGAGTTTTGGAGGAATAGAACTTCAATGGAGGAGAGAGCTTTGGGGGAGCACAACTTCAACGGAGGAGAGAGCTTTGCAAGAGAGAGAATCTATCATCTATGTTGCTGTGAATAGAGAGAGTGAAAGTAAGAGTAAAAGAAGTGTTTGGTTATAAAAATAGTTAAACTTGGAATAGTTAATCGGGAATAAGAGTTTTGTCTTTTAGTAGGGGTGTGAAACAGTAACTTTCACACAGGGTGTGAAAGAAACATTTCCCTAAATTTTATGAGACTCCAAGTTATTGAAAAGAAAAAAAGGGATAAGAAACCAAAAGCGAGAGAGAGAGAGAATGCAAGAAATGGCGGGAGTTTATTGCAGTAGTATACGAGCTTCTCCTCTACCCATACACCTAAGCAGAAGAGTAATAAAACACTTCAATTCTCAATTCTTAATTCTTCTCCCTCCCTTTGATTCCATCATTCTTTTTCATCACCCTTCTTTCTGCAGAGACTCCACAGGCCCCGATGCTCCTCGACCACACCGGATAACAAAACCAAAACCCCGCAGATTTTGAAACTCACAGTCACTGGAGTCACTGAGCTTTTGAGACTCTTCTCCTCCAACCAAACCAGGTGGACTGTTCCCTACTCATCTCCTTCACTTTCTGTTTGTTTCCCGAGAAACCCAAAAATTTGGTAACTTTAATTTTGTGTTCCTATACATTTAATTGTGTCAATTTTGATATTTTGTAGGTTGGAAAGAGAGAGTGATAAAGAGAGAGAAGAGATTGCAGTTTCAGGCATTGATGATGTTGTCATGATCCTCAAATTTGATTATGAGAATGCCTACTTTGTAACAGGTACTAATGAATATTCACTTGAATTCAAATCAGGTACTAATGAATGTTCCTCTGATAGTATCTTTTCATTTGAAATAGGGGTTTTTACTTGTGCAATTTATGCTCAAGATTGTATCTTTGAAGACCCAACTATTAGATTTCGAGGTAAGAACAATCTTTGTATACTGCGTACAATTGGAAATTCTTGTTAGTTCTTTCTATGTAGCACAAAACCAGATTTTGTGACATACCCAAATAATACTAGATGCCTTACAATCTCTCTGTGTGTCCTGTTTGTGAAATTCAGAGATCGACTAAAATTTCCAAATATTTATGAGAAGGTTAAACTGATATCTTTGCTCTTGGCCTTCAGGTAAGGAGTTGTATTCACGCAACTTGAAATTGCTAGTTCCTTTCTTTGACAATCCATCAATTGGATTACAAAAGATCAAGAAGGTAGTCATTCTCTATGTGAAATTTGATTTCAATTCTAATAATGGAATGGTTGGATATCTGCACATTAACTGAGTGAGCGGGTAAGATTATGAAATCCTTCAAAGGAAAAATTAAATTGTGAGTTTGTCTCCATGTTACAAATCTACCTTTTTCCTACTGTTTTGCATGGGTATCTCTATTCATATCTCATTTATTATCAAATTACATAACCACATATTTGGAATTCATTAGTGTCTAATAATATGACTTCACTGCAGGGTATCAATGCCAAAACTAATTTTGTGTACGCAACATGGAAGCTAAGGTACCTAACTTGGTCAACTTTGTGTGTGTGTTTAGTTGCTATATAAGCTCAGATCCTACTTTGCCTTTGGTCCTTTTAGGGGAGAGAGGTGTTTAAGACTTTACTTGTTCTTTTGTATAAATTAGTAAATTACTTTATATGCCTTTTGAAATAATTAAAATAATTGCTCTTACAAGCTATTCCCATCAACTCTACTGTTAGTGGACAAACTCATAGCTTGTTCTGTATATCATGCAGTGACTTTGTTCTCTATTCTATTCTTATTTTAGTGGAGTTAATGTTATTTACGATATCATTTTTACTAAACCTATACAACTCTTCTTACAACTTTCTATTCTAATTGTTAGTTAAGTTGATGTTATTTGCAATATCATTTTTACTCAACCTCTTCTGCTACTAACACAACTCTTTTCACAACGTTTGTTCATAGCTTGCTAATATGATAAGCTGTGATTAGTGAGCAA
>OU015761.1:23672733-23701622 GCA_907173295.1 Fagus sylvatica | reverse complement strand
GTCCACATGACTAGGCTCTTGCATTGGGGCATTATAAACCATCACTTTATCAGCTAGTGTGGAATGGGTGGTTATTCTCATTGAAGGCAAATTGGATTATCAATTAGTTAGTTAATTGGTGATTGACATTTTAAATTTTAAGTTTTGAAATATTTTGGTTAATACCGTACTGGATGTCGTTTTGGTTTGATTAAAAGAACAAAAAATATTTTGTGATCGTTTCGAAGTTACCTCTAATTTTTTTATATATATATTTATTATTTGGCTAAAGTTATAATTAATTTATTAAGCCCATATCTTAACTAAGTAGGCTAACTCAGCCAACACACATGTTAGTCTAATAATAATCAAATGTCAATTCCAAGCCCGGTTAGTTAGGGTAAAAGAAAAGGTTCAGAATTTTACAATTGATTTTGAAAAAGAGAGGAAAGATATGTTTTGGTTAGGTAGGTGGAATAAATGAGTGGTTGAGAATCAATAGAGTTAAAAACAGTTTTCAAAATTCAAAAAAAAAAATAAAAAAAAAGCTAAAACTTTAAAGTGTAGAGACAGAAAGAGATGAAAGAAAGAAAAAGAAACCAAAAGGGACTGGTAGCTTGGTGAAGAACCAATTCTACATAAAACAGTAGTCAATGTAGAAAGAAAAAACGATGACTTAGTGCGTGGTAGGTAAAGTGGAACTGTTTAAAATGTTAAGGTTAAACGTCTTGGTAAAGTAGTCTTATCTTTTGTAAAGTAGCCTCATGAGTCATGTCCTGATAGTTCAAATTGGTTCAAGCTGTGGTTTTATCTAATGTTTGTTTTTAATTCCTAACCAAATTTAAAGAAATAAAAAATTTGGGAAGATTGTTTGGTCCCTTGCAAATTTTTTTTTTTTTTTTTTAAGTGATTCACTTTTAATTTAGCCGTATCATCTAAACTCTAAAAGCAATCACTTTAAAGCCTAAACATAAAATTGGTGGATTAAACTTTGGTGACACGATTATACATTTAAGCCTAAAGAAATAAGTCTTATAAGTTAAATTAATGAGTTGGAAAAACTTTCTTCTAAACTGGTTTAGAAAAACTTTGTCTAAATATAAATTACTGTGGTTGTTTAATTAATTTACAGATTCAATATCAGTCAAGCCATCAAAATTTAAAGTAAGCAACTGCAATTTTCTTTTACTTCGTCTCATTATCCGATAATAGGTTAAATGCAAATTAATCAACTATCGTATTAGCAAAATGGAGTAAAAACGTTTGTTTCCTAATAAGTCTAACTCCATAAAATAATAGCTGCCGGGTTTACAGAGTAATAATTCGCGTATTGTACACGGTTAAACTTTAAATTGAAAAGATTTCGTTTTATGACCATGTTTTGGAAGAAAATAAAAAATAAAAACACGTCCTTCTATAATACTACAAAACGTGTTGTAAATTGCTAGATCACTACTTCTATTCTCTTCCTCATACTTTTCCAATTCGCTAGCTATTACCTTTTCTCTTACTCTTTCTGAAGTTCATTGACTGCATCTACCTATTTCCAAGCTATTCAGAGTAAGTGCACTCTAACATGTCCTTTATGCTATTGATTTTTTTTTCTTTTTCTTTTTTCCTACATTGTTCAAGCAAAAGATGAAATTAATTTGATGTTTTCCATTATCAAGAAGATAGACCAATTGGAAGAAGTAGCATATTAGATCTATAACATTTAAAGCATGCTCTTCATATATAGGATTATCTATTAGATCCAATTCTCTAGCTTGTGATACAACCAAAAGAGTCACCTTTGTTTATTTATTATACATGCTAAGTAGTCATTACATCACGAAGGAATAGAAATAGTTGTTTAGATTCTTGAGAATTGATATAGAGAGTAGGCAAATAGGATTACCATATCAAAATCATTAAGTCAATATAATATTGATTAATTGATTTAATATTTTATATGATGTGAAAACTGAAAACACACTCTCTCTCTCTCTCTCTCTCTCGAAAATACATTTAATATTTTTAAAGAAATAGAATAAATTATTTTGATTCTTTTATACATCCATTTTATTTAAATTAATTTAAATTTGTTTTTGATATTGTATTCTTTATTATGTATTTATTGTTAAGGAACAAAAATATGGGTAGAAAGAGAGATCATTTTTGGGATCATGTTGAGGACCTAAAGGATCGTTTCAAATGTAATTATTGTAAACATGAATTTTTTGGAGGTGAATCAAGGATTAAATCACATTTGGCTGGAGTTAAACATCATGATATTGTTATTTGTGAAGTTGTGCCCAAAGATGTTCGAAAAGAAGCTTATCAAGCAACTGAAGGTACTATAAAAAAACTTAAATGTGCATCAACCTCAAGCGGTTCTAAGGAGAGTAAAATCACTTCTACTTCCATATCAAAAACTAAAACGAACAAAATTGTCACACAGGTGTTTATCAAGTCCCAACCCTATACATATTTGTTCATTTCTAACAAAATCATACTTTTAACATTTTGTGAACCTTTTCATTAATTTCTATTTTCCAGATAAAGAGAAGAGAACATGAAAAAGGAGCAGAAAAGAGAGAGAGAGAGTAAAAAATATGAGGAAAAAAGAAAGATAAAGGAAAAAGATGGGTGAGAAAAGAAGATAGCAGAATAAAGAAGATAAAAAATAATTATTATTTTTTGTATTTTTATTATTTTAAAAAAATAATATTAAATATTGTAATCATAATTTTTTTTTAATAAAAAATTTGTTAAATTTATATTGATAGTAGATCAATTTTCCCACAAGATACATTATAGGGAATGCATTCTAGTGATTTTATCAATTGAAATGAATTTGTTGTGATCAATAATTTTGTATCCAAAAAAGTAAGAATAATGAGATTCCAATAACTTTTTTTCTTCTTAAATAGAAAATTTTTTTAGTATTAAATAATCATCCCAACTTGAAATTTTGGTTGAAGCCCAAAATGATTGTGGCCCTGCCATCATTCTTTGTTCTTTACCTTTATGATTTCTTTTCTTATTTTATTTTATTTTTTTCATTTCGATTATATATATATATATATATGAGTGATCCTCTTTTCATTTTATCATCCATTAATTTCTGGTGATCCATAGATCGAAGTCGCAGACAATTCTTATCTTTCTCTTACTCTCCCCAGCGTCCTATCTGCAAGCTATTATAGTAAGTGCTACCTATTTTACATGCGTTTATGCTATTGACTCTTTTTTTGGTTGAATAAATAGTTTATTAACACACACAAGGAAAGGCATGCCATCTTCCATCTCCTCAATCAACACAGACTGAGGGAAGGAGGGTATCATTTATTTTATTTTTTTTAGTAAACTCCTTAAATATGTATAATTATTAATATTTTTGTTAAAAAAAATTTTTTATAGGTATGAAATGACAAAATAGATAGATTTATAACACTCTAAATCTCAATAGAGATTTACAATCTCATTAGTGATACATTTTATATACTAAATACTTATATTAATTGGACATTTATAAAATCATAATGAACTTAGCAGATGGTGAGTCTGTTGGATTTTTATTTTTTGGAGTAGATCTAGTCTAAACCGCTTGCCTTGCGTGGGGTTAGGTGGTGGCGAATGGATTTGAGATGGGGAAGGGAACGACTAAGTTTGAGATTTTTATTTTCTTTTTTACCTAATAATGAATTAATGACTTGTAAATATAATTGTTAAATTAATAAGCTGACATCCTCCACCTAAGATGTCACCTCAATTTGTAAAGGTCTTGTAGTAAAAGTTGTAGTATTTCTAGCATTACTCCATTATTTTGGAAAATTTGAATAGATAATAATTCATTTAAGGATTGGAGGAATTTAAGGAGACCGTGCACATGTAATATTATAGAATGAATTTAAGGATTGGAGGAATTTAAGAAGGAAACAGTGCACATGTAACATTATAGTATGAATTAAATAATCATATAAGATATGATATGATATGATATATATGTGTGCATGTGTGTGTGTGTGTGTGTCGGTGTGTGTGAAAGAGAAATAAACTAATTATTCATATTTTTTAAAGAAATAAAATAAGCATATTTTATAGATCCATTTTATTTAGAGGATTAGATTCAAGTTATATCTTGTGTAACTTTTGTTAATGTTACACTACTTAATAATTTTATAATCATAATGAACATAGTATGTGGTGAGTCGGTTGGGTTTTCAATTTTTGGAGTAGATCTAGCCTAAATCGCTAGTCTCGTGTGGGTTCCAGTAGGTGGTGGCGATGACCGATTGGTGGATCTGAGATGGGGAATTTGAGATTTTTATTTTCTTTTTTACTTAATAATGAATTAATGACTTGTAAACTTAATTGTTAAATTAATGAGCTGACATCTTCCACCTACGATATCACCTCAATTTGTAAAGGTCTTGTAGTAAAAGTTATAGTGATTACTTCATGTTTTTGTGTGGAATTTGAGTAAATAATAATGCATTTTAAGGATTGGAGCAATTTAAGAAGGAAACAATGCACATGTAAGTGATTGACAAGAAAAATGGTAACAAAATGCCACACGTTTTAGGAGGAATTTGAAGAGATAATAATGCATTTAAGGAATAATCTAAAGATCCATTTATTTAGGAATAATTTAATACGATCTATTTATTCTACAATTTTGGAGAATGTGTATGTGTATAAAATTATATGCTGAATTATATACTCTGTGTGTGTGGGGAAAGAGAAATAAACTAATTATTCATCCTTTTTAAAGAAATAGAATAAACTTATTTTATAGATTCATTTTATTTAGAGGATTATATTCTAAGTTATAGTTGGTGTAACTTTTATTAATATTATACTACTCAATAATTTCACATTGAATGTGTTTTTTGATAAACTCACCGTTGGAAACTTGGAATGCATTGTCGCCTTATACCTTCCATGCTTGCAAAATATGATGTTGATCAAAGATCAATAGCTATCTTATCTATAAAATGTTTAATTTCACATAATTTTTTGCACTTTAAAATTATATACAAAAGATAGGTTTATGATTAGATAGTAAATTATATTTGATTAACTCTAAATTTGGCATGCGTGTACAGAACAAAGAGAACGTGTAAGTCTTGGTATTTTCCTTTGATTATTTATGAGATTATTTTGATTATGATATTATTTTCTTTATGCTTTTATTGTAAGGGAAAAAGAAATATGGGTAGAGGCAAAGATCAAATTTGGAAACATGCTGAGAAACGAAATGGTCGTTTCCAATGTAAGTTCTGTAACAAGGAATTTCCTGGGGGTGCTACAAGAATTAAATCACACTTGGCAGGACTTAAAGGTCATGATATTGCTATTTGTAATTCTGTGTCTGAAGAAGTTCGAGAAAAAGTTCAAAAAGAAGCTTCTCTAGCAATTGAAGGGCCTAACAAAAGACTTAAAAGTGCTTTAACTTCAAGCGATGCCAAGGATAGTAAAACTTCCTCGACTTCAATGTCAAAAACTATGAAGGGAAAAGCTGTCACACAGGTGTTAATCGAGCCCGATCTCTATATGTAGTTGTTTATTTTTAAACAAAACATACTTTTTACACTTTGCAAACCTATTTATACTAATTTCTCTTGTGTAGAGTAACGAAGAACATAACGCTGAAATTGTCCTCAGTGTTGTTGTTGTTGACGAACTAGTAGACAAGTTGAGATCATTTGCTACTAAGCATATCATTTCTAAGTGGGGTTTCATGGAGGAACTAATAAAGCTTCTCCTTTCATTAACCAAGATTCAAGTGGTGTTACACGATGCTGAGAAAATGCAAGTAAGTGATGAGTTTGTAATGATTTGGTTATCGGAGCTTAGAGATGTAGCTTATGACGTTGATGATATGTTAGATGAGTTTCACTCTAAGATTCTTCGAACAAAGGTACAACCTCGAAACCAAATGAAGAAAAAGGTACGCACCTCCTTTACACTCTCCAATCCCATCGCATTCCGTCTCAATATGACAAACCGAATTAAATCCATCAACCAGTCATTGGATAGAATTAAGAATGATCTTAGAGTGGGGTCTATGGACCTGATCCCCAAGAATAGTTTGGATAGAGAGATGGATTCTTTCCTTGATGATTCAGAAGATGTAGGAAGAAAATATGATGTCTCAAAAATTGTTGAGTTGTTGACTAGAGAAAGCAATCAACAAATCTCTGTTCTTTCTATAGTGGGTATGGCAGGAATTGGAAAGACAACTTCATCAAAAATAGTTTATAACCATGCAGAAATAAGGAAACGCTTTGATGTACTGGCATGGGTACATGTGACTAACAATTTCAATGTTGAAAGGATTTTAAGTGAGATTCTTAAATCCTTGGGTGGAAACTTGATTTGGTCAAAAGATGGAAACACAACAGTTCAAGAACTTCAAATAAAATTGTGGGGGAAGAGATATCTTCTCGTACTTGATGACGTTTGGAATGAAGATCAAGCTGAATGGGATATATTAAGGAGTCAGTTGTCAGAAATCACCTCAAATACTGGAAATAATATTATTGTAACAACCCGTAGTGATAGGGTCGCTAAAATCATGGGGGAATTTAACGTACATTACTTGGAAAAAATATCAAAAGATGAGTGTTGGTCCATATTTGAGAAAAGAGCATTTGCAAATGGAAGAAATCTACGAACTGATTTGGAGGCTATTGGAAGAGAGATTGCTAAAAAATGTGGAGGAATTCCATGGGTTGCAAGAGTTTTAGGAGGAACAATGTACTTTAAAGATGATAAAAGCGAATGGTTATCAATTCAAAATAATAAACTTTGGGATTTATTGGATGATGATAACAATGGAGTCTCTCCGGTATTAAAGTTAGGCTTTGATTATCTTCCAACACCATCTTTAAAAAAATGTTTTTCATATTGTGCAATTTTCCCTAAAGATTCTGACATGAAAAAGGACGAACTTATTCAACATTGGATGGCCGAAGGGTTCCTTGAACCCTTTGGGGGAAGTTGTACAGTGATGGAGGATATTGGAAACATGTATTTTAATATCTTGTTGGCAAATTCTTTTTTCCAAGATGCCAAAAAGGATGCTTATGGTAATATTATCAGCTGCAAGATGCATGATTTGGTGTATGATTTTGCGCTCTCAATTTCAAAATTTGAAATTCTAATATTGGAGGGGGATTCAATGTATGATATCAATCACGTACGACGATTAGTGGTTCGATCTGATGGCAAAATAGTACCTCAAATTCCATTTCTAAAAGATGGTTTCACGAAATTGCACACATTTGTTTCAGAATATGCTGACTTTGGAAACATGTTATCAAATTTTAAATGTTTACGTGTTTTAAAGTTATTTGGGTATTTTATAAAAGAGTTGCCGGAATCAGTTGGCCATTTAATACATTTGAGGCTTCTTCACATCTCAAACACTGACATCAGAGCATTGCCAAAGTCCCTCACTAAGCTCTACAATTTGCAGACTTTAAGAATAAAAAATTGCGATTTTCTCATGGAGCTTCCAAAAGATCTAAGCAATTTAATTAACTTGAGACATATTTATATTGATCATAATTTGATCAATAGGACACCTAAAGATATTAGGCGGTTGACTTCTCTTCAAACATTGTCATTTTTCATTGTGAATCCAGATGCTGGTTGTTCATTGGAAGAATTAGGACACTTGAACCGACTCAACGGAGAATTAGACATCTACAATCTAGAGCATGTAAGAGATAATGTGGAAGCCAAGAGTGCCAATTTAGCAAAAAATGCCAAGATATACAAGTTGGGATTTTACTGGAGAGTGGATGAGGATGACTACGATATTAGTGATGAAGAGGTGGAGGATATTAATGATGAAGAGGTGTTGGAAGGCCTCCAGCCTCACCAAAATTTGAAAAGCTTAACAATTCAAGGCTATGAAGGAAAGAAATTCCCATCATGGATGTTGACTGGTCGTGATGCTGGGGATGGGTTGTCGCTATTTGACAATTTGATTGAGATCACTTTAAAGAGTTGTAACAAATGTGAAGAAGTTCCCACTCTCGGGCATCTACCTTGTCTTAGGGTTCTTGAAATAATTGGAATGGATAATGTAAGTTGTATAGGAACCGAGTTTTACAGTGATGGCAATTATAGAAATGCATTGTTTCCGACATTGAGAAGACTCAAATTAAGTTCTATGAAGAATTTGGTGGAGTGGAAAGATGCAAAGGATCTTACAACAGCAACATGTGAGGTGTTTCCTTGCCTCGAGGAGTTGATTATTAAATGGTGTGCTAAACTATCAAGTGCTCCATGTCATTTTCCGTCTCTTAAGAAATTAGAGATTCGTGTGATCTGTAGTACGGCATTCGAAAACATTAGCAGCAAGCTTACCACACTTACATCCCTTGTCATAAGCAGAGTGAGAGAACTTGGTTGTTTGCCAGAGCAGTTATTGCAGAATAATACAAGTCTCATGTCTCTGGAGATAAGGTATTGTAATGAGTTAGAATCCATCTCGCGACATCAGGATGTATGGGCCTTCTGCACCTCACTCCGTTCACTCAAGATATATGAATGTGAGAAATTGAGTTACATACCGGACGGACTGCACAAACTCATTTCCCTTCACAATTTTGAATTAAGCGGTTGTTATAATCTGAGGTGTTTTCCAAGCATACATGGTGTCATGCCCCTTCTTCGACGCTTGGAGATTTCTGCTTGCCCTAATTTGATATCAATTCCAGATTTAAGAGGATTTAGTTCTCTTACCCAATTACGAATTTCGATTGGTCGTGAACTGAGAACTTTTCCAAATATAGAAGGTGCTGCTTCCCTTCGAGAATTGGTAATCTCATCGTGCGGTGTTGAAATTCTATCGATTGGGCTAAAATCCTGTACGTCTCTTCAAATATTGAGAATACAGGAATGCCCAAACTTGAAGCGTATCTCAGAGGGGTTACCAGAATCCTTGAAGACATTGAAGATTGGTCCGTTTTGTGAGGAGCTCGAAGCTTTCCCCAGTCTCATCAGTTCCACTTCCATCGAACGTCTATATTTGAATGGGTGGGCTAAACTCAACTCTCTCCCAGATCAATTTCAACGCTTCACTGCCCTTAAAGTTCTGTCGATATCCTATTTTGATGAAATGGAAGCTTTGCCTGATTGGTTGGGCAACCTTTCTTCTCTTCAGAAGCTGTCTCTTTTGAGTTGCCAAAAGCTGAAGTGTCTGCCAACAGCGCAAGCCATGCGACGCCTCACCTATTTAGGGATTTTTGATTGCCCCATATTAGAGGCAAGATGTGCAGAGGGGAGCGACGCAGCAGAGCGATACAACATTGCCCATATTCCAACTATAATAATCGGTTGGGATGTAATGGGAAATATGCTCCAAGAGTCGGCCTTGTAAATAACACGAACTCGGAGGGAACTCACAAACACGGTTATTGGCTCTGCCGTCGTCTCCGGTACTGTGCGGTTAATCTTATTTTATTTAAATCAACCTATGATTTGATTATATCGTAATTGCCCCCAATTTCTTCCTTTCCCCAAAATCATTTTTGGGCTGTTCTTAAAACCATCAAATTATACATTGATAGATACTGCTATCCTTGTTTAATCTTCAGAGGTTGATATTTTTTCTTGAATATGGGCAGGATTTTGTTGGTCGGAGACTTGGATGGTGTTTGGCAACTTACAAGGTAACATGTCAATAATTGCCATAAGGTTTTATATAATCTTAGTGAAATAGAATTGGTGGAGCTTCCTTAGTTTAGAGTTTAAAGCGACTTTAGTGAGCAGCTAGAAGCTGATTCCACAGAAATTTTCTTTCTTTTCCATTCTGTGCAGAATCTTCTTGTCGACCATCTGATTTCGAGCTTCCACTGGAAACAACAAATACTGAGTTTGAATCAATAGTTCATAGTGATGTGTATGATCTGGGTTCATCATCAACTCCCAGTCAATTTCCATGCATTATATATAATGACTCGTGTGAAGGAGAATGTCGGCCTCCCCTGGTCCCTGATAACACCAGGAACCTTTCTTTGCCAATGGATTTGGAAAATTTGGAATCTGACTCAACCGATGGTGATGAGTTTGATTTGGGTTCATTGAAGACAATGAGAACATCTTAGTCAAATTTTCGAAGAAATATGCCAAGGTACTATAATTCCATTGAAAGTTTGAAACTGTTTTCCTTTCCATCATCTTTGTTCGATTTCTTTTGTTGAATGCCATAGCAGGTCTCTCTCTTTAGTTGCATTGTTTGATTTGCATCTTTGGGTATCTTTGTTACTTCCCATTCTGTGCTTCTTTTAACAACTCTCCCCTTTGTGATGATCTGAATTTGGGCTTGTATTCTTATCTCTCTCTCTCTCTCTCTCTCTCTCTCTCTCTCTTTTTTGGCAATTCCTTTGTATACTCCCCATTTTTGCACTTTTTTAATGAATTTCAGTTACTTTCAAAAAAAAGTAACTTTCAACATCTTTACCCACAATATTCTTAAACAAAAGAGTGTTAAAGTTCTGATTTTTTCTTTTTTAAAAAAGTGTTAAAAGTAAGACATGTAAAAGTGTTCGTAGAAAGGAGGAACTTGATAAAAAAAAAAAGACATGTAAAATTTCAATTCTATGCATTGTAAAATTTTCATACTTTGACCACAAAAAAACTGAAATTTTTTACCTTAACTTTCTTAGGCTTTGTACAACCTTAGCAGCAGCTGCAGTGGTTGAAATTGTATGCTAGCTTTTTTACAGTTTCCCCAGCCTTTTACTCTCAGATTTAGGCCCTGGATCCTGTACCTTCACTTGTGAGGTTTCTTTTTTATATATTAAATCTATAAGCAAATAACTATAGATAACAATAAAATAAAATGAACTAAGAAAGCTATAAGAAGAGAGAAATGATGTAGTGAATACATGTTTGCCGCACTTGACACCTTGAATAGATGAAAATGATTCTCCTTCTTAAGTCCATAGGCCTCATAAATTTGAATAGATTGGCTACACCGCTCTGCTTCAATACTTTCTGCAAAATAAACCTCAAATTAATCCATCCCTATTTAACAAAACTAACAGCACATGGATCCTCATTATTCAAAGAACTAAAGGATTATTAAATCAATTAAATATGTTGCCTTGATCTGCAGGCAATAGGGACAACATATCTATTGTGTTCAGCTGGACATTTTAATCTAGTCCCAAGCTAATGGAAGTTTATAAAAGCTGGTAAGTTTTCTCAGATGTTCTCTTCTCTTCTAATATATAAAGTATTAATTCAATCTAATATCATTCATGCCAATTATCTGCACTTCACTCTCTTTTTTCCTACAACATTTTTTAACTTGTTACTTAGCATCTTTTCCATCTTTTCCAGGCTCCAGCAGATTTATTCACCAAAGAACTCGGGCAATCACAGCTGAATTCCTTCTTGGCAAGTTGGGTGTCCTGAATATTCACTCTAACTTGAGGCAGAGGGTTGAAGATCAAACAAATAAGGCAAGTGCACCAACCAAATCAACAAAGTCAGACCCGATTAATCTGCAAAATCAAATGCAAAAAGGAAGGCAACGGCTATGGTGATAAATACAGATTGAATAAGTTTAGCTGTTTGGACAACTGTGACACCTATATGGCTTATGTCCTTAGTTGGAGGCATTATTGATTTGCAGTTGTACTGGGGTAACTTTAACAAGAACTGCTACCAGAAAAGCAGGAGGTGCGCTTCCTTTATATGGAAAGCTAAATGGAAGTTTCCCTGAGTGGTTGTCAAAGCTGGATGTTTAGTTTTGTTACTGCTCATTTTGAAAGGGATATGAAAACAGCAAGGGTGGCCTATTTGCAAAAGATTTGTCGTATTATAAGAACCACAATGGAGGGAATTTTAAATTGGTTCCCATGCAATTGTTTCATTGAAATTTGTGAGTTCTCTCATTCTTGTCTTCTTCTAATTTGATTTCTCTCTTCCAACCAAACCTATTATGATTCCTTTCTTTTGGTTCTTTTTTCTACTTGCAATTTCATATATTATTTACTAAATTTGTTGTTCATATACTATTTATAGATTTTGGTTATCCTTCATTTCCCAATTAGTGTTCATGCACTTCTTTTGGTTCTTTTTAACATTTGTTATCTATAGTTATTTGCTTATAGACTGAATATTAAAAAATAAAAAATCCTTTTTTTGTATTTTTTATTTTTGAAATATTCAGTCTATAAGCAAATAACTATAGATAACAATAAAATAAACATAAACTAAAAAAATTTGAAAGAAGAGTCAAATGATAGTGAATACATGTTTACGCACACTTGACACCTTGAATGGATGACTGATTCTCCTTCTTAAGTTCATAGGCCTCATAAATTTTATAAGAAATAACTGAAAGAACAAAAGTCTAGTTACTGAAACATAAATAGAGAAAGAGAGATCACCCTTGCTAGCACAATTGTTCCAAGATTACCTACATCGCTCTGCTTCAATACTTTCTGCAAAATAAGCCTCAAATTCTTCACAGGTTTTCATCCCTATTTAACAAAACTAACAACACATGGATCCTCAATATTTAAAGAACTAAAATATTATTCAATCAGTTAAATATGTTGCCTTGATCTGCAGGCAATAGGGACAGCATATCCATTGTGTTCACCTGGAGTTTTAGTCCACTTCCAAGTCAACAGAAGAGCTGAATATTCATCATTGCCCCAAATTAAAGGAAAGATGTGGAAAGGGGAGTAGCGCAGAGTGGTCCAGGATTGCCCATATTCCAAATATCTACACTGGTGAATTTATTAAACAAAAAGAAGTTTGAAGATCATATACATTATTAGGAAAAAAGACCAGTAAGTTTTCTTCGACCTCATCCTCTTCTCTTCTCTTATACCTCAACCTAGGAATATTTTCGTAATTGACCCTTATTTCTTCCTTTCTCTCTTCAGTTTCCCCAAATCTTTTGGTTTTTGTCTTTGGCTATTTCTTATTTAATCAGTTAAATATACTGCCTCGATGTGCAGATAGGAACAACATATCTATTGTGTTCAGCTGGACGTTTTAATCTAGTCCCAAGCTAATGGAAGTTTATAAGAGCTGGTAAGTTTTCTCATATCTTCTCTTCTTTTCTAATATATAAAGAATTAATTCAATCCAATAAGTATATCATTCATGCCAATTATCCACTCTTCCCTTTCTTTTTTCCTACAACATTTTTCTAACTTGTTACCTGACATCTTTTCCATCTTTTCCAGCAGATTTATTCACCAAAGCACTTGGGCAATCACAAGCTGAATTCCTTCTTTGACAAGCTGGGTGTCCTGAATATCCACTCCAACTTGAGGGGGAGTGTTGAAGATCAAACAAATAAGACAAGTGCACCAACCAAATCAACAAAGTCAGACCTGATTAATCAGAAAATCAAATATAAAAGGTAGGCAACGACTATGGAGGGATTATGTTCCCCAAGTTTGTGTATATAAAGAAGGCCCTGCCAAAGAGATTTGTACTGCAAAAGAGAGATATATAAGAGACTCTGTGGATGTAGGTGTTTATAGCCAAACCACGTAAAATTGTTGTGTTCCTTTTTCTGCTTGTTCTGTTTTTCACAGGTACCACTTCGACAATTCTTGGGATGTAAGAGCCACCAGTAAATTCTTATTTATCAGAGGATTCTTTTCCAGTGTCAAGGATACTTCACCACCCATTTTGGTGCCTAAATGTTCTTTTGGTGTACCTAGCTGTTTGGATTACTTTGACACCTATATGTCCCTAGTTGGAAGCATTAAAATTTGATGAGCCTTTGCAGTGGTGCTGGGGTAACTTTAACAAGAACTGCTACTACCTACCAGCAAAGCAGGAGGTGCGCTTCCTTTCTATGGAAAGCTAAATGGAAGTTTCCCGGAGTGGTTGTCAAAGCTGGATGTTTTGTTTCTTACTGCTCGCTTTGAAAGGGATACGGAAACAGCAAGGGTTGGCCCATTTGTAAAACATTGGTCTTAGTCCAAGAATCACAATGGAGGGAATTTTAAATTGGTTCCCATGCAATTGTTTCATTGAAATTTGTGAGTTCTCTCATTCTTGTCTTCTTCCCATTTGATTTCTCTCTTCCAACAAAACCTACTGTGGTTCCTTTTTCTACTTTCAATTTCATATACTATTTACTAAATTTGTTGTTCATATACTATTTATAGATTTTGGTTATCCTTCATTTCCCAATTAGTGTTCATGCACTTCACACAGAGTGGTCCAAGATTTGCCCTGTTCCAAATATTGAGATAAACATTTGATTCCTATTCTAAGCTCAACATGATCTTAAATTGTTATTTTGTCTAAAATGTCCTTTTTTCTAACATTTCACTTTGGAATAATTATGGCTCTTCATTTGTATAAATTTCTAGAGTCATTTTTATAGTATCACATTCACCCTTAGGTTTGGGGTTTTGCATTGCAAGTTTTCATATTTTGATGTTAGTTTTCAAAATTTAGAAATAATCGATGACATAAAATATTTATTTTGTCCTATTTAGAGTTGTGCATAAAATTTATTTCCTATTTACTGTGCCCCAAAAGGAAGAGCGTCTTGAGATTCAACTCAAATTGAATTAGATCCTAATTGCATTTTTTCCTGATACCAAGTTATGACAATGGATATGCCATATTACTAGTAAATAGACTGCTTGAAGATTGTACTGAAACTGAATTGATTTTATTGTCTTGAGTTTTCTCTCTCCCTAAATATTTCTAGGTGTAGGTAAACTTGAACCATGTCGTATATTTATTTACAAGTTTTTATCAGTATACTATACTTGACAACACTACCAACAATGCATTAGGTGAGGCCAAGGATTTTCCTGTGCTTGCGCAATAATTGCTTTCATTTCCTCTCTATAAAATTAGGAATTGTATTTTCTTTCGTTAATGTACAGGATTCTTGATAATTCTTCTGCCTTTCAAATCAAATGTTGTTATGTTATAGTTTCTGAACTTGAAGCCCCCATGCCGATGATTTTAACAGCGCTTACTGGATTATGAGGTAGACAACTCTAGTTTTATTTTTACTTGTTGGTTGTCATCAAAAACATTTCTACATCTTTACTTTAACATTTTAAAAATACTAGCTTCAATTAAGGTTTTCCATCAATTGTTGTGTTTTTTTCTTTTAAGCTTTACGTTATTGTCTAACCCACCAGGTGACCATTCTGGTTGCTCTAGATCAAGCAAATGGTCGGAGGATGTTGCCAATCACTTACATATAAGGTGATGGATCTGTCTCTATAAACTAATGCTACTTGTCTATTATTCAATATTCTTAGTACAATTTGTTTTGGAGTTTGGTTTTGTAACTTATAAATAGGAGTGAAAAGTTTTATAAGGTTATTCACTTATAATCAGTACTAATACAAGTAGTTTAAGCTACCATGGTGTTGATACATTCTAATGTCTTCCATAATGATTTAGAAAAGGCAAGATACAACACATGCTCCAATATTGTTGTTTTTGTTTCTTTTAACACAGCAGAGCAGTAATGGACTCACACCTGAAGTGCCTGGATAAATGCATTACTAATGGTTTCTCAAGTTTTCTGGACTTTAACAAAGGGGTAAGTTGTGATTTTTGTGAATGAGTTGGATGTCATTGTTAGTCGAGGATGCTAACCAAAAATAGATCACATAGGTTCTACTTGGTGTAGCGGTTTTTGAAACATTAGACATTAATGACCAACCATGTCCTGCTGTGACATCTCATTCTTTAGAGCCATTAACCGCAGCTGAAGCTTTTTGTCAAATCATAGTTAGTCCCTAGCAAGAGATGAAAGAAGCCTTGGAGATTGAGGCCTCTATTTGTATCTTCTCAAGATTGTTTCAAGCATACTTTTTCTTTTTCTTACTTATAATTATACAAGCTGTTGTCATGTGTAGGCAGTTGAGACGATATGTCAAATTTTTCTAGTTGGAGGAATAATTGATCATCTTATTGCAAACCGATGCAAGTTTATTAAAGGTGGTAACTTCTATCTAATCTTCTCCTCTTCTCCTCTTTTGCTTGGTTTACCTTCATATTTTTCGAAATTAATCAGGCATGATTAAGGTTTAGAGATTATCAATGTATGTAGCTAATAAAATTCATAAGTTGAGATCATTAAATATATCTAAATGATAAGAAGAGTTTAGACTTTTGGTGTGCTTTCATGAATCTTTCATATTTGCTGGTGGTTCATGTGTTTTTGCAATTTTTTTTTTCCCAATAAGTTATAAAATCATTCAGAGACATCACTAGAGAGATTGGGTTTCCCGGAGAGGTGGTGATCTTGGATGTTGTACTGTATCTCAACAGTTCGGTTTTCGATATTGGTTAACGGCACACCTTCTGGATTCTTAGATACTTCAAGGGGTATTCGTCAAGGTGACCCCCTATCCCCTTTATTATTTGTTGTAGTGATGGAGGCTTTTAGCAAATTGATGCACAAGGCTGAGGAGGAGAAATATATTCGGGGGTTTGAGATTAGGGGTAGAAATCAGGAGCCTATGCAGATTACGCACTTGTGTTATGCAGACGATACTATTCTATTCTGTGAGCCTGTTTTGGAACAAGTAGGGTATGTGAAGTGTACGTTGCTTTGTTTCGAAGCTGCCTCTGGGCTTAAGGTTAACCTTTCAAAGTCAGAAATGGTCCAAATAGGACAGGTCTCTAATCTCACAAATCTGGTGGCATTGTTGGAATGTAAGATTTCAACAGTGCCGATGAAGTACTTGGGTATGCCTCTGGGGGCTCGTTTTAAATCCAAGCTGATCTGGGATCCGATTCTAGAGAAGTTGGGGCGGAAATTAGCGGGTTGGAAACATCTTTATCTCTCTAAAGGTGGTAGATTGACACTTTAAAGAGTAAAGAGTGCGCTTTCTGGTCTCCCCCTTTATTATCTCTCTCTTTATCCTATTTCGGTTAGTGTGGCTCATCGCATTGAAAAATTGCAATGCGATTTTCTTTGGGGTGGGATGGATAATGTCTCCAAATTTCCTTTAGTCAATTGGACGAATGTTTGTATGCCAGTTGCAGCTGGTGGTTGGGCATCAAAAATTTAATTCTTACCAATCAAGCTCTATTAGGCAAGTGGCTTTGGCGATTTGCTACGGAAAAAGATTCATATTGGAGAAAGGTGGTGGCCTTGAAGTATGGGGTGAATCCGGGTAATTGGGTGTCTGGTTTGGGTCAAGGTCCTTACGGCATATCTTTGTGGAAGTATATTAGGAAAGGATGGGCTAAGTTCTGTGTTCATACTAGTTTCGAGGTTGGTAATGGTGCTTGCACTCGATTCTGGGAGGACCAGTGGTGTGGAGATCAATCCTTAAGTGCTATGTTTCCATCGGTATACCGTATTGCCATCGCAAGGATGCTATGATTGCTGATTATTTATCTTGGCATCATGATGTTCCCCATTGGGAGGTGAGATTGGTCAGACACCTTCATGATTGGGAAAAGACGCCTTTCCAGACTTTTATGGGGTTTGTGTATTTGCAACAGGTTCATAGGGACAAGGAGGATCAGATTCGTTGGTCTCCGGATCATAATGGAAAATCTGCAGTGAAATCTTACTATAAGGTCTTGTCAGGTAGCCCTGCTCAATCATTTCCATGGAAACCTATATGGAAATCTAAAGTCCCTCCTAGAGTCGCGTTTTTTGTTTGGATTGCAGCTAAAGGTAAAATTTGACCATGGATAATTTGCAGAAGAGGAGGATTTGTATTGTGAACTGGTGCTGCTTATGTAAAACTAGTGGCGAATCACCTGATCATCTCCTCCTACATTGTTCTTATTGCCAAGCAATATGGTCTTTTGCCTTTTCTTTATTTGGGATTTCTTGGGTTATGCCGGCGCAAATCATTGATCTTTTGTCCAGTTGGATGGGAGGGTTTGGTAAATCTCGTGCGGCTTCGGTTTGGGGTGAAGTGCCGCATTGTGTTATGTGGCTGCTTTGGCGCGAACGCAATAACCGTGTTTTTGAGGGATAGGAGGTTACTTCATTGGATCTTAAATCCAGCTTTCTTAGGACTCTGTTTGAGTGGGTGTCTATAACCACCAGTCCTGAGCTTACTTCTTTTGAGGAGTTTTTAGACTCTTGTAACTTGTCTTAATGGTTTGGTGTTTTCAGTACACATCCTGTGTACTGAAGGCAGCTCATATTTTAATAATATTTTGATTTTATCTATAAAAAAAAAAAAAAAAAGAGACATCACTGCTATAGTATAAGGCCTTGGTACATTAATTATGTGTTATACATCTTTTTTCGCAATTTTGAAATTTAAATTAGATCTATATGTTATCAAAGGTGCTCATATTCTGTCCCAGAAATAGAAAAATGAAAGTTCTCTTCAAGTGCTATGTTCAATGCTTATGATTTCAATTAGCTGTGCTTCATCTGCTCCCATGTTATGCCTCACTAAATTACAGATTTTTCTGATTTCTAGTTTCCCCCATTTAAAAGAAGGTAATGCCAAGGGAAACTGTCTCCAGTGTCCAAAGATTGCCCATACTCAAAATAATACAGACATCATAGAAAGCAAGTGATAAACACCTCCAAAGCTGACTTCCTACTCTCTTCTCTGTTTATTTTTTCTTTGAAACCAAAAACCTAAGTGATCTTGTTTTTCTACAGGGAGAATAACTAAGATTCATTAGTGCAGGAAGCAAGTTCTGATACTTCATCTCTCATTTTTACTGAGGCATTTTTCTTTACACTTTGTTTATTTTTTTGCTGAATTAGTGCTTTACACTTATCTTTGTTTAATTCTCCTGAAAAAGTAATGATACAAACACTTGATTGGTATTTCACGAATTATATTGGTAAAAAGCTGACTGATGTTCAAGTTTTTGCTCTTTTGAACAATTTTCCTAATAATTGCTTAATTATCAGAGATCTAGCATCACATTTGTAGTTCCAGGTCCTATAGTATTTAGAGCAAGTAGATCCTTGATAAAAAGTGTACATATACAAACATATAAATGATACCAGTGATTATCCAACAAGTATATTGTAATTGGAGATTTGAATATTTGTCAACCCTGATGCAGGTGGATTACTATTCTCTACTCATCCCCTTCACTTTCCGTTTGTTTCCCGAGAAAACCCAAAATTTTGGTAATTTCAATTTTGTGTTCCTATACATTTATTTGTGTCAAGTTCCAGACCACTTTTAAAATTAAATAAAAAATTGATAAGGTATAATTGGACTGCTATAATTAGCTATCTATATGAGCAGTAATTTGATATTTTGCAGATTGGAAAGAGAAGTGATAAAGAGAGAAGAGATTGCAGTTTTGGGCATTGTTGATGTTGTAATAATCCTCAAATCCGATTATGAGAATGCCTACTTTGTAACAGGTACCTTGTTCCAATTCCAAAAATTTATTTGTGTTAAATAATCAAATTATAAATTGATTGAATGGACTTGATTTGAAAGAAAATGGGCTGAAAGGTATTTAGAGCCAGTAATGATGACTGATAAAGGTTTTCCTTTATTGTTTCTTCTCACGATAAAACGTTGGACCAGTGCTTGTCATGCTATTCTTTTCCTAAATTTAAATGAAATCAGTTGAGATTGTATTTGATCTGGTTCTGTATACAGTTTTTATGCAGCTTAGGACTGAGTGCTATCCCATGTTGATCCCCCTATTATTCTGCTTGTTGCTTTTTTTTCTTGTACGATGATTCTTGTAAAGCTGTCTGATTAGTATCTAAAGCATACGGAGCACGGGCTCTTGTACAACACTATTCATATCTCATTTATTATCAAATTACATTTACACATATTTGGAATTCATTAGTGTCTGATAATATGATTTCACTGCAGGGTATCAATTCCAAAATTAATTTTGTGCATGCAACAAGGAAGCTAAGGTGCCTAACTTGGTCAACTATGTGTGTGTTTAGTTGCTATATAAGCTCAGATCCTACTTTGCCTTTGGTCCCTTCAGGGGAGAGAGGTGTTTAAGAATTTACTTGTTGCTGTTCTTTTGTATACATTGGTAAATTGCTTTATATGCCTTTTGAAATAATGAAAATAATTGCACCTACAAGCTGTTCCCATCAACTCTACTGTTAGTGGACAAACTCATAGATTGTTCTGAATATCATGCAGTGACTTTGTTTTCTATTCTATTCTCATTTTTAGTTGAGTTGATGTTATTTGCGATATCATTTTTACTAAACCTCTTCTGCTACTGATACAACTCTTTTCACAACTTTTTTTTTTTTCATAACATGCTAATATGACTAGCTGTGATTAGTGAGCAATCACTTTCCAATAGGCACACCACTAGCACTACTTTTATTGGCCACCACTCACAATTTGTCACCCCAGAAAGTTTGTGAAAGAAGTTGTCACTAGACTTATTCTTAGTCAAGAGGCTTCATGCAATGATGTTTATTACTGCTTGATGTGATTTGCATGCATTTTGTAATACTTTTCTTTTGGACATCCATGCTAATGCTGGTATATATGTGATTTGCTTGTTGAACTACTTACTGACTATACAGTGTGGTAGGCACCCTAGAAAAATATGTAAAATGCAGTTACTAAGTAATATAATACTGTTCTTTGCACGGCAAGACTAAATGTCTGGAGAAATGTGATTTACCCGAGTGTTTATCAACTATGATGTGTGCTATGCACACTAAGAAGATATGTAGATAGAATTATTATTAAGTGTAATCTGTTGCTCCAATTAAATATTTTCCATTTCTACAATGTGATAAAGCCATTGAGGCTAAGGAACCATTTCCAGTGACATGCCTTGCATGAAGGAGGTCATGTTTGGACCTTTATTGAGTTTTTGGAACAAATCACAGATTATTGTACTGCAGATTCAAAACTAAAAATATTTCTAAAATGGAACTAGTGGAATTGATTCATTATTGGCTTGTTGCCTCTTCACTTCTGCAAACAACTATTATTGTCTCACTAACACTTCTCCTTGATTGCGACAACCTTGTATTATTCCTTTTACCACTAGCTGTAGGTCAAGCCTAAGCTGTTTTTTTCTCATCTGCAGGACTTACCTCAAACTTCCGTGGAGGCCCCTCATTTGCATTGATGGAAGTACAATCTACGAATTAGATGACGAGTTTAAAGTAAGAAATAAAAGCTCTTTCTATTGCTGCAAGGAGCATATATGAACTTTTGGTGCATATGCCAAGATTACCACTAATTACGGGTGCTTTTCTCTTTTCATTTAACAGATTGTTAGGCATGCTGAGAGTTGGAATGTTTCTTCGCTTGAAGCAATCAGCCAGATATTCACCCCTACTTTTGGAAGGCCTAATGATTGAATTTTGAAGGCTCAATAAATGTGAAGAACCCAAAGATTCATATAATATCAGCCTCTGTAGCAGCTGCTGATTCGAATTTTCCTGGTGATTACACAGGGCTTCTGCATGTTTTGGGACTATCAAGACAACCATTTGGAAAACATACCACGGCTACATATTTAAGTTCAAGGTGGGAGTGCATGGTACTAATTTGTGATTATTACTATCAAGAGCTTTGGTGACTTGAGTTATGGCTTGTGCCCTTTGTAACACTGTCACAGCACAGAGATAAATGATGAAATGTTGAAATGGGAGGACAGGTTGAATTCAAAGAATTCAGTGGATCTCTACTTTATCTTTAATTTAAAGGACACCCATTACATCCTTAATATTGAAAGGTGAAGAAATATCTGTCTCCTACTTACTATAAGGCTCAAGGCACTCATTATCCTTCAGGCCATAAATATATATGTACCTCTGTGTCCCCATTTATCATTACCAAGGTATATTATATACCTCTGTAATCATAAGGGAACATAAACATCATATACACGTGTGCATATATATATATATTGGTTGTAAAGTGGTAATGAGAGCCTCTCATGGTATTGAGCAGAAAGACCAAGCTTTATGTAAACGGTTTAGTCTTCTTACTCATATGTATGCTTGAGATGATTGTTTAGTAGGGAATCCTAGACTGTGGAGCATGCGCACATGGATGTAAACTTAATAAATGATTGCTTTTGCTTTTTAATTGGGGTAAACACTCACAGGCGTGTGGCTTTGTGGTCCACATGACTAGGCTCTTGCATTGGGGCATCATAAACCATCACTTTATCAGCTACTATGGAATGGTGGAATTACAAGTAGGGGTTTCATTGAAGGCAAAATGGATTATCAATTAGCTAGTCAATTGGTGATTGGACATTTTAAATTTTAACTGTTAAAATGATTAACTCTTTCAATATCCAAAGCATTCTTGAGAGTAGTTGAAGTAATTATTAGGGAATAACTATTTGGTTGTTTGGTTACACTTTTGTTACAGGGAATAATTATTCCTTAGAAATGATTATTTTTTAAAAAAGAGGAATAGTTAATCCTTTCCTCTACATGTAAAAAATGCCTCATTTTAAATTTGTATCCCAAATTGTAACAAAAAGTAATAAAGACATCTGATTAATTTTTTTCTTAAAAGAAAATCGATTGTATCGCAAGATTCATTTCCTATCTAAGAAATCCACGCCAGTGCTAATGATCATTATTCCAAGCAAAATTGTATTAACCTAAAACTTTTTCCATGGATCTAGGATAACGAAAGAAAATATCAAAGTATCATTGTGTCATTTTAATGATCAAGATGAAATTAAAAGAGTATATATATGCAAAAATGTCATTGTCAACCTCTTAGCCAAAAATTCCCGCAAAGGAAAATCGGTGGGATGTTTGTCGATTTAATTATGCATGGTTGAATGACTCCACTGAATAAACTTTCTAGCTCCGCCCTTGTCTATATGGATTTGTAACTCAAAACAAAACTTAATAAAATAAAAAGAAAAAGAAAATGAAAATGAAGATATTCATTTATATTTATTACTATTAAAAGGATTCATTCCCCTCATATCTACTTTACACTATGTTTGGGAGGAAAAAAAATAAAAAAATTAAGAATATTCTCTCCTTTCCCTTATTTGGAAGTTTAAATAGGAGGGAATAAAATTGTTTGGGAATTTAAGTGAAGGGAATGGAATAGAACACTCATTCCTCCCTATTTCCTCCAAACCCCAAATTTTCATTCCCCTCAAAATTAGGAGGAATAAGAGGGAATGGATTTAGGTTTAATGATTTTTTCACCAAACGTCCCAAAATGCCCTTAGTACTTTTGTAAAATCCTAAATTACCCTTATAGATTTGACCTTTTATTTTCCTCAGTTCCTATGATATTTCTATAATATTGTATTTCTAAATGACCATGCATGGACCTTTAACAATATCAATTTTCTTTTAAAAGGTTATTTTGTTGACAATGAATTTCGAATTTCCATTTATTGGGATTATATTTTAGTTTATATTGCTTAGATTTTGTGCTTGTTTATAATTAAACAGATTTTATACCACTTGTTGTCATGTAGTGGTTTATTTCTCTATTAGCAAGGGCCAGAAAAATAGAAACAAACTCACATGGTATTTCTATAATATTATTATGGCACCACAATGTGTCATATATGATGTGGTAATTCTATAGTATTATTCTATAGATTAATCCTACATTTTATAAAAATAAAGGGTATTATAGTAATGTTATAAAATGATTCTTTTCAATTTCTTCTGATCTTACTCTCAAACAAGGTTACTTACATCTCATTCTATTCCATTCCATTCTTCTATTTTAAAACATCCAAACAAAATTACTTAGTTTCATTCCATTCCATTCATTAAATTCATTCAATTCTCTTATAATTTATTCATTACATTCCATTCCCTTCTAAACTCTCAAACGAAGCCTTAATGTACTCTCAAAGATACTCTTTCTGAAAAATTCTATTTACAATATTGTAAACTACACTAAGCAAAAAACTAAGGTTATAAATGGAAATTCTTAAAGAAATATGTACTTTATACTAAAATACCCCTATCCAAAGAAAAATATCCATATATTTTACTCTATTCTTAAAAATTTAAATAAGGGCATATAAATAAATTCCAACACACAACACAACACAACACATCTTCCTCCACTTTCCACATTAGCCTCCCCATTTTCCTAAAAGTTAGCACATTATCTCTTAAAGATAACTTCTACAATTAAATTACCATTTTTTTTCAAAATTTTAAAATTAGATAATAAAAAATAAAATAAAAAACCGATTGAAGCATAACTAACACACACGTCCATAACATCAGAATTTAAAATAATAAAAAAATTAGGGAAAAATACATTTTATCAATTTGTGATTTGGCCCATTTATCTCTTTTGATCTCATTGGATGTGCTTTCTGAGTCTGCTATTATGAATCGTATTTCGGTTTTCTGTGCAAAATTTGTGGTGGCTCTACTGTTAGAGAGTAAGAATCAACAAATGGGCTTGCCTATAGGATTTTCTGATGGGACCCATTTTATGATTAACCAGGTTGGGGGCCAGCTTGATCGGTTGGGATTTTATCCGGTCAAATGCTATTGGATCTTTGAAATTATTATTAAACGTGATTTTATCTTCAATGGTGGTGGTTACGCTAAGAAGCTCTGGCCATGGAGGTTCGGCGAGAGACCGAGAGAGAAAGGGAGAAGTTGAAATAGAGGAGAGAAAAAAAAGGATTCGTCTGATGATTTTTGTTTTTTGTTTTTAACGGTAGCGGGTAATGGGGGTAAACTATGTCAGGTGGATTTTAAGTGTCAGTTTTTAAATTATGGATAGATAATTTGTAAATAGGTCAAATCAAGTTAAACTTGTTAAAAATTATATTTTTTTTAAGTTTTTAAAATGTGAAGTTTATTTAAAATGTGGACTCATTCAAAATCGTCTTTGAGAAAGACATTTTTAAACGTGAAAATCGTCTTTCTGAAAATCACTTTTTGACTAAATTTTGGTCAAAAGTTGTCTTTAAAAAAGACGATTTTGAGAAATTTAAAAATTTTGATCAGAAGGTGTCTTTAGAAAAAGATGATTTTAAGAGAAAGTGTCTTTAGAAAAGACGATTTTGAGAATATAAAAATTTTAGTTAGAAAGTGGCTTTAGAAAAGACGATTTTGAGAAATATATACGTGTTAAACAAGAGTCATATTTGACCCAAAAACTTAAAAAAATATATTTTTTAACAACTTTGGCTGTCAAACCACAAATAGATAAAGTATATTTTTTCCAAAAAAATTATTTGAACTCTCCCACTTAATATGAAAGACATCAAGACACCCACATATATTAAAAAAAAAAAAAAAGAGTTATGGACAAAACGTGAGATAGTTAAATATGTTTTATTTGCACACATGGTCTTTCATCCACTTAAAATTATATCTACAAAATTATATCTTTTTCACTTATTTAAATTCAAAAAAAATCCTCACATTCTCCACTTATCCCATATGCACTCAAATTCAAACTAAAATAATAAAAAGATAATTAAAACTCCTTAAAATGAGGTTACATTGTCTCTTAAAAGATAACTTCTATATTGGAATTACCATTTTTTTTCCAAAATTCAAATTAATCACACAACTAATAAAAAAAAACTTCCACAATCTCTACTAAAATAATAAAAAGATAATTAAAAATCCTTAAAATGAGGTTACATTGTCTCTTAAAAGATAACTTCTATATTGGAATTACCATTTTTTTTCCAAAATTCAAATTAATCACACAACTAATAAAAAAAAACTTCCACAATCTCTACTAAAATAATAAAAAGATAATTAAAAATCCTTAAAATGAGGTTACATTGTCTCTTAAAAGATAACTTCTATATTGGAATTACCATTTTTTTTCCAAAATTCAAATTAATCACACAACTACTAAAAAAAACTTCCACAATCTCTCTGGCATCACCCTTAAAATTTTGCCAAAATTTTTAGGAACTACTTTAAAAAAGTAAAACAGTCGGTAACTTGTTTCAATTCAGTTTCTCATTCACTCTAGCACCAGTTAAGGCCATCACATGCACACCATCATGTCTTCGGCATCTTTGTCTTCTTCCGCCCCTTCTTGGAACATTTGCTTGACTGTAATGCCATTTTGTCTACGCATAATATATGGATATTAGCATAACACCAAGAAAATGGGCTACAATACTAAGGTTTTGGACCTAAAAGTATGTGTTGTTTTCTTATTACTATTGAACTATATGCTTTTTTTTTTTTTTACTCCATTATTCAAGTAAATGTTATGTATTGTAAGTAACTAACTTTTTTTTTTTTTTTTTACTAACGGATACTGACAGAATGATATCTACCAGAATTTTAAAATTTACTTTTTTATATTTTAGATGAATTCTTTTAAATTTTTGTTGCATCACAGATTTTCGACTATTGCTTTTTATAATATTTTTCATAACATTATTGGATTTTTTGGCTCCAAATAGTGACTTCTACCGTTATCTTTTAATTTTTTGTTTTTTTAATAGTTTTCAGAGTTGGGTCATCTTTGTTTTCTGATTTCTCAAAGAAAGATATTGCTACCTTTGTTTGGAGAATAAATAGAGTTTTTTTTTTTTTTAAATGAATGGTGCCAGTAAAGGTTTGTGCAATGGTTCCACTAATCACAACATCAGTACAATAAGGTCATAACTTGAAGAAAAGCAACTTAATGAAGAAGGCAAGAAAAAAGATTCTAAAATGCATAGAGATGAAGGATTTGAGGCTATCAACAAGATTGCCTTGCAAAGGATGATCATGGTCCCTCTTTGTTGATTTACGTTTTCATTAGTGAGATTTTGTAGTATTGCTTAAGGAAATTTTTGTTTAGGGGGTCTTTTCTCTCTTTTTGTTGGTCAAGTGAGTTCTACCATTTGGTTTTATTAAAATGAAATCATTTACAATAATTTGATGTATCCCAAACCAAATATATTGATGTGTGAATTTGAGAATTACAAATTGAATGATTGAAGACTACATTAATATATGCTTCTTCTTGTCCTTATTGCAAATTGATGTTGTCTATTGTGGACGACCTAATTTATGCGGGTCATGTTATATTTGTAAAAGAAAATGGGTAGGTAAAACTGTAAAAGTAAATGAGTGGGTTCAAGGTAAACATTAGTTTCAAATCTTCTTTCTATTTCCAACAAAGAGAATTAGAGAGTTTTGTCCTCCTTTCTTGGTGGATACCATTAGCAGGAGATTCTACATCATTGATGTTGTAAAGATGAAAGTTTTATCAAGAATCAAGATTATACAAGTATTTTGCGAAATTTTACAAAATAATGACAATATAGATTCATGTGAAACAAGGTAGAATACTTTGATATCTTTCGAACTAGAAAAGAAGGTATCATCCCTTCATTGATCAAACTGATCTGATGTTAGTTCTTGGCTACCATAGATACAAGGCAGACTTATGAGGATCTCCAGGATTCCATTTTGTATGCATCTGAAAGAGAGACTTATGAAAGGATTATTAAACCTTTGGGCTGTCATGATCTAGGCAGCCGAATAAGGACTCTTGTGTTATCATATTGTATGCATCTACAACTCAGTGAAAGGGTTTTGAAAGGATTTATAATTTACTCAAATGTGTAGTAATTCAAAAAATGTGTAGCAAAGTGGGAATCATCATTTGTTCCATTGTCATACGAGAAAGAGGCATACTTCTCCCTCATTTCCATTCCTCCCTAGTCCCTTCCATATATCTTCTCTTGTTCCTTCCTATCACTTGTAGTAAAGAAAAGAGAGAAACTTATGTTACAGTATAGTAATCTATGCATTCAAAAGTTGGCCAAAGTTGCTAAAAAATACTTACATTTTTTTTTTTTTTAAGTTTTTGGGCCAAACATAACTCTTGTGATGTTTATTTGAAATATGGATTCGTTCAAAAATCGTCTTTGTGAAAGACACTTTTAAACGTGAAAATCGTCTTTCTGAAAGACATTTTCTAACCAAAATTTTTATATTTCTCAAAATCGTCTTTTCTAAAGATACTTTCTGACCAAAATTTGGTCAGAAAGTGTCTTTAGAAAAGAAGATTTTCACGTTTAAAAGTGTCTTTCACAAAAACGATTTTGAATGAGTCTATATTTTAAATAAATATCACAAGAGTCATATTTGGCTCAAAAACTTAAAAAAATGTATTTTTTAGTAAGTTTAGCCTTCAAATTAGGTCCTTTTTTTTTTTTTCTTTTTTGAAGAACAAAAGTTAGGTCCTTTTATATACATACTTAGTTGTAATAAAAAATAGTACTCTTCTTCCTAGTAATTATAACTCACGCTTGGGAGAAATTACGACTCTCTAACAAACCTCCCCTCTACACAATAAACGAATTGTTTATTGGCATATGTGCTAAATTTCCTTGGGGGCCATTATGTTCAAACTCTTGATGATTGTAAAGAAGTTTAACTCCCAAGGACAAAATGATTTTCATTATTACTATTTCTCAAAAGAAAAACAATTATATCTAAGTTTTATCTAAATATCATTTTATTTATTTATTTATTTTTAAATTGATACTGTTTTGAAATTATTTGGTGGAAATAACGTCTTTCTAAAATTGTTTTTTAAAGTCACGACTTTGAAATTAATCATGTTTTTGCGTGGCAGTGTTGAGTACATGGTGTAGAAATATATGAACTAGAGAGAAATATAAAATTGAAGGAAGAGAGAGGAGGTTAGGGTTTCACGTGGTTTGACAATTTAGCCTACATCCACAGGATAAAGCCTTGATAGGTTACATATTTATTTTTTACTGTGTTTACAATATTTTGGATGATTATAATGTGTTGTAATGTATCCTATTTATACATAAAATTACTAACACAGTTCTCATATCTAACTAATGTGGGATTCCTTAACACATGGGTGTCTATCCACTTTAAAATCCTGTTTTTAAATCACACTTTTAGTTGAAATCGGGTTTTTAGCTTTTACAAAATGAGAATTATTTATTTTTGGGAAGATATGAAATGGGAATTTAAGGTGTTTGACATTTTTCCTCTTGAATAGACTCAA
>OU015761.1:23647752-23672633 GCA_907173295.1 Fagus sylvatica | reverse complement strand
GTTTTGTTGAAGAAATTGTGCCATATTTGCCACTTGTGCCTTTAAAGAATCCAATTCATTCTTCATTTCTTGGTACTTTGGGTCTTCTTCCACCGATCGTATTCGAAGTCCCATAATTTTTGTCTTGGTATTTCGACCAGATGGGGTTGGTCCAAATCCCAATCCACGGACACGACCGGAGTGCTCTGGACCCTTCACCTGACTATAAACATCATTTGGTGCCCATGCAATACTTCCAGAACTAGAGGTGCAATCCAATTGAGTTGAAGGGTCACTCATCAGCTCATTCATTGTTTGCTAATATTCATAATTTAACAGAATAATATATTAGAGACTAGCAATTTGTTAATAGATTTGAGATGATACATGTAAAGTCTAGATGATACTTACAATATTTTTAGCCGCATTATCATTGACTGGAGTCCCATCTTTATGGGTATAGAATTTCTCATATAGCTCTGCACGCTCTATTGGAACGTTAACCCCACGTTCCTCTTTCTACATTATGATCATTAGGTTCATTTAATGAGCAATATCAGTTCATGTAATACCATAAACAATCTAAATCATTTACAATTTAATATTGTGAGTTATTACCATTTCTTCAACATGCGAAGCATAGCTTTTGGAACCAGCAGTATGTGTTTCTTTCTGAAAGCTACATGATTTCTTGTTTTTGTCACTTAAGTCCTACGTTCACCAATAAGTAACCAATGGTGAGCAAAAAAAATACTTTGTCATCTTGCAGTTTTAAGGCATACCATATGAGTAAAGAAACACCTATTAATATATACCTGGCCATCTTTTGAATACCAATAAGTAACCAAGGTTGCAAAATCAACCTTATCTACATGAGGTGATGCTGCAGCCACTACGTGTGTCGGGTTTCCATTCTTCTTAAATTTACGACCTTTCATCCTCCATTTGCGATCTCTCCACATCTTCGAAAGTTTCTGCAAGGTCCATTCCTTGACTGCAAGGAAAGTTCTCCGGGTCTTCAGGTAATGATGAATCTCCGCTACAATCAAAAATTGTATTAGCACATTAAAAATATGTCTAACTTAATACAAATAATCATTATTGCAAATAATTATTAAATACCTCAACTATTTCCCAACATTTTTCTTTATTACGTTTTGGGATGTGAGTCCAACTGTTATATCTGATTGGACATAAATTCGGTTTCCCCGCAATAGTACCTAAAAACCCAGTGAATGTTCTTCCTTCTTTTCCGACCGGTTGATTTTCATGATTTAATGGCAATTCAACTTTGGTTCCCGGGGCAAGATTCCAAATATGTACGTACTTTGAACGCCCCCGAGTGGCACGTTTAAGAGGTGCACCTATTTAATGTAAAGGAAACAATATCAAATGATGTCAACCAATATTAACAATATCAACCTTTGAATAAGATTAAACACATATAAAGTACCTGAAACTGCAGCATCGACTGCTAGCTGTTCCTCCACATCTAATGACTCATGATGTGCTTGTTTCTCATGAGTTGGGGCTTGTTGTGAAGAAGAGCCATTCTCGTGAGCTGGGGCTTGTTGTGAAGAAGAGCCTAATGTAACGACACGTGTACGAAGAGGTTTCCTTGCCATTTCTATTTACAAGAACTAAAATAAAAACAAATATAATAATACACACAAGCAAACTAACAAACATTTTGATTCAAGACCAATATGCTTATGTATAAACAATATCAAGTCTAGTTAAAGCAAAAAAATGATAATGTGACAACATCAAGTCTAGCCAATACATATGCAAGTACATATTCAACTAAGGATATTATAACAGAAGTAACAATTTAAGAGTTTACATAAGTATTGATTGTTCATTGGATTACTTACTCATCAGATATATTGACTATGATTCCTTCTAAACCAGGTCGAGCCCAATCAAGGTGGTCATTCGCATCACCGTGTGTATCATCAACAATTACATTGTAAGGGACATTCTCACAATAAGTATTTGATTCATCATCTTCATCATCACATAAAACACCAATACCAGCATCAAAGATGTCCCTAGCTTTTGTTTTAACAGCAACAACCCAATCTTTATGTCTTTTATCTTCCACATAGAACACTTGTGAAGCTTCAGATGCTAAGACATACGGTTCATCAATCAATTTCTCCCCAACATGAATCAAGTGTTTAAAATTGACAAGGGGAAAACCAAACTCATCTATCTTGTATCCCTTCCCACTAAGAACGTCAACCCATTCACATTTAAATAATATGTATTTGAAACTATCAAAATAATCCAACTCAATAATATCGGTTAAAGCACCATAGTAAGTCATGCCACCTTCAGTTATAACACTAACTCCACTATTTTGAGTTTTCTTATCTTCCTCAGAATCTTTGGTTCGAAACTTCAAACCGTTTGTAACATAACGCTTCAACCGTCTAGCTTCATTATTTGGACCTCGAGCAAGGCATCTAACTATATGAGTAAGTTTCTCATTTTCAGCATCAGTCATTAACACCACCTAATATAATCAAAAAACTTTTATTATAAGTAGACTATTTATCATGTTATAACTAAAAATAATTTATGTAATATACTTACATGTTCCCTAAACCAATCACAAAACTTTTCCATGTGGATTTTATGAATTTTATCATCAGAGACACGACGTGGGTGGAGTTGAGCCTTTATTCGATCTTTGTGTACGCTGTGTAGAAAAATATGTTAGTGTTAAGGCCTAAGGGTATGTTCTTGGTTTGACATATAGTGATACTAGTTGGCATTTGACTTACTTGCGAAATGGGATAATTTCATCACAATTGAATAGCACATAACGATGTGCTTGTGTCATTGATTTCTGATCTAGTGTGATGCTCAACATTGCACCTGTAAATTCCTCATTGTTTCTAATGGGTCGATTGAATACAGTTTCAACAGACTCCAAATATCGTGAACAAAATGTTAAGCATTCTTCCGATATGTACCCTTCTGCAATAGAGCCTTCTGGATAAGCTCTATTACGCACATAAGACTTAAGTCGTGATAGGTACCTAATCCAAAAAAGAAGATCAACCATGGAACATTGAATTCGAACAAAAAAAAGAGACCGAAGTTACTAAATTTGTCTTACCTCTCTATGGGATACATCCAACGATATTGAACTGGGCCGCCAATCTTGGCTTCGTTAGCCAAATGCATGACTAAATGTACCATAACTGTAAAAAACGAGGGAGGAAATATCTTTTCCAATTCGCATAACGTTACTGCAATCCTTTTCTCAAGACCCTCGAGTTCTTTCACATTCAATACTTTAGAACATATTTCCCTAAAGAAACAAGACAACTCAATCAAAACCAAACTTACTTTCTTTGGCAAACATCCGCGGATTGCTATTGGAAAAAGTTGTTGCATCAAGATGTGATTATCGTGGCTTTTCAAACCTATAATCTTGCGTTCTTTAAGTTTCACACAACGTGAGACATTTGAAGCATAGCCATCAGGCACTCTTACACCTTCCAAAACTTCTAGGAAACTATACTTTTCGCTTGTAGTCATTGTAAAACAAGCATGCGGCATACTCCACTTATCGTTCCCACACTCTTCCGGATGAAGTTCACTTCTTATACCCATATCTTGTAAGTCAAAGCGGGCCTTTAAGTTATCCTTTGTCTTTTTAGCCACATTCAACAACGTTCCCATTATATTATCTGTCACATTCTTTTCTACATGCATCACATCAAGATTGTGCCGCAACATGTGATGCTCCCAATAAGGTAAGGTAAAAAATATACTTCTCTTCTTCCATGCACACTCTCCTCTTTTTCTTTTCTGCTTATTATTCTTCCCAAAAGAAAAGTCAACTACTTGTTCTGTTTGCATAATGATATCTTGGCCTGATGGTATAACTGGAGCTGGTCTCATTTCTCGACTCCCATCAAATGATACTGCATCTTTACGGAATTTATGATTATTATCCAAGAATCGCCTATGACCCATGAAACAATATTTCCCTCCGTTATATAACCAAGAAGAGTGAGTATCATAGTTACAAAAAGGACATGCAAGAGCACCTTTGGTATTCCAACCCGACAAATCACCATATGCAGGAAAGTCATTTATGGTCCACATCACTGCTGCATGCATTTGAAAGATGGTTTTAGTAGACACATCATACGTTTCTACTCCAACATCCCATAATTCTTTCAGTTCTTCAACTAAGGGTTGTAAATACACATCTATATCATTCCCAGGCGAGGATGGACCAGGAATCAGCAATGATAACATGAAAGATGACCTTTTCATGCACATCCATGGGGGAAAATTGTAAGGGACCAAAATGACAGGCCATGTACTATGACTAATACTCATAAGTCCGAATGGGTTGAATCCATCAGCTGCTAAGCCAAGTCTGACATTACGAGGCTCGGATGAGAACTCACCATATTTAGAGTCAAATGTTTTCCAAGCAGGAGAGTCAGCAGGATGCCTCATTAACCCATCATCTGTACGACCATTAGCATGCCATTTCATATGACCAGCTGTTTTGGAAGACATAAATAGCCGTTGCAATCTTGGCTTTAAAGGGAACCAGCGTAAGATCTTTGCAGCTTTTTTCTTTCTCTTCTTTGACGAATCATTCATATTATGCTCCATTTCATCATCATCATCATCATCATCATCATCATCATCATCATCCGCATCAAAGTGATCTTCAGACGAATCACTCATACTATGCTTATTTTCGGCCCACCTCGAAGCACCACACTCTGAGCAAGATTCATCCAATGCTTTCTCCTTCCAAAACAACATGCAATCATTGGGACAAGCATGAATGTTTTTATAACCCAAACCTAGTTTATTAGTAATCTTCTTAGCCTCGTAACAGTTTTTTGGCAATTTCGCATCTGAAGGAAGTAAATCTTGCAAAAGTTGGAGCAACATAGTAAAAGATTTGTTCGTCCAACCACTAATACACTTTAAGTGGTACAAATGCACAATGGCCGACAATTTGCTAAAATTCTTACAACCTTCATATAAAGGCTGCTCAGCATCTTTAAGCAAGTTGTAAAACCGTTGTGCATCTTCATTTGGACCTTGCGCATGTTGACGCACACTAGGGCCTTCTTCCACTGGTCGTGATGTCGTATTTTGCATGGGGAATAGTTCATGTAACATTTCATGAATATCACCATATTCATTAGAACTTTCTTGTACTTGACTATTCCTCACTTTACTAGATGCCATTGGAAATGATGATTCACCATGAAAATCCCAAGGCTTGATAACCCTTACAAATCCCAAACGATTCTAGGTGTAAACGTACAACTTCTATATCCAAAAATGTTGAATTCACACATTTTACACATGGACATAAGATCATCCCATCATCCGTTGCTTGTTTAGATGCATAATGTCACGAATTCTTGAACTCCGTTAAAATATTCTCTAGAGATCCTACTCTTATTCATCCAACTTTTATCCATTGCTATAGAATACCTACAACATAATTTAATGAATGCACACACTAAGGGTTATGTTTCAAAAAATAATTTGTAAGGAATCACATGTGATATGATATATTGTATCTAGGTGGTCTTATATAAATACAGTTTTTTTTTTTTTAATTAATCAAATATACATAGAGCAATCAACACTCCAATATCAACTGAAACCACCTTATAACACCATGCAAGCCACCCGCTTGCTCCAATTCAACAACCAACCACAACTTACAATTTCAACTAAGTACTTTTAAGTAACAACTATAAGATAAAATTACCTGAGGAGAAGAGTTTTCAAACCCAATCACCCTATATAGTAGCCTGCAAAAATCAAATTCCCACAATTAACTCAAATAACCACAATGTGTTACATTGGTCCAGAAAAATAATATATATATATATATATATATATATATATATATATAACTGATCAGAAATGATATCAATATTTACACAAATGGGGGAGCAAAGAGCTGAGGTTCCAATCTAGTTAAAACATAATTACAGAGTCAGGTACAAACTAGCTACCCTGCCAGGTTATATTAATATATTCTGTAGCTGCTGCCCAAGCTAAACTATAAAATACCACATAATATGTTTGTGTTGACATATTTATAATATAACATGCACAAAAGAGCTCCTTAACACTCTGATGTCTTCGTACACAGTTGTCAGCCTCCAATTACTACATTTGTCTTTTACAAGCTCATGCAAAATGTGATGATTATCAACAAGACAAGATATAAGACTATGCACACCCCTCAAGGTCAGCACTAGGCAGAGGGTAGATGAGATGACCCACACAAGCACATCAATTTTATTTTTTTTATATTTTTTTTGTAAGATATATTACCATATTTTTTTGTTCAAAATATAATTTTTTTCAAAGCAAACACGTGGGACCCATTTTCTATTTTCAAAGCAAACAGGTGGGTCACTTCAAGATTTCTTAATCTTAAAGCTTATTCTAGATGCAGGGTGGCTAGAAGCAGATATATTTTTAAGGCTAACTTCATCATAGCTAATAGGTGTATAATGAACGTGTCCATCATGTCCATTAGGTGTATAATGGTCATGCCTAATAGCCAATAGGCTGGCAGTGTATAACTTCACATTGACAATATATTAGCACGTCGATTAATTTCTAGATTCTATTAGAAGCAACTGAAAAATCATGTGTGTAAAAGAAAAAAATAATAATAATAATTAGTTGAATCACTGAAATGGATTACAAGATTGCTTATATGTTGTTTATAAATAAATAAAGATTACTTAGAGCATTCTTATCAGACTCCTTATTTTTTTTACCAATTTGGTTCTAAAAAACCCACTTTTGCTCAAATAGCTAAAGCACTACTATACCAGACTCCCTATTTTAACTTTACTATTCCATTTTTTAATATATTTTTATTATTATTATTATTTTTTTTCACAACTCCCGAAATATTACACTACAAAAAACACTACTACACTAAAAAAAGACTTTTTTATTCCCCCAATTGATGAACAGTGGCTCCCTTGTTTGAGAGAGCCACTGTTCATCAATTGCGCATTTTAAATGAAATAGGGAGGCTGATGTTTCCGGTTTTTGCTGCCTTTTGCTTATTTTTTGTTGTTTTCGCCCATTTGTTCATGCTGATGAGAATGCTCTTATATGGGTAGTAAAAGTAAATGAATTAGAATAGAGGAAAGGTTAGTCCAGAAAACAAAAGCAACCCATCTAGTTGATAGTCACAGGTCCAGTTTCAGGAATCATTATTTCAATTTTTAGTTTTTTTAAATCCACTTGCCTTCTATCATGCGTGACTATATTAATTTAATAATCCTTAAAGCAGTGAAGCACTTCTCTCAAAGTCTGCAACTTAACTCTTAGCTTATGTCATCGTTCAACTCATCAACATCTTGGGCCCCACAATCTCTGAACCCCTCTAATGCACCTTCTACTAGGCTATAGCCTACTATGGTACACCGAATAGCACCAGGGTCAGTCACCTCTGACTTTTGTACGTGCTAATTGCTAATTACTAATTACCCTTTCCTCTGTGATCACTGATCAGCCTGCCTACAAACGATTCATGACTTTAAATGGGTTGGGTTTCGACTAGATTCTCAAAATATATTATATATCACATTTCGTATGAAATTCAATTTCAAAATTTCACAGAAGACAAAAGCGAAAAAGTCAACAAAAACCAGATATAACTCAGATATTAAACAAATTCTTATCCTATATCTTCCTCAACCTCAAAGCACATGCTACAACCTTTAAAAGTCTTTGGATGAGTTAAGAAAAGAACTAGCTTTAATTGTGCACAACAATTTTGTGCCTTTTACAGGAAAAGCTTTGATCACAACCAAAAGGCTCTGAACTTCTGGAGTTTGCTAAAGCAAAGGCAGTTTCTGGAGTTTTGATCAACATTGAGGCAAGCTTATTTTTCCCTTTTGAGCAATTTATTACTCATCTCTAATTATAAGCTTCTTCATAAGCAATTTATTACTCATCTCTACTTGTAGAAGCATCCGAGTTCTTAAAGTCATATTTCTTTTTCTTTCCTTCAAGTTTATACACTACTGACTACACAGAAAATCACATAATCCAGAAATTTTCTACTTGACCAAATCAGAAAATGAAACAAACAAAATTGGAGAGAGAGAGAGAGAGAGAGAATACCTTGGAGGGATCGATGAAACCCTAGCTCCGCCGATCAAAGCAACAGCTGCAGAGGTCGATGCTGAAGATAGAAAGAGAGAGAAATGGGAAACAGCAAATCGGCGAACTTTTTTTTTTTTTTTTTGATAGGTAAGAGATAATATTATTAAAAAAACTCAGAAGTGCATAAAATATGCACTTAAGAGGCAGCAATTACAAAGTAGAATCAGAATAAGTAGAAGAATAAATCTAAAGATTCTAAAAAATCCCCCACTGAACAAGAAGAAGTGAGGCCCCAAACGCTAGCCCAATCAAACAAGGAACTGAATAAAGTTTCAGTCAACCGACCCACTGGATGCTCAATGTCCTCAAAAGTACGAGAATTCCGTTCCCTCCACAAGATCCACATCAAACAGTGAGGAACCATATTCCACACCTGGGACGAATGCTTTCCCAAACCAATTCCACCACCCAATAAGGAGGGCTGGAACTCTGATTAGGAAGAACCCAAGCAACACCAAAAGCACGAAAAACACAATGCCACAGAACCCTAGCCACTTCACAATGAAGAAGTAAGTGGTCCACTGACTCCCCAGCAGCCCGGCACAAGCAGCACCAACCAACCATCACGTGGCCACGCCGCATCAAATTATCACACGTAAGGATTCTACCCCAGGCTACTGACCAAAGGAAGAAAACAACCCGTCTAGGGGCCTTGACCTTCCAAATGCTCTTCCAAGGAAATGGCATAGAGACCGAAGAAGGAATGCAAAGGGCACGATAAAAAGAGCGAGAATCAAAGCTCCCCTTGCCATTAAGAGACCAACTCAACCTGTCTGCCTCCAAACTGCGAGGAAGATGAACTTGGATGATAGAAAAGAAAGACACTACCTGAGCCATTTCCCAATCATTGAAGCCTCTCTCGAAAACCACGTTCCAAACTCGAGAAGACCCCTCACTATGAGACTCAAGCATAGCAGCAACAGTCCCATTTTGAGCACGGGAACAGCTGTACAAACCAGGAAACTCCTCCTTCAAGGGGCGACCAGTGCACCAGCAGTCATGCCAAAACCGAACCCTGTCTCCCAAGCCCACCTTGAAGCTGGTATGAGAAGAAAAGAAGTCCCATCCCATCATAATACTCCTCCAAAGACTACAACCATGAGCACCCCGAGGACGAGGAGTAATCCAGCCACCACACTCTAAACCATACTTAGCAATCAAGACTCGTCTCCAAAGATGAGACTCTTCCGTCCCAAACCTCCAAAGCCAAGTACCCAGCAAAGCACGGTTACATTGAATAAGCCGACGGATTCCCAGAACCTCCACTTAGCAACAGGGGAACAAACCACATCCCAGGACACCAGGTGATACTTGTGATCTTCCCCCATACCACCCCACAAGAAGTTCCGTTGGAGACACTCAATTCTCTTTGCAACACTAACAGGAATAGTGAACAAGGAGAGATAATAGGTGGGTAAGCTGGACAAAGTGCTCTTAAGAAGAGTCAATCGCCCTCCTTTGGATAAATAAAGCTTCTTCCAACCCGCCAACCTTCGCTCAATTTTTTCCAAGATGGGATTCCACACATCCACAGACTTATAAGAAGCCCCCAAAGGCATGCCAAGATATAAAAGCGGAAGGCACCCAATACGGCAATAAAGCAAGCCTGCCAAATCATCTAACCCATCCACATGCCCAACCGGGACCATTTCACTCTTAGAGAGATTAACCCTAAGCCCTGTAACTGCCTCGAAACAAGTAAGAACCATACGGATGTAAAGAAGCTGCTCAGGATCAGCATCGCAAAAGAGAATGGTGTCATCAGCAAACAAAAGATGCGAAATGCAAACCCCAGTAATTGCATCCTTACCAGCATGGAAACCCTTAATTCGACCCTCCTCTACAGTCCTCCTCAACATCCGGCTAAATACCTCCATAACCAGAAGGAAAAGCATAGGGGAAAGAGGATCCCCTTGTCGCAGACCTCTGGAACTGTCAAAAAAACCAGTAGGAGAGCCATTTACCAGAACAGAGAAACGGACAGTCGACGTACAAGCTCGCATCCAATTAATCCAACGGCTACCAAAACCCATTCTATCCATGATATAGTACAAACAATCCCAATTGACATGATCATATGCCTTCTCAATGTCAAGCTTGCATATGAGACCTGGAATCCGGCTTTTCAGCCTACTATCCAAACATTCATTAGCAATCAGAACTGAGTCCAAGGTTTTCCTACCTCCCACAAACGAATTCTGGGATTCTGAAACCACCCCATCCAATACCCTGGCCAATCTATTCGCCAAAACCTTTGCAAGTAGCTTATACATACTCCCAATCAGACTAATGGGGCGAAAATCCCGAATATTAGTTGCATTCATCTTCTTAGGAATTAAAGAGATGAAAGTAGCATTAAGGGATTTCTCAAACTTACAGTGCTCATACACTTCCCCGAAAAAAGCCATGACATCCGTCTCCACCACTTGCCAACACTTCTGGAAAAAAGCCATGGAAAAGCCATCCGGACCAGGAGCTTTATCACCTTGCAGCCCCTTGAGCACTTGGACCACCTCATCCAACTCAAAAGGCCTATCCAACATATCCCTATCTTCAACTCCGATAGAATCAAAAGTTATCCCATCAGCCAAGGGACGCCAAGGTTCATTCTCCTGATATAAGGATTGATAGAACTGAAGAACTTGAGCTTTAACATCCTCTTTATCCTCATACCGAATGCCTTCAACCTCCAATTCTCCGATATAGTTGCGTCTCCTGTTAGAGTTGGCTATTCTATGGAAGAATTTCGTATTATTGTCCCCTTCCTTCAACCAAGTAGCACGCGACTTCTGTCGCCAGGAAGTTTCCTCCATATGGGCCAAGCGAAACAGCTCACTCCGAAGAGCTTCCCTAGAGGATTTCTCATCCAAAGAGAGGCCCCCATTACCCTCTTTCACATCCAAATCAAGCAACTCATTCATCTTGCATTGTCTCTGATAGCGAACATCCCCAAAAACAGTTCTATTCCAATTCTTGAGATCCCCCTTCAAAGCTTTCAGCTTACTAGCAAGCACAAAACTCGGAGTTCCTTCAAACTCATAAGCAGCCCACCAATCTTGAACCATGTCGACAAACCCAGGCTCCTTCAACCACATATTCTCAAATTTGAAAGAACTCTTACCCATTGCCATACCTCCCGCCTCCACCATAATGGGGTGGTGATCAGAGAGAGGACGAGGAAGTAATTTTAGGACCACATCAGAATAGTGAGCTTCCCAATCAGAAGAAACTAAAGCCCGATCAATCCTGGACATACAAAGGGGGGACGAGCTATTGGACCAAGTAAACTGGCCACCGACGAGGGGAAGATCAACCAGATTGTGATGATCAATCCAGTCTGAAAATAAATTCATGGCCGGAGAGAAACGAGAGCAGCCCAATCGCTCGCTTGGACAGCGAACAACATTAAAATCACCCATAACGCACCAGGGACCAACCAACCGCTGCCTAGCCCCCACCAGCTCCTCCCAAAGCCCCCTTTTGCCTTCATCCGATTGAGGGCCATAAACACCAGAGCAGACCCAATCAAACCCATCAACTAGACCCTTCAAGCTACAGGATACAGAAGAAATACCCACCACCGAATCCACTTTCTCCACAACACGAGAATCCCACATAAGGAGCACCCCACCCGCTGTATTAACAGCATCGAGCGCCAACCAATCAACAAACTGGTTCCCCCAAAGGCTACGCACCAACCTGGAGTCCATGCAGTCAACCTTAGTCTCCTGCAAACAGACAACATCACAACGCCAGTCCCGGAGAAAGTGCCTGATCACTTCTCTCTTCTGGACATTATTCACACCACGAACATTCCATGATAATAATTTTAGCTTCATTAAAAAACATACCAACCCAACTTACCAAACACAACCAGAGCTCAAGACCGGCGAAATTCTCTGGCATCGTAGTTCACTGAAGAGACCAGGTTCTTGAGCTCTCGCGCTCCTTTCGTGCCCGATTTCTTTCCACAGCTACTAGCCATCTTTGGCTTTCTGTCCTTATCAATTCTCATCAGCATAGCCAGACATTCATTCTCATGACCCTTGATGGAGACCCCTATTTCTTGCCGGAATAAATTCATGTGCTTTTTCACCCACTTTGAGGGTTGTAGTAAAGCATCGACACTCTTCTCCACTCGAGCAATTGGAGAACCAAGCTCCGAGGGGACCACCATGAGTAACGGCTCACAAGAAATAGGACTCGAGGAATCAACCCATTCACTCACCTCAGATGCCATCACAGACACACCCAATTCACCCGTATCGGTTGGGGAATACAGTATGCACGAACCCATCTCAGGCGGTGCCGGAATAGAAGGTGGATACGGAACCATCTCCAGCAGGTTCTGATCCTCCCTTAACGGCGAAACCAGATAGTCCGGTTCCTCCCTTGTCGGCGAGACACAAACCACCTCCCCTTCCAATTCTGGTATCATCAACGCCTCGTCACAGTCCGCGACAGAAAACTCCAGCTCCTCGTCGCAGTCCTCGTCGGAAAACTCCTCAGATGGACTCTCGGTTATAGCCGGCAATGACCCTTGGTGGAAATGGGTCAACTCTTGAGCGTCGAAGTCCTCGCCTGAAGTCATCGCGGGACACTGAGTAGAGACACCAGAGGATTCTGGTAAGTCTGGGTCAATGGGCTCTAGTCTCTCGGTGGGTAACTCGGTGGGAAGTTTGGGCCTGGGTGTGGGCTTGGACTCAACCGTATGGGCCGGCAAGCCAACCCACTTGATGGACCGGGCCATTCCATCATTAATGGTGATACTAAGTGTTTTGGTCCTGGGGACCCAATGAAAAACAGTTTTACGGGTCGGACGGGGCTCCGACTTAGCTAAAATAACCCGATCCTTTCTATTAGTATCTCTGGGCAGATTTTTTGGCGGTTTCAACGTAATCAGTCCCGGCTTATCCGCCTTACGTTGTTTCCGAGAATCCCGGGATACTTGCTTACGAGTGTAACGGTTGGATCGCTCATCATGGAGCACCCTAGGTGTGGCGACGCCGTCGACCACTTCATCCAGGAAATAGTGACGTATTTCCCGATCAAACAACGCCCAACCAGCCCCTCGTTTACCTTCCGGGACTCGTATTCCACCCTGCTGTGATCCACTGTGATAATCACACAATTCCAGGTATCGTCCACCACGGTTTTTCAGGCAACTCAGTTCAAGAGTTCTATACCCATCCCTGAAAAACCTGAAAAAACCATCAAGTATCCCCGAAGAATGACGAATACCCTCTAGTTCATCCAATAGCCATTTCAGTCCCCTGTACCCAATCCACAAGGAACCACGAAAATGTCCCCTGCGTTCCTTCATGTGGTAAGGATCAACCCGACCCCCCTCAAAAGCGAAGGAAAAGGTTTTGGCATCGATTCTGAAAGGTATATGGGATGTGGGAATTGAGTTTCGGGTATGGGACTGTGTTTGGGCAGGTTTGTAAGGTGGAGGTGGGGCAGGCTTATATGGTGGAGATGGAAGATTTTGGGCAGATTTGTATAGTGGAGGTGGGTCTGGCTTATATGGTGGTGGTGGGGGATGATTATATGGTGGATGTGGGGGAGGAAGAGGATTTGGATTGAAGGTAGATCTCTCCGCTGAGTATGGTGGGAGAGAACATTGGGGAATAGTATATGGAGGTTGGTTGTAGGCTGTGGAGGGGAGTGGGGGCGGTATGAAGAAAGGATGGGGTGGGGGAGGAGGTAGGGGAAAAGGTGAAGGGGGGGGAGGGGAGAGGAGAGCTCGAAGAGAAGAAAGAGAAATCGGTACCTGAAGAGAATAGAGAGAGAAAGAGGAGAGCTCGAGCGGCGCTGAAAGTGGAGAGCTCAAGCGACGGCACGGGCAGCGATGATGGTGGAGCGCAGGGGAAAGAAGAGAGAAAGAGGTAAATGAGGTAAATTTTATGAGAATGAGAAATGAGAAAGGCGGTTCAAAAATAATTTAGGGATTCATTAAATTTTATGAAAAAAAAGGGCATATCTATTGAGGCGGTCTCATTAAACCGCCTCTATCTAATAATACTATTGAGGTGGGTTAATAAGACCGCCTCTACAGATTAAAAAGTATAGAGGTGGTCAATAAAACCACCTCAATAGATGTCTATTGAGGCGTTTTACTAAACCACCTTTAGAAAAACCGCCCCAACAAGTCACATTTTTTGTAGTGGTCATAGGTAAATAACTTTATAAAACTTTTCACTCCTATTTATAAGTTACAAAACCAAATTCCAAAACAAATTGTACAAAGAATATTGAATAATAGACAAGTAGCAGTAGTTTATAGAGACAGATCCATCACCTTATATGTAAGTGATTGGAAACATCCTCAGACCATTTGCATGATTTAGAGCAACCAGAATGGCCATCTGGTGGGTTAGACAATAAACGCCTACATCCACAGAGTCTCTTTCATTTCTCTATTTTGCAGTACAAATCTCTTCAGCAGAGCCTTGTTTATTTTGCATTTGATGTTGCGGTCTGACTTTGTTGATTTGGTTGGTGCACTTGCCTTATTAGTTCGATCTTCAACACTTCAACACTCCCCCTCAAGTTGGAGTGGATATTCAGGACACCCAGCTTACCAAAGAAGGAATGCAGCTTGTGATTGCCCAAGTGCTTTGGTGAATAAATTTGCTGGAAAAGATGGAAAAGATGCTAAGTAACAAGTTAAAAAAATGTTGTACGAAAAAAGAGAGGAATTAAATTGGCATGAAGGATATACTTATTGGATTAAATTATAATTAATATATTAGAAGAGAATAGAAGATTTGAGAAAATTTACCAGCTCTTATAAACTTCCATTAGCTTGGGACTAGATTTAAACTTCCAGCTGGACACAATAGATATGCTGTCCCTATCTGCACATCGAGGAAGCATATTTAACTGATTTTAACTGATTAAATAAGAAATAGCCAAAGACAAAAACATAAAGATTTTGGGAAACTGGAGAGAGAAAGGAAGAAATTGGGGTCAATTATGAAAATATTCCTAGGTTGATGTATAAGAGAAGAGAAGAGGATGAGGTCAGAGAAAACTTACTGGTCTTTTGTCCTAATAATGTATATGATCCTCAAAATGCTTTTTGTTTACTACATTCACCAGTTCTACTCCCCTTTCCACCTCTTTCGTTTAATTTGGGGCAATGATGAATATTCAGCTCTTCTGTTGACTTCGGAGTGGACTAAAACTCCAGCTGAACACAATGGATATGCTGTCCCAATTGCCTGCAGATCAAGGCAACATTTTTAACTGATTCAATAATCTTTTAGTTCTTTGAATGTTGATGATCCATGTGTTTTTAGTTTTGCTAAATAGGGATGGAAACCTGTGGAGAATTTGAGGTTTATTTTGCAGAAAGTATTGAAGCAGAGCAATGCAGGTAATCTTGGAACAATTGCGCTAGCAAGAGAGATCTCTCTTTTTCTATTCATGTTTCAGTAATTAGAGACTTTTGTTCTTTCAATTATTTCTTATAAAATTTATGAGGCCTATGGACTTAAGAAGGAGAATCATAGTCATCTATTCAAGGTGTCAAGTGTGGGGCAAACATGTATTCACTGTATCATTTGACTCCCCTTTCAAATTATTTTAGTTTATTGTTATCTATAGTTATTTGCTTATAGAGTCATAGACTGAATAATTATATAAAAATAAATAAAAAATAAAAACCTCACAAAATACAAGGAGTGAAACTACAGGAACCAGGGCCTAAATGATTTAGGCTAAATCTGAAAGCATAAGGCCGGGAAAATTGTAAAAAACAAAAATAGCATAAAATTTCAACCACTGCAGCTGGGGCTAAGGGTGTGTCATCTTCACCCACCATACACAAAAAAGATGAATATTCTGTTTGTACCTAATGTTCTAAAATGTACAAAGACTAAGAAAGTTTACATTTTCAATTTTTTTTGTTGTCAAAGAAGTATGAAAATTTTACAATGCATAGAATTTTACATGTCTGAATTTAATACCTTTAAAAAAAAAAAAATCAGAACTTTAACACTCTTTTGTTTAAGAATATTATGGGTAAAGATGTTGAAAGACACTGTTTTTTATAAGTAACTGAAATTCATTAAAAAGTGAAAAAAATGAGCACCACCAAGTACATGGGGAGTATACAAAGGAATCGCCAAAAAAAGGAAACAAGAAAAAGAAAAGAAAGAGAGAAAGAAAAAAACAGATAAGAATACAAGCCAAAATTAATTACTAAAATTCAGATGATCTGGAATATTCAAGAAACAAAGGGGAGAGTTGTTGACAGAAGCACAAAATGCAATGGGAAAAGACAGAAAATTTCTCTGGAATCAGCTTCTAGCTGTCCACACAAGTGGCTTTAAACTCTAAACTAAATAAGCAACAGCCAATTGTATTTCACTAATGACCAAATATATGATAGAAAAAAAATAATAAAAAAATATATAAAATAACTTATTGCAATTATTGACAAGTTACCTTCTTAGTTGCCAAACTCCATCCAAGTCTCCAACACAACAAAATTATTGCCTGCAGATAGATATGGGGGCAAAGACGAATATTCAGCTCTTCTGTTGACTTGGGAGTGGACTAAAACTACATAAATTTATTTTTGCTCCAGCTGAACACGATAGATATGTTGTCCCTGTTGCCTGCAGATCAAGGCAACATATTTAACTGATTGAATAATCCTTTAGTTCTTTCAATAATGAACACTAATTGGGAAATGAAGGATAACCAAAATCTATAAATAGTATATGAACAACAAATTTAGTAAATAATATATGAAATTGAAAGTAGAGAAAAGAACCAAAAGAAAGGAATCATAATAGGTTTCGTTGGAAAGAGAAATCAAATTAGAAGAAGACAAGAATGAGAGAACTCACAAATTTCAATGAAACAATTGCATGAGAACCAATTTAAAATTCCCTCCATTGTGGTTCTTATAATACGACAAATCTTTTGCAAATGGGCCACCCTTGCTGTTTTCATATCCCTTTCAAAACGAGCTTAGATCTTTAGCTTTGACAACCACTCAGGGAAACTTCCATTTAGCTTTCCATAAAAAGGAAGCACACCTCCTGCTTTGCTGGTAGCAGTTCTTGTTAAAGTTACCCCAGCACCACTGAAAATCAAATTTTAATGCCTCCAACTAAGGACATATAGGTGTCAAAGTTGTCCAAACAGCTAAACGTATTCAATCTGTATTTATCACCATAGCCGTTGCCTTACTTTTTGAATTTGATTTTGCTGATTAATCGGGTCTGTCTTTGTTGATTTGGTTGGTGCACTTGCCTTATATGTTTGATTTTCAACACTCCCCCTCAAATTAGAGTGGATATCAGGACACCCAACTTGCCAAGAAGGAATTCAGCTCGTGATTGCCCGAGTACTTTGGTGAATAAATCTGCTGGAGCCTGGAAAAGATGGAAAATATGCTAAGTAACAAGTTAAAAAATGTTGTAGGAAAAAGGAGAGTGAAGTGCGGATGATTGGCATGAATGATATTAGATTGAATTAATACTTTATATACTAGAAGAGAAGAGAACATCTGAGAAAACTTACCAGCTTTTATAAACTCCCATTAGCTTGGGACTAGATTAAAACGTCCAGCTGAACACAATAGATATGCTGTCCCTATCTGCACATCTGGGCAGCATATTTAACTGATTAAATAAGAAATAGCCAAAGACAAGAATAAAAAGATTTGGAGAAACTGAAGAGAGAAAGGAAGAAATTGGGATCAATTATGAAAATATTCCTAGGTTGATGTAAATGAGATAAGAGAAGAGAAAAGAATGAGGTTGGAGAAAACTTACTGGTCTTCTATCCTAATAATTTATATGATCTTCAAACTGTTTTTTGTTTTAATAGATTCACCAGTGTAGATATTTGCAATATGCGCAATCCTGTACCTCTTAGCGCGGCTCCCCTTTGCACATCGTTCCATTAATTTGGGGTAAAGACGAATATTCAGCTCTTCTGTTGACTTGGGAGTGGACTACAGCTCCATAAATTAATTTTTCCTCCAGCTGAACACAATAGATATGCTGTCCCTATTACCTGCAGATCAAGGCAACATATTTAACCGATTGAATAATCTTTTAGTTCTTTGAGTAATGAGGATCCATGTGTTGTTAGTTTTGTTAAATAGGGATGGAAACTCATGAATAATTTGAGGTTTATTATGCAGAAAGTATTGAAGCAGAGAAGTGTAGGTAATCTTGGAACAATTGTGCTAGCAAGAGTGATATCTCTTTCTCTATTTATATTTCAATACTAAGAGACTTTTGTTCTTTCATTTATTTCTTATCAAATTTATGAGGCCTATGGAGTTAAGGAGAATCATAGTCATCTGTTCAAGTTATCAAGTGCGGCAAACATGTATCAAAATTTTACGATGCATAGAATTGAAATTTTACATGTCTTACTTTTAACACTTTTTTTTTTAAAAAGAAAAAATCAGACTTTAACACTCTTTTGTTAAAGAATATTGTGGGTGAGATGATGAAAGTTACTTTTTTTATATAAGTAACTGAAATTCATTAAAAAAGTATAGCAGTATCTATGATTGTATAATTTGATGGTTTTAAGAACAGCCCAAACTTGATTTGGGGAAAGTGAGGAGAGAAAGGAAGAAATTACGATATAATCAAATCATAGGTATGAATAAACTTACTTATCTTGTTAACTGCACAGTACCGGAGACGACAGCAGAGCCAAAACCGTGTTTCTGAGTTCCCTCAGAGTTGGTGTTATTTACAAGGCCGTTCAAGAACTTGAAGCGCCATGACTCTCAGAACGTATCAATGAAACCGATTATACGTATCAATGAAACCGATTATTATAGTTGGAATATGGGCAATGTTGTATCGCTCTGCTGTGTCGCTCCCCTCTGCACATCTTGCCTCTAATATGGGGCAACTACAAATCCGTAAATAGGTGAGGCGTCGCATGGCTTGCGCTGTTGGCAGATACATCAGCTTTTGGCACCTCAAAAGAGACAGCTTCTGAAGAGAAGAAAGTTTGCCTAACCACTCAGGCAAAGCTTCCATTCCATCAAAATTGGATATCGACAGATCTTTAAGGGCAGTGAAGCGTTGAAATTGGTCTGGGAGAGAGTTGAGTTTAGCCCACCCATTCAAATATAGATCTTCGACTGAGTGTTGGATGGAAGTGGAACTGATGAGACTGGGGAAAGCTTCCAGCATCTCACAAAAAGAACCAACCTTTAATGTCTTCAAGGATTCTGGTAACCCCTCTGAGATACGCTTCAAGTTTTGGCATTCCTGTATTCTCAACATTTGAAGAGACGTACAGGATTTTAGCCCAATCGATAGAACTTCAACATCACACAATGACATTACCAATTCTCGAAGGGAAGCAGCACCTTCTATACTTGGAAAAGTTCTCAGTTTGGGACAATCCAAAATTTCTAATTGGGTAAGAGAACTAAATCCTCTCAAATCTGGAATTGATATCAAATTAGGGCAAGAAGAAATCTTAAAATAGTGAAGAGACGTACAGGATTTTAGACCAATCGATAGAACTTCAATACCGCACAATGAGATTATCAATTTTCGAAGGGAAGCAAAACCTTCTATATTTGGAAAAGTTCTCAGTTCGCGACAATTCGAAATTTCAAATTCGGAAAGAGAACTAAATCCTCTTAAATCTGGAAATGATATCAAATTAAGGCAATCAGAAATCTCCAAGCGTCGAAGAAGGGGCATGACACCATGTATGCTTGGAAAACAGCTCAGATTATAACAATTTCCTACAGTGAGTTTGTGCGGGGAAATGAGTTTGTGCAGCCCATCCGGTATGTAACTCAATTTCTCACATTCATATATCTTGAGTGAACGGAGTGAGTTGCAGAAGGCCCATACATCCTGGTGTCGCGAGATGGATTCTAACTCTCTACAACGGCTTATCTCCAGAGACATGAGACTTGTATTATTCTGCAATAACTGCTCTGGCAAACAACCAAGTTTTGACACCCACCGAATGACAAGGGATGTAAGTGTGGTAAGCTTGTTACTAATGTTTTCGAATGCCTTACTACAGATCCCACGAATCTCTAATTTCTTAAGAGACGGAAAATGACATGGAGCACTTGTTAGTTTAGCACAGCCTTCAATAATCAACTCCTCGAGGCAAGGAAACACCTCACATGTTGCTGTTGTAAGCTCCTTTGCATTTTTCCACTTCACCAGATTTATCATAGAACTTAATTTGAGTCTTCTCAATGTCGGAAACAATGCATTTCTGTTATTTCCATCACTGTAAAACTTGGTTCCTATACATCTTACATTATCCATTTCATTTATTTCAAGAACCTTAAGACGTGGTAGATGCCCGAGAGTGGGAACTTCTTCACATTTGTTGCAAGTGATTAAAGTGATCTCAATCAAATTGTCAAATAGTGACAACCCATCCCTAGCATCACGACCAGTCAACATCCATGATGGGAATTTCTTTCCTTTATAGCCTTCAATTGTTAAGCTTTTCAAATTTTGGTGAGGCTGGAGGCCTTCCAACACCTCTTCATCATTATTGTAGCCATTCCATGCTCTATAAACATCCACTCCCCAGTGAAATCCCAACTTGTATATTTTGGCATTTTTTGCTAAATTGGCACTCTTGGCTTCTACATTATCTCTCACATGCTCTAGATTGTAGATGTCTAATTCTCTGCTGAGTTGGTTTAAGTGTCCTAATTCTTCCAACGAACAACCTGCATCTGGATTCACAGTGAAAAATGGCAATGTTTGAAGAGAAATCAACTGTCCAATATCTTTAGGTGTCCCATTGATGAACTTATGATCAATATAAATATGTCTCAAGTTAATCAAATTGCTTAGATCTTTTGGAAGCTCCTTGAGAAGATTGCAATTTTTTATTCTTAAAGTCTGCAAATTGTAGAGCTTAGTGAGGGACTTTGGCAATGCTATGATGTTAGTGTCTGCGACGTAAAGGAGCCTCAAATGTATTAACTGACCAATTGAATCTGGCAACTCTGTTATAATATTCCCAAATAACTTTAAAACACGTAAACATTTAAAATTTGATAACATGTTGCCAAAGTCAGCATCTTCTGAAACTAATGTCTGCAATTTTGTGAAACCATCTTCTAGAATTGGAATTTCGGGTACTGCTTTGCCATCAGATCGAATCACTAATCGTCGTACATGATTGATATCATTCATCGAACCCCCTTCCAAAATTTGAATTTCAAATTTTGAAATTGAGAGCGCAAAATCATACATCAAATCATTCATCTTGCAGCTGATAATATTACCATAGGTATCCTTTCTAGCATCTTGGAAAAAAGTATTTGCCAACAAGATATTAAAATACATGTTACCAATATCCTCCATCACTGCACAGCTTTCTCTAAAGGGTTCAAGGAACCCCTCAGCCATCCAATGTTGAATTAGTTCATCCTTTTCCATATTATAATCTTTAGGAAAAATTGCACAATATGCAAAACATTGTTTTAAAGATGTTGGAAGATAATCAAAGCCTAACTTTAATATCGGAAAGACTCCATTGTTATCATCATCCAATAAATCCCAAAGTTTATTATCTTGAATTGATAACCATTCGCTTTTATCATCTTTAAAATATGTTGTTCCCCCTAAAACTCTTGCAGCCAATGGAAGCCCTCCACATTTTTTAGCAATCTCTCTTCCAATAGCCTCCAAATCTGGAGTTCGTGGAATTCTTTCATTTGCAAATGCTATTTTCTCAAATATGGACCGACACTCATCTTTTGATAATTTTTCCAAGTAATATAGGTCAAGTGTCCCCATGAGTTTTGCGACCTTGTCACTATGGGTTGTTACAATAATATTATTCCCAGTATTTGAAGTAACTTCTAACAAGTGACTCCTTAAAGTATCCCATTCATCATGATCTTCATTCCAAACATCATCAAGTACGAGAAGATATTTCTTGCTCCACAATCTATTTTGAAGTTCTTGAACTGTTGTGTTTCCATATTTTGACCAAATTAAGTGTCCACCACCAAGGGATTTAAGAATCTCACTTAAAATCCTTTCAACATTGAAACTTTTAGTAACACGTACCCATGCCAGTACATCAAAGTGTTTCCTTATTCGTGTATGGTTATAAACTATTTTTGTTAAAGTTGTCTTTCCAATACCTGGCATACCCACTATAGGAAGAATAGAAATTTGTTGATTGCTTGCACTAGTCAACAACCTAACAATATTTGAGACATCACATCCTCTTCCTACATCTACTAAATCATTGAGGAAGGAGTCTATCTCTCTGTCAAGACTAATATTGGGGATAAGATCCATAGACCCCAATCCAAAACCGTTCTTAATTCTATCCAATGACTGGTTGATGGTTTTAATTATGTTTTCCTTATTGGTATTGGAGAGTGAAAAGGAGGTGCGTACCTCATATAGCATATCATCAATGTCATAAGCTACATCTCTAAGCTTTGGTAACCAAATCGTCACAGACTCATTACTTACAAGCCTTTTCTCAGCATCGTGTAACACCACTTGAATCTCAGTTAATGAAAGGAGAAGCTTTATTAGCTCCTCCCTGAAACCCTGCGTAGAATTGATATTCATATGCTCAGCAGCAAATGATCTCAACTTGTCTACTAGTCCATCAACAACAACAACATTGAGGACAATTTCACCGCTACGTTCTTCATTACTCTACAACAGAGAAATTAGTATAAATGGTTTTGTTTAGAAATAAACAACTACATATAGAGATCAGGCTCGATTAACACCTGTGTGACAGCTTTTCCCTTCGTAGTTTTTGACATTGAAGTTGAGGAAGTTTTACTATCCTTGGCATCGCTTGAAGTTGACGAAATCTTAAGTTTTTTGCTAGGCCCTCCAATTGCTAGATAAGCTTCTTCTTGAACATCTCTAGGCACGTTTTTACAAATAGCAATATCATGACCTTTAACTCCTGCCAAGTGTGATTTAATTCTTGAAGCACCCCCAGGAAATTCATTATTACAAAATTCACATTTGAAACGGCCATTTAGTTTCTCAACATGCCTCCAAAATTGATCTTTTTTTCTACCCATATTCCTTTTTCCCTAACAATAAAAGCATAAAGAACATAATCTCATAGTCAAATAATGTAATAAATAATCAAAGGAAATTCCAAGACTTGTACGTTCTCTTTGTTCTTAACACGCATACCAAATTTAGAGTTAATCATATATCATTTACTATCTAATCTTTTCTATATAATTTTAAAGTGCAAAAAATATGTGAAATTAAATATTTTATAGATAAGATAGCTATTGATCTTTGATCAGCATGATATTTTGCAAGCATGGAAGGTATAAAGAGACAATGTATTCCAACGGTGAGTTTATCAAAAAACACATTCTATGTAAAATTATTAAGTAGTGTAACATTTACAAAAGTTACACAAGATATAACTTGAATCTAATCCTCTAAATAAAATGGATCTATAAAATAAGCTTATTTTATTTCTTTAAAAATAATGAATAATTAGTTTATTTCTCTTTCACCCACGCACACACGCGCTGACGCGCACACACACATATATATCATATCATATCTTATATGATTATTAAATTCATTCTATAATGTTACATGTGCACTGTTTCCTTCTTAAATTCCTCCAATCCTTAAATTCATTCTATAATATTACATGTGCACTGTTTCCTTCTTAAATTCCTCCAATCCTTAAATGCATTATTATCTACTCAAATTTCCCAAAATAATGGAGTAATGCTAGAAACACTACAACTTTTACTACAAGACCTTTACAAATTGAGGTGGCATCTTAGGTGGAGGATGTCAGCTTATTAATTTAACAATTATATTTACAAGTCATTAATTCATTATTAGGTAAAAAAGAAAATAAAAATCTTAAACCTAGTTGTTTCCTTCCCCATCTCAGATCCATTCGCCACTACCTAACCCACACGAGGCAAGCGGTTTAGACTAGATCTACTCCAAAAAATAAAAACCCAACTGACTCACCACCTGCTAAGTTCATTATGATTTTATAAATGTCCAATTAATATAAGTAATTAGTATATAAAATGTATCACTAATGAGATTGCAAATCTCTATTGAGATTTAGAGTGTTATAACTTATAAGTCTAGCTACTTTGCCATTTCATACTTATAAATTTTTTTTAACAAAAATATTAATAATAATTCATATTTAAGGAGTTTACTAAAAAAAAAAAATGATACCCTCCTTCCCTCAGTCTGTGTTGATTGAGGAGATGGAAGATGGTATGCCTTTCCTTGTGCGTGTTAATAAACTATTTATTCAACCAAAAAAATAGTCAATAGCATAAACGCATGTAAAATAGGTAGCACTTACTATAATAGCTTGCAGATAGGACGCTGGGGAGAGTAAGAGAAAGATAAGAATTGTCTGCGACTTCGATCGATGGATCACCAGAAATTAATGGATGATAAAATGAAAAGAGGAACACTCATCTATATATATATATATAATCGAAATGAAAAAAATAAAATAAAAAATAAGAAAAGAAATCATAAAGGTAAAGAACAAAGAATGATGGCAGGGCCACAATCATTTTGGGGCTTCAACCAAAATTTCAAGTTGGGATGATTATTTAATACTAAAAAAAATTTCTATTTAAGAAGAAAAAAAGTTATTGGAATCTCATTATTCTTACTTTTTTGGATACAAAATTATTGATC
>OU015761.1:23611955-23647652 GCA_907173295.1 Fagus sylvatica | reverse complement strand
TTTAAATTTTTCTCCTAATTATATTTATGAATTTTCTATTAACTTGCCATTCTATATTGTTAACAGCTTTGAAAACTATGAATTTTCTATTTTTTTTTCCAAAAGACAATAGTCAAAGCCTGCCATGTTTTTCCAATTAAAACTGATCACTTTAATAATTTATGAGGCAAAAATAATACTAGCATTGCTTTTCTGTAATGCATATTGTTTTGGGCCAATTTCAAAATGTGCCACTAATGATAACTAAAATGACTTAGGCTAAGATAAAAAAGAAAATTTATATAGTTATACGAAAGACATGTAAAGTATAGGTGTTTATTTTTCTTTTTATCATGATCTTTTCCAATTGATTTTTTGTAGGTAGGATGCAGTCTTCTTATTATGCACATTTGAGACAAAATGTTTTTCGACCAAAAAAAAAGAGGATCTGATTCTTTTGATGGAGCGTCGTCTTGATAAAATGTTTTGTACAATAACCTTATTTCATAAAGTTTCATAGTCTTTTTTTTTATTTTTCAAAATAGTGTACCACCTTTTATTTGTCAATTTGCTAGAATTCTGAAATGTTTATGTAGTATTACTATTATTAAATCTGAATTGTATTACTTTTATCTGACTCCTACTTTTAATTTATGTTATTTTTTTTGAGTTAAACAACTTTTGTATTTGTGTAGTACATGGAACAAAATAATTCATGTTTTTATTTTTTGTCGTTTAATGAAATTAGCATTACATCTATTTATAACTTATTAGATATCACTCCATTTATAGTTTTAAAATGGCCATTCAATATTTATTCCAATTAAATTTGCTGTTTTGTACACTTCCTCACAACATTCTGTTCTTCGTTCCTTCTTTAAACAAAGCAGAGAAACTCCCTACTGCAATATTGTGGTTTTCGTTCCTTTTTATTTTTATTTTTTATATTTCATTGCATTCATAACTTATTATATTGCCATTCACTTATGAGTAATACTAAAGACACAACTTATTTTACAACTAATTCTTTACAAACTGACATGGCATCCTAAGTGGAGGGTAATATATCAACAATTAAAACACACGTTAGCATTAACATTTAACATTTAGCATTAATAAATCATTACAATTTTAAAATAACTAAATCTTAAAAAAAAAAAAAAAAACCATCACCACCAACTCACCGCTCGCGCCCACCCACCAACACTCTTAACAACGATGACGACCACACCACCACCACCACCACCAACAGCACCATGGACTGTTTTTGATCTGATTATTGCTTCAAAGTTTGAGTTTTGTAATCTGGGTTTTGCTATCAGAAGTGTTTTCTGAATTGGGTTTTTTTGTTTATTGGGGTTTTATGAGCTTTTTAGTGTTTGGAGAATCTGGGTGTTGCAAGAGAAGGAAATTTGGTTGATTTGTTGTTTTTCTTGGGTTTATTAAATTGGGGGTTGTTTATTTTTAGGGAATTTGACCGTGTATATTTATTTTGCTATGAGGAAGATCTTTTTGATATTGAATTGTGCTCTGGAATGATGTGGTGTTGTATGTTTTTTTTAGAAAAGATTGGATATTTGGATGTTGCTAATTGTAGTTGTTTAAGGTGGGCAGGTTACTATCCTTAACTGGTTCCTTCCACTCACGTCCTCGCCGAGCTAGCCAAGAATGATATCAATTACAAAAAGAAATCTAAATTTCCTAAACCACCCCTCTCTCCGATCTCTAATCTCTGGATGTTTCTAGACTCTCTCTTCTTCTTCACAAGTAACCATTTCTGGATAGGGGAAAGGGGGTTTCGGCAGTACATCAGATGCTCCTCCTGCAACAATTTCTGCGAAACCATGGGGATGATGCCCTTGGGTTTGTGGGTTTGGAACCATGGTGCTGTCGTTGGTGGTGCTGGGTGGTCGCCGGCAGTGAGTTGGTGGGTGATGAGTTTTTTTTTTTACTTTTTTCTTTTCCAGATTTAATTATTTTAAAATTGTAATGATTTATTAATGTTAAATGTTAATGCTGACGTGTGTTTTAATTGTTGATGTGTTATGCTCTACTTTGGATGCCATGTCAGTTTGTAAAGGTTTGGTTGTAAAATAAGTTGTGTCTCTAGCATTGCTCTTCACTTATTCATAACTTATTATATGTCATTCATAACTTATTATATTGTCATTCACTATTTATTCCCTTTAAATTTCCCTCCTAAGCCATTTACTCCCTCTTCAACCCTTCTTTTTCATTTCCCACTCACTTCTCCTTTGACTGAATTACTTCCTTCTTCTACTAACAACCCAAGAACAGAAAAGAGGTTAATGCTCTCTCCCTATATCTTTGAAATTAACATTTTGAATCCACGCCTTCATTCACAAATTCATATAAATTTATACTGAAACTTAAATTTTAAATTAAACTACCTATTGCTAATTGATTTTTTTTGAAATTAAGGTCATTTTAGGTTTTGTTTCGAGAGATACGAAAAAAGTCCCTTTAATCTTTAGAATGTGATCCCAATTGGAGAGAGATAAATCTATACCTCCCAAGATAGATAACATTAGCAAGGATTATGATGCCAATAGTAGCCACAATGGCATTTGACAATGTCTTGAAGATTGATATATACAGAGGTCCCATCTAAATCAAATAGTAAACCAACCCGCCTACAAACAAATTGTACTCTATATCGTGTAATGTGTCTTATCAAAACTTAATCAACCAAATGGAAAGCATCTACTACAAAATTGTCAAAGGATCCTTCGTCATACTACTTTAGGAACAAAAAAATTCCGTCTATCCAACAAACAAGAATGCAATAAGGAGGGAGTTGGTCATTGGGACCGTGATTTTCCATACCCTTATGGAAATGATGAATTATATGTCAAATGCAAGATGTGTTCAATCGACTTGGAAATTTATAAATTAGCAAATAAATTATGGTAGGATTTAATGTAACCTTCTGTTATGTCTTGAATTAGAATGCTTTATAATGTGTCTGAATAAAGAACTCTTTATAGCCCATTGCTTTTTTATTGGAGTTGTAATTTTTAATATCAACGTAAAAAAAATTATATATATATATATATATGTATGCACAAAAAATTTTATCCACTCTTTCATTTAAAATATTAAAATAATCCATTAAAGATATCCACTTAAGCAGTTGAGAAATCAAAATTAAACTATTTCAATAAAACATAACCATATATGAATAGTCACTTTAACAAATACATTAAAGACACAAATAACATTTGGTAGATATCTAAAAATGAGGAAGAATTATTAAGTTAGACTATTGCTTTTTCCATATGAAAAAAATCCGCGCATCGCGTGGGTCCCACGACTAGTATACATAATGCATCAGCACATCTAGGAGTTGTAATTCACTGAATGCATGAAAGACCAAAGCTCTAAAGGAGAGGGAAAATATCAATAGTCAAGAAAATAGAGGTGGTGAGGTGACTTGTTGAAGAATAATGACAACTTCCACCTGCTTATATTTCCAAACCAAAATAACTATGAATATCCCAATGTCAATGTATTAAACATGTACAATTCTATATACTTAAATAAATATCCAAGAAGAATAAAAAGAAAACACCTGCTTCTTCCCGAAATTAAAGATGTAGGAAATCAGACAAAGGAGAAGGCTAATATAATCCACGCACCGTTCCTTCCAGCATTTTTAGCAATGCTTGTTGAACACCCTCTCCAGATACTGTTGAGTATATATCATGTGATTCTGTAAAAAGAAACAACAACTACAACAACAAATCTGTCACAGTTAATAAATAATAAAAACTCACAGTGAATGCAGTATGAATAGATCAAGTCTAGCGTTTGACGCTATGTCCTTAAGACAGATTGCGCCCTTCACACTATTAACTTAGTGGTGCTTTGAGACTCGCAGACGTCTGTCTCCCAGGATAAAATGATCTTCGCACGTAGAAGAAGCACAAGCAATCTCCGTGCACAACGAACGTAACAAGTGTCTCTTTCTCTCTCTTTATGCAAATGAGGACTCTCAAAGTTGTAGGAAATAACTAACTCAAGTATATGTAAGTAGTTTTTAAATGAATGAGGGGACACTCTATTTATAGATAGAGTCATACCTCTTCAGAAAAGACACAACATTTGGGGAAAAATAATGTATTAATAAATATATAAATTAGATGGACTGGGCCTAACCCACATGGGTTTGCTTGGCCCACTTTTAGGAGGCAATTTCTCATTCACTCCTAACCATTTTTCCAACAATCCCCCACATGAATAGAAATTGACAAACACAATGCAAATGACAATGCAGACACAGAGAGAGTAGAAGAAAAGTTACTGTATCGGGAGAGGTAGCTTTTGGCTTTGAACCTTCCTTTGTGAAAGACTATCGGATATACTGGCTAACCAGTGAACATGATGTCTTGAACTGTTCAGCCGTTTGTGTATACCAAGACAATAGAATTCACACAGCTCCTTTTCGAACACAGTTAGTTCTCATTATTGTGCTCATTTTGGCCCTTAACACCTTCCTGGTTTCATGAGTGTTTTAGAGAATTCAGCCTTAAAATTCTCATTGAAGCGGCCACATTTCACACTCACATAGGTGATTTCTTATTAAGAGTATCCTGCTGCTACCCCACTTGGATTTCCAAGGTATAAGAATCATTAAAAGCATAGCTTATCCTAAACTTTTACAGGCATCACTATTTCATCATAGGAATGGATAGGAGATGTTATCTCCATAGTGATACTACCAAGTCCAACACAATTCGGTTGTCCCTTTGAACCTAGATCTTGGGATCTCCAGTCAGCTAGGTAGGGTTGCCATTATGGGACTTAAATTATAGGCTTTAAACCCATTCCCCTCGATGAGCAGTTTACACGCTCTCCACTCAAACCTTTGGTTAACGGATCCGCTATATTATCTTTCGACTTTATGTAGTCAATGGAGATAATGCCATTTGAGAGCAACTGCCTTACGGTATTGTGTCTTCGACGAATATGTCGAGACTTACCGTTATACATATAACTCTGTGCCCTACCAATCGCTGATTGGCTATCACAATGTATACAGATAGGTGGCACAGGTTTCGTCCACATCGGCATATCCTCCAGGAAATGACGAAGCCACTCTGCTTCTTCTCCTGCTTTATCCAGAGCGATAAATTCCGATTCCATTGTGGACCTTGCAATGCATGTTTGTTTAGAAGATTTCCAAGATACAGCTGCACCACCAAGCGTAAAGACATATCCACTCGTGGATTTTGTGTCATTTGTATCAGATATCCAGTTTGCATCACTGTACCCTTCTAGTACAGCTGGATATCTTGTGTAGTGCACACCATAGTTTAGGGTGTATTTCAAATACCTTAAAACCCTAACTATTGCCTTCCAGTGGTCTTCCCCTGGGTTACTCGTGTATCTACTCAGCTTGCTGACAGAATACGCTATGTCTGGTCTTGTGCAGTTCATTATATACATAAGACTGCCAATTATCTGAGAATACTCTAATTGAGATATGCCATTCCCTTTATTTTTAGTTAGATGTAAATTTACATCTACAGGTGTTTTCACTGGACTGTCATCATATCTCCCAAATTTCTCAAGTACCTTCTTAATGTAGTGTGATTGAGATAAGACAAGTCCATCAGATGTTCTAGTAATCTTAATTCCTAGTATCACATCTGCAACACCTAAATCTTTCATGTCGAACTTACTATTCAACATCCTTTTGGTAGCTTTAATGATATCATTATTGCTACCCATAATGAGCATATCATCAACATAGAGACATACAATGACATAGCCACTTGTGGTATTCTTGACATACACACACTTGTCGCATTCATTGATTCTAAACCCATTTGACATCATTGCATTGTCAAATTTCTCATGCCATTGCTTTGGAGCTTGCTTTAATCCATACAAGGATTTCACAAGTCTACACACTTTCTTTTCTTTTCCAGGAACAATAAACCCTTCTGGTTGTTCCATATAAATCTCTTCATCCAATTCACCATTCAAGAATGCAGTCTTAACATCCATTTGATGTATCTCTAGATTATACAACGCTGCAATAGCAATTAACATTCTAATGGATGTTATTCTTGTAACTGGTGAATATGTATCAAAGTAATCCACACCTTCCTTTTGTTTGTAACCCTTTACAACAAGTCGTGCCTTGTACTTGTCAATAGATCCATCAGCTTTCATTTTCCTCTTGAATATCCATTTATATCCTAGAGGTTTACAACCAGGTGGCAGATCCACCAGTTCCCAAGTATGATTTTGTAGGATGGATTCAATTTCACTATTGACAGCCTCTTTCCATAGAGGAGCCTCTGGCATAGACATTGCTTCCTTGAAACTTTGAGGTTCATCTTCTAACATAAAAGTTAGAAAATCTGGACCAAACGTTTTTGACGTTTTTGTCCTCTTACTACGTCTAGGCTCAACCTCATTCCTCTCTTCCATCAACTCTTGATCATGAGAGGTACTAGACGTAGATTCCAAATTCCTTTTAAGGGAATTAAGAGAATTTGTTTCTTGTGTAGGTTTACATGGAAATATTTCCTCAAAAAATGATGCATTCCTAGATTCAATTATTGTATTCACATGCATGTCAGGAATATCAGATTTATGAATCAAAAATCGATATGCACTACTGTTATGGGCATAACCAATGAAAACACAATCAACTGTTTTTGGTCCTATCTTTACCTTTTTGGGAATAGGAACCGCTACTTTAGCCAAGCACCCCCACACTTTTAAGAATTGATAGGAAGGCGTTCGACCTTTCCATAATTCATAAGGTGTCTTGTCTAATTTCTTTTGAGGCAACTTGTTGAGAATATAATTAGCAGAAAGAATAGCTTCCCCCCACAAGTTCTGTGGTAATCCAGAACTTATCAGCATAGCATTCATCATCTCCTTCAAGGTTCTATTTTTCCGTTCAGCAACTCCATTTTGCTGAGGTGAATAGGGTGCAGTGGTTTGATGAACAATACCATGTTGTGAACAGAACTCACCAAAAGGTGATTCATATTCCCCACCTCTATCACTCCTAAGAACCTTTATCTTTTTATTGAGTTGATTCTCAACTTCTTTCTTATAATGAATGAAACTCTCTAATGCCTCATCCTTGCTCCTTAGCAAGTACACATAACAGTATCTTGTGCAATCGTCTATGAATGTAACAAAATATTTCCGACCTCCTCTAGTTTGAACAAATTTCAAATCACATACATCACTATGTATTAATTCTAGAGGATCACTACTTCTTTCAATGGAATGAAAGGATGTTCTCGTTAATTTAGCCTCCACACAAGTTTCGCATTTATGATTAGTATCAATTTGAAATTTTGGCAATAAATTTAAATTGACTAATCTATGCAAAGTTCCAAAATTAACATGACCCAATCTTCCATGCCAAACATTAGATGACTCAAGCAAATAGGCAGAAGATTTGTTCTTATTCTCATTTATAGGAACAATGGTCATCACATTCATTTTGAAAAGCCCATCGCTTAAATACCCTTTTCCCACAAGCATTCCACTCTTAGTGAGTAAGAATTTGTCAGACTCAAAGACCAACTGAAAACCATTCTTGCTTAACAAAGAACCTGAAACAAGGTTCTTACGAATGTCTGGCACATGCAGCACATCATTGAGGGTTAGTTCTTTTCCAGAACTCATCTTTAGGACCACCTTTCCCTTTCCTTCAACTTTAGAAGTCGAGGAGTTTCCCATGAAAAGTTGTTCTCCATATCCCACAGATTGATATGTAGAAAACATTTTCTTGTCTGAACATATATGACGAGTAGCCCCAGTGTCCACCCACCATTCATTGGTATTTTTTACCAAATTCATTTCAGACACTTGTTCAATAGACATTTTGTTTAAGCAAAATTTTTGTTCAAACAAAATTCTCAAAAATTCAAATTAAAATATCTCACAGAAATTTTGAATTTATTAAATGAATTTAATAAAGACAAAATAGACAAAGAACAAGTTATATAAATATATATATAATATCCAAATGATATATGTATCAAATAACTGTATGCAAAGCAAAATAAATTTATATTCGGCAAACTCAATCAACTGAAACAATTGTATGTGTATAGTAAGAATATAACACAAATATTCAATACAACAAAAGTCACCTTTCACTGTTTCGGAAAAACCAAAATAAGAAACAGTATATTAATTTTGCAAAGCAAAACTTTCACTGTTTCGGAAAAAACAAAAACAAGAAATAGTATATTAACCAAACAAACAGTTATCACAACTTTTGGAATATATCACATTCAAGTTTTCAACTATTTGAACAATCAACAGTTCAACACGTAAAAGACAAAGCAAATCACTTTTTCCTGGGAAAACTTGATTTTTGCGGTAAAATATGCTGGAGAGATAGGATTTGCAAATAACGATAATATCACAATCAGTACTGTTTACGCTATAAAGAACCACTTTCATAAACAAACAGTTGTGAACAAAAATCTCCAGATTCAAACAGTTTTCACAAAGACATGCCAACTGTAAAAACTGAAATTCGTAAACAGTAATCAATATCATTATTGGCCGAATTGGTTTGCGCTTTTACAAATATTAAATTCGCAAAAGTGAATGCAGAGTTTACGCAAACAAATATCACCGTCAAACAATGAAAATTTGTACAAATTACAGTTAAAATCCTGGGTATGCAGTATCAGAAAGAAATTCGCAGCCAACAATTTTAACAATCACAACAGAGTAAAATTTCACAGAAATCACACAATAAAATTTAACAATCTGTCTTAAGATTGTTGGGTATATATCATGTGATTCTGTAAAAAGAAACAACAACAAACAACAAATCTGTCACAGTTAATAAATAATAAAAACTCACAGTGAATGCAGTATGAATAGATCAAGTCTAGCGTTTGACGCTATGTCCTTAAGACAGATTGCGCTCCTCACACTATTAACTTAGTGGTGCTTTGAGACTCGCGGACGTCTGTCTCCCAGGATAAAATGATCTTCGCACGTAGAAGAAGCACAAGCAATCTCCGTGCACAACGAACGTAACAAGTGTCTCTTTCTCTCTCTTTATGCAAATGAGACTCTCAAAGTTGTAGGAAATAACTAACTCAGTATGTAATATTTTTAAATGAATGAGGGGACACTCTATTTATAGATAGAGTCATACCTCTTCAGAAAAGACACAACATTTGGGGAAAAATAATGTATTAATAAATATATAAATTAGATGGACTGGGCCTAACCCACATGGGTTTGCTTTGCCCACTTTTAGGAGGCAATTTCTCATTCACTCCTAACCATTTTTCCAACAGATACATCTTTGCCAACGTTTAAGCTCTCAGCCTGCACACAAAAATCGCTTTGGATTATCGTACTTAAGGCATAGAGATACTTGAGTGTGCATTTCATTTATTAACATCATAAAACCTTCTTAGTAATCTTATCAACTTCATCAATGTAGACAATGCCTTTCTGAGCTGCTTCAACATTGAACTCAGCTTCCTAAACACCAATCAGAAAATCCAATATATAAGTTTTTTTAGCTGAGGCTACAGGCAAAACAAACACAACAAACTTTGAGGAATTATCCATCAAATTTAAACATCTTGTATTAGATAAAAAAAGGTGAGAAATTAAAAAATGAATTATTGAATTGGCTCCATCAAAGAAAGCCCTGAAGCAAACAGAATATCCAGTAGGTTTCTCCAACACTCTAAGTGTGCATACATTAGTCTATGCATGCAACTATAATGACCTCATGTAGATGCACAACATACATGATCAAGAGGCTCTAAGCTCGGCGATTAAGCATCCAGAATGACCATATTCTCATGTACGATTCGAAAGATGAAATCTACAGATTAAATTGATAGATTTACTCTTGTAAATGCTCAAAATTCACTAAGCGCCATGTGTCATCTTATGATTGGTCGAGGATGGGCCGAGCTTGTATTAACGGGTTGTTGAGCCCAAAACTCCAAACCAGGCCTTCGAGCTTGCCTGATGGCTGATGGTGCACTCCCTCCTGATCTGCTGCTATGCTGGGCTTTTGTGGAAAGAAGTATGGATCTGCTGTGAAAGCCCTCTTGTCAACAAAGTAACTACCGCAGACACTTTCCTGTCAAGCAAAATAACTACTGCAGACAGCGAATGTGAGCACCCCAGAACAACATAAATATGAACTCTAATAAGCTAAAAGACTAAGGAAGATTTTGATGCATGATGGGGGAGGATTATCCCTTGAAAACACGTGTCATGGAATGAGGTTGATTGGATGTTTGTGGAGTTTAGCAGGGAGTGTTTTGGTATGGGTATTGATCTTTTTCTTCTTCTTGTCCTTTTGACTTGGGTTCTTGACTTTTGCTGGGGCTAAGAGTTGTTTTTGGGTTGGAGAGGTTGCCTTGACATTACTGCATCTCCTCCTTTTATAGTGGTCTGCTGTAATCCATGGAGTCCATGGCTTTGACCTGGCCACCTCCTTAACTCTTGGATAATAGCCCTCTTCGTTGGCCTCTTCAAGCTGACAACATTTCTTGATAAGACAAAAAATATCGCCGCAGACCAAATTAGTGAAAGAGGTTTGCTCACTGATAAAAGTTAGTCTGCACGTGCTTTCATTAAGGGACTTGAGGTTTACTGGTCACTTGTGCTCATACCCCCCAACGGGCATGACACACTTGTGCCGCAGACTTCAATACCCTTTTAGGAAAGAATCCCCCTACCTCCTAACCAAATCCCTCTTAGTCTTTCAATGAAATTCACTAGCAGTCACCATAGGTTTGGGCTTTGGTGACTGCATTACCTTTGTTCATGTTCTCATCGAAGCATCTTTTGTCTCTCGTCGAGCTCCTTCCTTTTTCGTGAATCCGTCGTTGCTTGACCCTTGTCTGCCGTGCAGAGGGAGTAGGAACCATCGTAGGCTGGTCTGTGTTTTACTCTCCTCATATTGTCTTCAGGTTCCCTTTTGTCTTTGGTTGTGGTTTTTCCATTTTTGTGATTCTGCCGCTTGTTTCTCGTCTGCCGTGCAAGAGGGATGGCAGAGATGGCAGCTATCCTCATCCACGTTCTCCTCAGGTTATCTTTTTACCTTTGGCTGAAACTTTCCCCTTCTCACGAGTCTGCCGTTGCTCATCTCCCTCGTCTGCTGTGCAGAAAAGTCTTGGCAATGGTCATTGGCATCAGGTGTGAGTCTGCCGTCCCGAGGAGATGGTGAACAGTGATTTTCTTCAGTTTAGAGGGCTTGCTTTTTTATTCTTCTGGAGTGTTCCACCCTTTTAAGGGGTGTAGTAATGGGCTCTACCTGTTTAAGATGAGATTACTCTTTCCTCCCTTGGCTTCTCTGTGGGCTGGGTTCATTATTGGGGACTCACAGCAGATTGCTCCCAATAATTCTTGGGCCTTACAGCAGACTGATTTCTCTTGAAATAACACGGTGTCTCCTGGGCCCATCGTGGGCTGCTCTGACTTGGGCTTTCCCACTTCATGTCACTTGCCTTCCTTTGGGCTTACTGCAGATAGTTCTTGTGGGCTCCTTTTAGTCTGCCATAGTTTTGGCAAAAAAGTGGGTATCTACATTAGCCACCCGAGCCCATGCCTCGAAGTGTACTCACATGAGGCGTGGGTGAGTGTTTATACGAGGCCTGTGTATATATAGCCCTTGATTCAGTTTTTTTTTTTTTGAATCGTGGTGTTCCTATTCTGGAGGAGGTGGCGGTAGTGTTGGTTACTACCTCTTCGCACTCCTTCTTGATATCAGTTACCGCTCATTCTCATTCACATCCTTTCAAATACCCTTTCAATGAACACAACTTACTAGACTTCAACCACCAGCCCCCATAATTAATTTTCCCTCATTAAAAGCTTTGGTTTTGCAAAACGAGAGAGAAAAAAGAGTTTCTTTTGTTTTAGTTAGAAGATAAGAAGAAGGCAGTGAAGAAACCTCCCTCAACTGCCGATTTCCCCCTTCTCCCTATGGCTTCATCTTCTTCTCACCTTCCTCCTGACACTGCGATGGCCAGTGGTGGCAATTCCGAAATTCCTACGGCAGACACTGGGACCATAGTTGCGGGTTCCGTTGATGATGAGAGCGTTGATGGTTCTAGGTTTTCTCCTGTGCCTGAAGATGACAGGGAAGATTTCGTCTTTCCTCTCTTGGACCCCTGGTACGACAACGGTGGTAACTTCCCCTACATCCCGAACAAAGTCTCCCTCCCTCCTTCTAACTGGGAGTGGATGTTGAGGGGCCAAGAAGCTACTATGGATCAGGTCTGGGTTCCTCCCCTCTTTAGCATTTATGACCTTAAGATCCACAGGGGAGATATGCAGCGGGTGCCTATCGATTTCGAGTTTCCCTGCTCCGCTGCCGCATATTGGTTTCATTAGGTGGCAGAAGAATTCTTGGATGTTAATTTTTGTGCTCTTTTGGAACGAGCGGGTGTGGCTGAGGCAATACTTCTTTCACGGAGTTGCAATATGTATCGAGACACCGAGATGTTGCGGCAGATTCTGCGGAGGTGGTGTACTTCTACACACACGTTTCTTCTCATGGGGCAAACTTACCATCACTTTGGAAGACGTGGAGAATCACTGGTTACTCCCTGTGTTGGGTGATATGGACCCATTTGCTATTGAAATGTCTGACGAAGAGACCTTGGTGGAACAAGCATTGATGGCTCGGTCTAGTACTAGGATCAATGCTTGGTCTCTCTATTTTGCCAAAGGGACTGAACCTGCTGTCCGCCGTGCTGCTTTCGTTGCGTACTGGCTTTGTAAGTGTGTGTTTGGTGATGCTCCTTATTACTCTATGAAACCTCTCTATTTTCGCTTAGCTGTAAAGATTTCTTTTGGTCATCGTTTTTCGCTTGCTGCCATGTTTCTTGGTTATTTGTATTTGCAATTGGATTCTATTTGTCTTGATGAGATCTGCGGTGGCTCTTGTCACTTTATCACTACTTGCTTCAACACTTCCGCACTGCAGACCTTCCTTTGGGAACGCTCTCTGAATTACTAGGAAGTTGGCAATGACAACAGTCAAATAAGGGAAAAGTTCAGAAATATGTCCCGCCACATTTTGAGCAGATACCCGGATTTAAGGACTAATCTGCCGCTCGTCTATCGTTGGGTTAGTCTGCGAGGGAAAGATCCTGATTTGGTCCCCTCCTTGGATTTCGAGGAGTGTATTGTGTGGCGTCCCTACTCTTACCGTTATGCAGATTTTTCTTGCCATTCTGTCCTTTACTGGTTCAGTGATATTGCTAGTCAAAGTTTTGAACTGTTCCCTGATGACACCAGAAGTTTGACCTATTTGTCTGCTGTAAATCCGGGTTGGTTGCCTGTCTGGAGTGACAAGGGTGTGGAATACACTCACTATTGTGCTAACAGGGTGCGTAGGCAATTTGGTCTGGATCAGGGCGTGCCAGGTAGCCCCAGTGAGACTCTTCCCCGAACTCCCAGTATCGCTCCCTTCTTGAATGACCGAGCATTTGATTATTGGAGCAAATCTGTATCGTGTATGGTCATTCCATGTGGGGGAAGACTTGGCATATGTACTGTGGCAATGCAGGAGTATTGGCTTAGGGTGGCTGTTGCTATGGCAGACTATGTCAACCAACGCAGAGGGACCAGGGTTCCTTTACCTAATCACCATGCACATCCTGTGGAGACCATGACTCTATCTCCCCCCACCCAAACTGCAATTTCTTATGCCGATAGGCAAAACTTGGGCCTTGCAGAATGGGATGGTTCGCGGGATGGTTGGATCTTGTATAGCACTAAGTTCCCTTCAGGTTGGAAGGAGTCTGTAAAGGTGGTGGAGGAACGATTGAGGCTGGATTCCAAGAGGGGTAAGGGAGGCAAGAAGGTTGATTCCAGCAAAGGTGATTCGTCCCCTGCAGCTTCAAAACAAAAGCCTAAGTCTGCGGCTAAGACCACCTCGAAACGACCTAAGGTGGCTATGGACATGTCTATGATCCCTCCTTCAGAATTGGGAGGTAGGTCCCTGATGGCTCCTGATACTTCAAAGAAGTCTGCTGTAGGGACTTCTAAGGCTCAAAAGAAACCTGCCGTTGGTTCACTGGGGAAACCTGCTGAAGATACTTCCATTCCTTCAAAAGAGACAGAGTCTTCTGCCGTTCGGAAGAAATCCGCTCCTTCTTCTACTAAAACCAAAAGCCAGCCTGGGAGTAAAAATGTAGCAGCCTCGAAGAAAGCTAAAGGCAAGCCTACTCAGAAGTCTGCGGCTGCCCCTCCTTCTTCGGGTGAAGAGTCTCCAGTAGAGTCTACCACTCCGATTGAGAAAGAGTCTGCTGTCCCTACTCCTCCTAGCACCATGTATGGCCGTACAAGGAGTAAAAGAAAAGCTGCTGAAGAACAAGTCAAATCTCAGGTAAACGTTTATTTGCCTTCTCACATTATTGGTTCATTGATTATGTGTATGAACGCTGCTTGGTATCCTGGATTTTTTTTTTTTTTTTTATCGACTCTTATTTAGGCTAAGTGGAAAGTAGGTGATGAGGCTGAGGGTTCCGATTGGACTCCCATTGTCATTGAGGTAATATCAATGTTTTCAACCCTTACTGTGTTTGCCTCCGAGGAGACTGAACCACTTTCTTTTTTGTTTTTTTTGCAGGAGGTCAGCGGTGATGATGATATCATGGATGCTGGTATAGGGACGACCGAGGTGAGCGAAGGCATTGTTGAGAGGCAAGAAGTGGCATTGGAATCTACTGATGAAGTTGTTGCAAAGGATAGCCCTATTGATTGGAGTGATTCTGATGATACCATGGCAGACGAAACTTTGGGGGTCACTGTGTCAGATGAGGCTGTTCTTGTCATGGCAGATGAGGTCGTTCAATCGACTACTTCGATTATGGCAGAAGAAGTTCCTGGTGAAATTCCTGTCAGCATGGCAGATGTGGTTCGTGTTGACGAAGCATATGAAATTACCCCAGTTATGGCAGACGAGGCTCTTGCAGGTATGGCAAACGAAACTCGTATTAGTATAGTACATGAAGTTATTCCCATTGTGGCAAGCTTTGACATAGTTATCATTGTAGGATCTGCTGCTAAGGATGATCATGATCAAGACGCCGGTTCTGTTGATTCAGAGGAGACGATCTCGGATGAGCCTCAACCACTTCAGATTATTCCATTTGTTGACCAGCGTGATGAGCCCCGTACCATTGACCCGATTGAGTTTCATTCGAATCCTCCTTTTGCTAGGATGGCCTCAGTCATGGAGGGGATTTCATTGTTTGGAGTTGCTCCTCGTTTTGAGAGGATCTTTAGGGAGGAGAGCTCCCCTATGGTGGTTAGTGATCGTCCTTCTTCAGGGATTTTCATTGGTGGCCAAGTCCCTGCTCTTGAGGGGACTCCAATTCAAGATGCTGATGATGGTGGTATGGCAGACACAGAAGTTCGTGATGTAGATGTAGTCCCAAAAGGTAATATCCCTTAGGTGAAAGAAAATAAGCTATTTTTCTTATGCTTATCACCTCTGTTCGTTACATTTTTTTTTTTGTTTTGGTCAGATGTTGAGACACCTGTTCCTATGGAAAAGGAGAGCGTTGTTCACGTAGTGTCTGCGGTTGCCAGTTCCTCTCAGACGCAGTCCGCAGCAGAGCTGATTACCCCTGGAAGAGTTACTGCGTTTTTTGCAAGATTTGAGGAGAGAGCCCCCAATCTTTATCCTGATTGGCACTTCTAGAGATTCGAAGGCCCGTTGGTTGCTTATGGCAACTTTTGGGTGTATCAAGATGCTGTGCCTCTTTTGCAGGGACTGACTGCAAAATTTGGAGACTTCACTACCCATTTCAAGTTTGGTGCCGGGTTTGGCGGACCAATGCTTTCTTTGTTGGGCAGTGTTTTAGCTGATATGAGGAGGACTAGTTTCAAGACTTTGAGTGAGCCAAAGATTTTTTCATGGAGGAGTGTAGTGCAAGATCTTATAGCCGTTGGCTTTGATCTTGACTTCATGCTTGAGCATCTGCGAAAGGTAGCCCACAAGTTCTTCGGCGAAGCGATTGCCGGTGAGATAAAGACTGTGCAAGAGCAAATTTCCTCTTTGCAGAGTACTCTTGCTGTTTTGGTTTCTTATCAAGGGGAGTTGATGTCTGCTGCTGTAGCATCCCCCGAGGTTGTTGAAGTTGCATCGCCGATTGACGGCTTATTTGATTGAGTTTAGGATGTTTATGAACTTTTGTCATGACCATGTTGGTCTAAGTGTTTCAGACTTTGTGTGCTGTTACTACTTTTGTCAAGTGTGTAACTTTGGCTTTTGATGATATTAATCTAATATATATATGCTTTGTTTAAAAATACTTGTGTTGTTAATTGTAAAATATTTATTGTTTACGTATATTTTCTTGCTTTTTGTAATATTTTGTGGAGTGAAACAAAATAACTATATTAAAGCATAAACGGTGATCATCATTTCACTTTTTTGAAAACAACACACAGTAGTTCGATTTGTTCTAAGGCAAAAGGCACAAAGGGTAATATGGTAGATTGATTTGTGCTAAGGCAAAAAGACACAAAAGACAATACGGTAATTGATTTGTGCTAAGGCAAAAGGCACAAAAACTTACTAGCACTGATACGTCTAGGAGTAGTATTCCTTCAACCATTTCCCATTGATTGGGTCTGTCAAGATGGTTCCATCCGCTTTAGATAGCCTATAGTATCCACTGTCATGTGCTTCGCGGATTACGTAAGGCCCTTCCCAATTTGGTGTGAACTTGGACGGTGACGGCAGACCTCTTCTCACATGATCTGCCGTCTTCAAAACCATTTGTCCTTGTGAAAATATCCTGGTGTGCACCGTCCTTCCATAAGCATTTGCCAACCTCTGGTGGTATCGCAGACTATTAGCTAAGGCTAGCTCTCTTGTTTCATCTAGGCCTTCGAGGTCTGCCACTCTGGCTTCCGCGCAAATTTCAATGTCAGCTTCCAGTTCGGTTCCTTGTAGCATCCGTGGGCTTGGTACAAGTAATTCAGGCGGGGAAATAACATCAGTTCCATATACAAGTGAAAATAGGGTGAAACCTGTGGCTGTCTTTGGTGATCCGCGGTAAGCCCATAACACATCCGCCAAGTGAGAGCTCCAACCTCTGCCATACTCAAAAACCATCTTACTCAGAATTCGCAACAGCATGCGATTGGTGGCCTCTGCTTGCCCATTACCTTGAGGGTAGTAGGGTGTTGACCGTCAGTGCTTGATCCGGTAGTGTTCCAACATTTCTCGAACATCTTTGTTAACAAAAGGAGTACCATTATCGCTAATGAATTTATGTGGAATACCAAACCTTGTGATGATATGTTCTCGGATGAAGTTGGCCACGGCTGCTCCGGTGGCTTTACGAAGTGGAATGGCCTCGACCCATTTCGTAAAATATTCCGTGGCTGCCAATATCCAAATATATCCACCGGATGGCGGATTAATAGGACCAATGAGATCCAGCCCCCAAGTGTGGAAAGGCCATGGTGTGGCCATATTCTGCAGATTGGTGGGGTGTGTATGGATCAGATTGGCTTGCATTTGGCAGGTGTGGCATGCTTTGACGAAGTCTGCCGTATCCCTCTTCATTGTTGGCCAATAATAGCCAAGTGTTAGCAGCAATTGATATAACCTTTTCTTTCCTGATGCTCCCCACATTCTCCTGAATGAGCCTCTTTCATCACTGTTTGAGATTCTGACAGACTTAGACACCTCAAAGGATCTCCATGGAATCCCTTTCGGAATAGGATACCACTTTCCACAAAATATCTAGTGGACAACTTTTTGATACGGGCTGCTTCTTTACCGGTCTGCGGTAGGATGCCCTCTATGAAATATTCCAAGGAAAGGAGTTCGTCCAATCACTTGAAAGAAAGGTAGCACATACTTGTTCATTCTCATGTTGGTGTTGGCAGGTTGGGCAACGTCTCTGCAAGTCTGCTGCTTCCTTGCTCATATCTGGCCAAAAATAACCCAAGCGTTGGAGTCTGCGGTAAAGGCTTACCCCTCCCTCTAACTCGCATGACTTTTCATGGACTTCCTGTAGCTTCTTTGTCCCTTCTTGGGGACTTACGCACCTTGCTAGAATCCCTCCAGGTAGTCTGCGATTAGAGGTCTTCAGAGATTAGTACGAAAATCCTTCAACGCTTTTAGGTCTGCCACATCCTTTGGAGACATAAGCTTGCTCTTCAGAGGGGTTCTCCAATCTTCTTTGTCAGGGTCCTGTTGCTCGTATTCCTCTCTTAGTAGATCAGTGATAGGGATGCTTCTTTTATTGATTGTGACATCTGCCGTTGGTCCCTCAAACGCCACTTGTGATCCTAAAGCTGCCAGTGCATCTGCATAACGGTTCTCACTCCTCAAGGCATGTGTAACTTCGAAAGGTGGAAAACTTTTCCTCTAACCTCTGAGCAAGTGTACGATAGGGTGCCAGAGAAGGCTCCTTCAATGAAAATTCCCCTTTAGCTTGGCAGATTATGAGATTTGAGTCACCAATCACCCTTAAGTGCTTTATTCCCATTCCGTGTGCTATGGCTAGCCCTGTGATGTAAGCTTTCGTACTCTGAGGCATTGTTGGAACAAGGAAAATCCAGCTTGAAGGACTTAGCAATGGTTTCGCCGTCTTCTCTAGTGAGTACAACACCAGCTCCGCTTGACACAGATGTGGAAGAACCATCGAAGTTCAAGGTCCATATTGAATCTGCCATTCCGACCAACAGTGCTCCCCCAACTTCCCCAGGAACCTCTTGTGAAATTGTTGAACTATCTTCTCCAGGGAATTGAGCCAAGAGGTCTGCGATAGCCTGGCTCTTAATTGCTGTTGGAGGTTTCAGTAGATTATCTCATATTGCGATAACTGCAATAGCCACTGGGCAAGCCTTCCTGAGAGAACTGGTCGGTGCAGCAGACTTCTAATTGGGTGAGACTTGGTCATCAACTGAATCTTGTGGGCCAAGAAAGTAATGCCTCAGACGCTGAGAGGCATACACAAGGGCCAAACATGCTCGTTCTGCCACTGAGTAGCGTGTTTCAGTATCCTTCAATCCGCGGCTGACATAATACACGGGCTGCTCAATGCCATCATCATCTTCTTGCGCCACTAGTGCTCCTATTGCTTGGCTGTTGGAAGCTAGGTAGAGCCGGAGGGGTTTTCCGGCAGTTGGAGCACACACTGTGGGGAGCTTGGTCATGATTGCTTGAATTCTTTCAAAAGCTTCTTGACACTCCGCAGACCAATTAAAAGAGACTCCCTTTTTTAAGAGGTGTGAAAAAGTTGAAGTTACTGCTGCCAAACCCGGTATAAACCTTCTGATGTAGGACAACCTCCCTAAGAAACTCTTTAATTCTTTGTGAGAAGTTGGTGGCTTCATTGTGGCTATGGCAGAAGCCTTTGCTGGGTCCACATCAATCCCACGGTTATGCACCAAGAAACCCAGAAACTTCCCCGCAGACACTCCAAAGGCACACTTGAGAGGATTCATCTTAAGTTTGTATAGACGGCACCTTTCAAAAACTTTTCTCAAGACTTCAACGTGATCTTCTCTTCTCTTAGACTTTACCACAATGTCGTCAACATAGTCTTCAATTTCTTGGTGGATCATGTCATGAAACATGGCCGTCATCATTCTTTGATAAGTAGCACCGGCGTTCTTGAGGCCAAATGGCATGACAGTATAATAGAAGTTGCCAATGGGTGTGCGAAAGGCAGTTTTTTCAGCATCCCTTGGTGACATCCGAATCTGATTGTAACCGCTGAATCCGTCCATGAAGGAGAACATGGCGCTGCCTGTGGCAGAATCAATCAACAAGTCCATGTTTGGCAAGGGAAATTCATCTTTTGGGCACGCCTTATTGAGGTTGCGGAAGTCTACACAGCACCTGATCTGCCCGTTTTTCTTTTTTACTGGAACTATATTTGACAGCCACCGCGGATGTTGGATTGGCTTGATGAAACCGGCGGCAAGCAATTTCTTCACTTCTTGGGTGATTTGAGCTTCCACTTCAGTATGGAAAGTTCTTGCGGGCTGTACAACAGGCTTCGTACCAGGTTCTACATTCAAGGAGTGAGCCACAAGTCCCGGATCTATACCCAGGCATTTCGTCGTATTTCCATGCAAACACATCCTGGTACTCCCTCAGCAGACTAATAAGACAGGCCCTCTCTACAGCAGACAGGGAGGTGCTAATTGAAATAGGTTTATCAATACCAGGATCATGACTCAGGTTGATTACCTCCAGGTCTTCCTTGGGAGTTATCTTCGAATTCTCTGCCGCAGACTTCTCTAATTTTGCTTCTTCCTTCTCCACTGCCAATCTCTCGTAACCTTCAATTTCTTTCTGTATCAAATAACATGAGGGCCGCAGATCACCCTCTTCTGGTATGGGACCCTCTTGCCGTGGGCAATCAGGTCCCACGCACCTTCACAAACGGTAGACTATGCGTCCATCAGGCATTTGGACGCGTATGCATCGTGGTGCATTTTCATCTTCTGCCATACGTTCCTTCCTCTTTTTCTTTCGCTCTAGGACTTCTCGCAGATCAACATCTGGATCATTTCTTATGTCTTCCCAGTCTGGCAGGGGTGTTCCAGATGGCTTGATGATTGATGGTTCTTCAGTAGACAGCTCGTCATACAGAGCTGCTTCAATGAAATGTGCTTCAGTTTGATCAAATGGTGAGGGATTTGCTGCTATACGGATTGGCTTCCCATTGAGCCTTCCTTTGATACACTGGTGATATGTGGATGAAATCAGCTTATGCTTATGCAACCATGGTCTGCCAAGCAGCACGTGATATGGGACTTCTGAATTCACAACATGGAATCGTGTAAGAGCCACAATGGGCCTAACTCTTAAGACTAACTGTATATGCCCCATAGTGTATTCTGCTGCTCCTCCAAAACCTGTTACTTCAATAGGAGCACCTTGGATCTTATGTTGTGGAATGTTGGCTGCTTTAAGAGTGCTCAATGGAATGAGGTTCAAACAAGAGCCTGTGTCCACTAGCGCTCTCCTAACTTGTACGTCTTTAATCACAGCAGACACATAAAGGGGTCGGCGGTGGTCTGGGTACTGGACTTCCATGTCCCCATCCGTAAAGGTCACTGCATTGGTGGTTTCTAAGAAGGCGCGGCTAGCATGGGCTTCTGCAGTAAAACAGGTTGCTCCCGAGTTTGCTGCTATCACGATAATGGCCTCTGTAGCAGCGTTCCTGGCTTCTGGTCCCAACCCCAATTGATTAAACAAAGATTTGAACTTTGGGCTTTTCTGTAAGGTCCTTACAACTGCTGGTGTTAGAGTGGTGTCAGCTACGGCAGACTCATCTACTTCCATATCACTGGTGCTGCCTTGTATCACCACAGATACAACCGCTTTGCCTTGGTCTTTCCTGTGATTCGGAAAAGGATTCTTGTGCACCCTCTGCTGCTCCGGAGAGAGTTGTAAGGTACCATCTTGAATTTTTCGATTAAGTTCCCATCGAAGCGATCGGCAGTCTGCTGTTGGATGGTGAACATACCTGTGATAACGGCAGAACTTGGGATCTCTCTTTTCTTCTTCGGTGGGAGGCTTGTTAATCTGCGGCAGCTTGATTACTTCATCTTTCACCCATTTGTCGAAAGATAACCATCATTTCTTCCACTGTGAAGGGCAAGGGAGGGTGGCTCCTCGAAAACCTTCTCTTATAGGCCTTTTTCCTCTTGTTTCCACTTGGTGCGGTTGTAGTCGACATAGTGAGTGCTTGGTGCTGGCTCTTCTATTCTCTAGCCTTTTCGGAATGAGGCTTGACTGACAAGGCTATCTTCCTAGCCTTCTGGAGCAATGGTGCGAAATTGTGAGATGTCTAAGTTCTCGAGGTGAGGCTCTGAATTCAGGGAAGCATGTTGTCTATGCATACTTCGACTAGCTCACTTTCTTCATACTTCACGTGGCAATCCAGAAGAGATATCGTGGAAACGATGAATATACTTCAAAAGATCCTCGCCAGGTAATTGCTTTTGTGCTGTGCAAGTTGAGCAGAAGTAATCTTTTCCTCCACATGGAAGTACTTACTACAGAAACTTTCCACCATGTCTTCCCAATCTCTTAATAGACCCTTCAGTCAGCATGGCATACCAGGTGTATGCTCTGTCAATGAGAGACTTTGAGAACTCCCGCAGACAGAGTCCCCCATTTCCAGCGAATGGGCCCATGGAGTCCAAGAAACTTGCTGAATATGCTCTACTGCACTACCCTTTCGGCCGTCAAAGAGAGAGAAATTCGGAGTATCATATTTTTCTGGGTAAGGTTCCTTTAGTAACTCCTTAGGATAGGGAGGCTTTCTCACAAAATGCCTAGGCTCCTTTGGTGGTCGTTCCCTCTTCTTGTTTGAGGAGGTCTGCCACGTCTGACATAGTAACAAATGGTGCGTCATTTTTGTTGTTGGAATCTCTTTCATCATGGTGGTCTCTTTCTTCATGATTCCTTCCGTTGCCTCCATGTGCTTCTCTGTTATTGCTGGATTCCTTCAACTGTCTTATGGACTCAGCTAGTTCTCCTTGATTCTGCTGTAGGCTATGAATCAACTCATATATCAGAGTTAAAGGTGGCTGTCCTCCTGGGTTGCCTCCTCCTGGATTACCCTCTGGGATACCGCCTCCTTCCATGTTTCCTCCGTTGTTCTGCTGCATCTCGCCTACAGCTTGATTATGCGCGTTTGACTTCTGTGTCAGGATGTGAGTTCACAACTGAGTTTTGCCTTCTGGACCTTGGTGGCATTACTGCAGATCTAGGTTTGCTGAAGTGCTGCTCAACTCCCCAGTGGAGTCGCCAAAATGTAAATGCTCAAAATTCACTAAGCGCCATGTGTCACCTTATGATTGGTCGAGGATGGGCCGAGCTTGTATTAACGGGTTGTTGAGCCCAAAACTCCAAACCAGGCCTTTGAGCTTGCCTGATGGCTGATGGTGCACTCCCTCCTGATCTGCTGCTATGCTGGGCTTTTGTGGAAAGAAGTATGGATCTGCTGTGAAAGCCCTCTTGTCAACAAAGTAACTATTGCAGATACTTTCCTGTCAAACAAAATAACTACTGCAGACAGCGAATGTGAGCACCCCAAAACAACATAAATATGAACTCTAATAAGCTAAAAGACTAAGGAAGATTTTGATGCATGATGGGGGAGGATTATCCCTTGAAAACACGTGTCATGGAATGAGGTTGATTGGATGTTTGTGGAGTTTAGCAGGGAGTGTTTTGGTATGGGTATTGATCTTTTTCTTCTTCTTGTCCTTTTGACTTGGGTTCTTGACTTTTGCTGGGGCTAAGAGTTGTTTTTGGGCTGGAGAGGTTGCCTTGACATTACTGCATCTCCTCCTTTTATAGTGGTCTGCTGTAATCCATGGAGTTCATGGCTTTGACCTGGCCACCTCCTTAACTCTTGGATAATAGTCCTCTTCGTTGGTCTCTTCAAGCTGACAACATTTCTTGATAAGACAAAAAATATCGCCGTAGACCAAATTAGTGAAAGAGGTTTGCTCACTGATAAAAGTTAGTCTGCACGTGTTTTCATTAAGAGTACTTGAGGTTTGCTGGTCACTTGTGCTCATACCCCCCAACGGGTATGACACACTTGTGCCGCAGACTTCAATGCCCTTTTAGGAAATAATCCCCCCTACCTCCAAACCAAATCCCCCTTAGTCTTTTAATGAAATTCACTAGCAGTCACCATAGGTTTGGGCTTTGGTGACTGCATTACCTTTGTTCATGTTCTCATCGAAGCATCTTTTGTCTCTCGTTGAGCTCCTTCCTTTTTCGTGAATCCGCCGTTGCTTGACCCTTGTCTGTCCGTGCAGAGGGAGTAGGAACCATCGTAGGCTGGTCTGTGTTTTACTCTCCTTCATATTGTCTTCAGGTTCCCTTTTGTCTTTGGTTGTGGTTTTTCCATTTTTGTGATTCTGCCGCTTTGTTTCTCGTCTGCCGTGCAAGAGGGATGGCAGAGATGGCAGCTATCCTTCATTCACGTTCTCCTCAGGTTATCTTTTTACCTTTGGCTGAAACTTTTCCCCTTCTCGTGAGTCTACCGTTGCTCATCTCCCTCGTCTGCTATGCAGAAAAGTCTTGGCAACGGACATTGGCATCAGGTGTGAGTCTGCCGTCCCGAGGAGATGGTGAACAGTGATTTTCTTCAGTTCAGAGGGCTTGCTTTTTGATTCTTCTGGAGTGTTCCACCCTTTTAAGGGGTGTAGTAATGGGCTCCACCTGTTTAAGATGAGATTACTCTTTGCTCCCTTGACTTCTCTGTGGGCTGGGTTCATTATTGGGGACTCACAGCAGATTGCTCCCAATAATTCTTGGGCCTTACAGCAGACTGATTTCTCTTGAAATAACATGGTGTCTCCTGGGCCCATCGTGGGCTGCTCTGACTTGGGCTTTCCCATTTCATGTCACTTGCCTTCTTTTGGGCTTACTGCAGATGGTTCTTGTGGGCTCCTTTTAGTCTGCCATAGTTTTGGCAAAAAAGTGGGCATCTACAACTCTATATTAACAACAAACACGGTTAAGCATTCAATTAGCGACCTTCCAAAACTTGTTTTATATACAATAACTCACTTTCTAATCTCATCATGTTCTAAATATCATGAACCAACAATGCTTCATTGCTCATTGGCATCAGTAACAAGAAAGCTATACGACCATTCCATCCCACCAAATGCCAATACCTTTTGGATATAAACTAAGAAATTATACAAATGAAACTAACCTAATGAGCATGCAACCACCATCTGATTTAGGACCAGAACATTGAAGTTCAAAATGTTCAAAAACTGTGCGCAAATGCATATTTTTATGCCAGCAATGCAACAAAAGAAATACAATAGTGTTTGACTGTGTGACCATATGAGCTATCTACTTGCCAATTTAGCATTAGGGTCTTTGTAGTGCAACTTATCAAGTATTACAATTGACAATAGGAGAACCAAAACATAGGTAATTAGAAATGAACAAAAAAATAAGGGAAATTTATATAATAGACAAGAGGAAAAAGAGAAGGAAAAAAAAAGGAACCAATTTTTAGAGATGAAAAAGGAACTTGTTTTTAGAGATTAAAAAGGAACCAATTTTTTGTGGGTTTTCAAATGAAAAAATTCGTTTGGAAAGTAAAAAAATAACAACACAAGATAGTCTAAAGAATTGTATCCAAAGAATTACAATTAAAGGACTTATGGATTTAATGGTTTGCATCTAACTAGAACAAAATTTAACCCTACTATGTTTCGGTTCTGCATCAAAACAGAAATTCAATCAACATCATAATGTTTATATTTGGATGGTTGTTCCACAATGACATCTAGTCAGGCTTTAGAGGGGCTGGAGCATATGGTTTTGTCAATCAAATACTCTTTTGAGAGGGCTGTGCAAGAGATGTGTGCTTTTCATAGTGATGTCTCCTCCATTTCCTTTATTTCTTGATTGTATGACTTTTAAATTGTAATCCTCTATGAAACTTTCTAGTACACTTTCTGTGTGCTAGATTGTCCCATTTTATTAGTAAAATTCTATTACTTAGCCAAAAAAAATGTCTGTGTATAAGAGAAAAATTAAATAACATATGACCATACCACAAGTAGCTTATTCAATATTGATTCCACATCTTCTCCAACATAACCTGCCTAGAGAGGGAAAAAGAGAGCATTATTTGAATTTTTCAGATTAATTCAGCAAAGCAGCAAAACAACTTTATTGATACAACAATAAGTTTCAAAAACATTTAATTGCAATTAACATACTTCAATAGGATGTATTCACAAAAAAGGAACAAGAATAGAACATACATTATTTGCAATTTGCCTGCATCAAAATCAGTAGTCATAAAAGACCTAAAATTCACTATTTAAAAATCAAGAGATCTCCTCCAAATATTATTGGCTATCAAAATCGTGAGCATCGGAATGTAGGTTCCAAATCCAAGCAGTACCTATTGTTCCTAAGAAATGATCGGGTCTGGGTCATTCCTCGAAAGAAGCTTTTATGGGATCCATATCTACCAAAATATTTACTTCCGGCAAACGAATAATCATTAAGTCCTTTTCCAGACAATACGTACAAGGAGACCCACCAATAGTTAAGTAACTAGTAAACCTAGATGCCTATACTTAGTTCTTTCTCTGGTTTCTCCCATCTATCTATTGTCTTTAGTTATACACTAGTGCAATTATGATCTGGATCTCGATCTGGGGCAAGTGTTCAAATCTATATGATAACGCGTGTTAATATGTATATACTATATACCATTTGTTATTGTACTAGTCTAGGGTTTCCTAGGGTTTACGTTGTATTTACTATACCGTACACTAGACTAGGCCTATATATATTCTTTTATTTGTACATGATTATTCAGAATACTCAATACACAGATTATTCTCTCTGTTTCTCTGTGCTTCCCTCTCTAAAGTTAACATGGTATCAGAGCCAAATTAATCTTTTGGCATTGTGATTCTTAAAACTAGTCTAGGGTTTTTTGAAAACAATTTTTCTCCAAAAACACCCGTGCCTCTCTTCTCCTGCAATTGCTTCCAGAGACCTCCGTTCATCCTATGCTGCCTACCGCTCTGATCGTCAGAGCTCAATTCCAAAACCTGAAAGTTGCAACGCCAGAATCCTGCTCACGCGCCGCCACGCGCCCCGTTTGTCTTCGGCAAACCCGCCGGTTTTGATCTCCGCCGCCGCTGCTAGGCTGCTCCGTCTGTCTTGTGCAACTTATCCAAGGATTCGTCTCGTCAAGACGAATCTACCCCAGAAATATCGCCGCCAGAAAACACCGCACGCGCCGGTGAATCTTCCGGCGTGTTTTTTGCACCCAGATCCACGCGCGACCCGTACACGCGCCCTGACCCGCGGTCCGCCCGCCCCGCGACCCGCACCCACAGCTGACGTCAGCCCTAGCTGAAAAAAAAAAAAAAAAAAGGCTTACCCATTATTTTTTGTTTTATTTTGCAGATATTTTCTATATTCCTTATTCATTTCTAATGGATAACACTAAACTTCCTCAGACTGTTATTGCTGCTCATCCTTCTTCCTCATCCAAGAACGGTTCAAAATACTGCAAAAATTGTTATCAACAGGGACATCTTCTATTTGCATGCCCTACCGTCCACTGTCGGTATTGTCACAAGATTGGTCACATTGTCTACAACTGCCCAACCAGGCCTCCCAAGCCAAGTCACTCAAGAACTCTTCCAAGGCCTGGTAATCCCTCTGTTGTTGCTGCTGCTAAAGAATCATTCTCTGCTCCTTCTCTCTCATATGTTTCGGTTAGTGCGTTAAGATCCTTAGTCTTTTCCATAGTCAAACAAATTCTGTCTACTTCTGGTAAGGTTTCCTCTGCTGTCTCAGGTAATACTTGGTATTTTGATTCTGCTTGTTGTAATCATATGTCTCCCGATTCTCAGTTATTTTCTTCTGTTATTCCTACTACTCATGCTCCTCTTATTCAAACTGCTAATGGCTCGTACATTTCTGCCAACCATACTGGTTCTGTTTCCACTCCTACACTGTCTCTCTCTGACACATATCTTATTCCCAACCTCACTCTTAATCTCATCTCTGTTGGTCAATTATGTGAACTTGGTTATGACTTGTGGTTTGGTTCTTCTGGTTGTCGTGTGCAGGATCCTCGGACGAATCAAGTTCTTGGGACAGGCCGTAGAGTGGGACGGATGTTCGAGCTCACTTCACTCCACCTACCTTCCACCCCGACACCCCCTCCGTCTCAGGTTGCTCATACTGCTTCTGTTTTTCCTTTGAGTCTTTGGCATTTACGTTTAGGTCATGTGTCCGTTCAATTTGTTATTGTACTAGTCTAGGGTTTCCTAGGGTTTACGTTGTATTTACTATACCGTACACTAGACTAGGCCTATATATATTCTTTTATTTGTACATGATTATTCAGAATACTCAATACACAGATTATTCTCTCTGTTTCTCTGTGCTTCCCTCTCTAAAGTTAACAACGCGAAAGATCTAACTATGTTCAAGAAGTCAAAATCTTTCTCTTATAACCAGCAAGAAACTTTATAGTTTAAAAAATTGCACAGATGTGAAAATATGTGTGTGTGGGGAATAGATGTGAAGCTTCAAAGATGATGTTGCATCGGACTGCTTAATTAGACCTTATCAACAAAGGACTTAATTACATGTCAAGTACAAGATAAGTTTCAAAGATGATGCATAGGACTACTTAATTAGACCTTATCAACAAAGACTTAATTACATGTCAAGTACAAAATAAGAAACATTGAGAGTTTCAATATCTAGTTTGGAGATTTTTGGGTTGGGGAAAATAGAAAACCGATTTAAGGATTTATGGGTTCAGGCGGGCTCTACTGAGGTGGGTTAGTTTTATAGGTTATGAATTTATCCAAGTTAGCTCATGCTATTTTGATTATGTGTAATTTTTAATTAAAAAATATTGCACCACATCATTAATAAAACGTGACATCATCATTTCGTTAACCAAGTAGGCAATTAAACTAACAGACTTGGATGGAAGGATCTATAACGCTCATTTTTTAAATTTTAAAGATTAATAGCGTTCATTTCAAACTTCAAAGACAAAAAATGTTCAATGTGTAAATTTTTTAAACCAAGAGTATACTTTAGACATTATTATTATTATTATTATTATTTTTTATGGATGGACCCCTCCAAGAGTTGAGAGTTGAGGACCACCAATATTCCACCAGCTCTCACTCTCTCTCTCTCCGCTTAATAATTACTTGTCGTTGCATAGTGACTTTCTTTTTTTTTTTTATAAACTTGTCGTTGCATAGTGATAGTATTACATATTTGTGACTAATAATAGTGCTCGTAATGTTCTTGTCTAACACCCTACCAGATTGAAACATTTGTAGCTATTGGGGCATGGCAACGTACAAGCAGGGTCCTCCCCTCCCCCTCCAATCAAATGGGAACGGTTTGGACACGCGTAAAAGATGCTAATTAAAGACATGAATCATGATTTCTTTATTGATAAGTAAGACATGAATCATGATGATGAGGGGGCCGAGGGATGCTTTACTATTTACCCTGCTATTTGATTGGACGGAAATGGGGCCAAGTTTTTATTTGTCAAACCTTTACTAGCACTCAGTAAAATCCTCAGGCCTATTTTTCTATGATAATCGAACCTGTTTTGTGCGCACTAAGAGAGTCCCACGTTGACAAATATGTAATTAATCACCAGTGACATGGATCTCAATCCGTAATATTAACTTGGAGTTGTAGGAGTATATTAGGAATATTACTACTCGATATGGAGGTTCTTAATCACGCCTTTACACTTGGTTTAGCACGAGTTTCCATTTTATATACAGATGGTCTCTCTGCTTAAAATCTCCGAAAGAACGTACGGACTAATCATTGCTCTGCACAGATGAACATACATATAATAATATTTAATTTCAGAACGAGACAAAACTTAATTATTTCTAGTCGGCAAGTTGATAGTTGAGATGGGTGTGGAGAGATTTATATATGAAATAACAACTTACTGCACAACATACTTAATATAGTAATTACTTGTTAGATTGCTCTCTCAAGTCTTAAACAGTATATAGGTGCGAGCAATACATTGCTCTTCTCCAGCTCAACAGAATCACTGTCCTCATTTTCAGCTTCATCATTACCCAGTTCTACACCTGACCTGGTATTCAGATGCATCAATTCGGTAAATAAAGCAGCAGCATTTGATGGACAGGCATCTAACTATTACTCTCATCAAAAAAGTTAAAAGATATCAATGCGGACGTGCTAGCAAAACTGAAAACAACTAGTATGAACCGCTTTCTTATAGATTGTAAAGATCATAAGCTAACTCAATACAAAGACAATAAAGAACTAACTTTTTATGAACGGGAACATCATATATCCTTTTCTAGTGATTGTAAACAGCCACTGAAAGCACCTGTCACGTGAAAATACATTTCAATAAAAATAAAACAAAAAAACACTGTCAATTATGTATATTATAAAGTCCATCAAAGTTAATAATGCAAACCATATGCAATTCTAGCATTCCTAAACCACCCAAATAAAATTATGGCCAAAATAGACTTGTTAGTCCCTAATGTTTACTTATTTTGCATTTCTAGTTCCTAGAGTTCAAAAAATTGACCCTTTTTAGTCTTTGAAATTTCAAAAGAATACTTTTAGCCCCTAAAGTTTAAACAATAAGCAGTCAGTTCTTAGTTTGACCACGTCATCATTAAGTTAAATCGTCGCTTTGAAACTTGAAACTAAAACTATAAGCATTAAGGAGCCGTTTGGTACGCAGGATTCAAATCGTGATTATGTGATTTGAATCCAAAATCACTGGGTTCCACACAAAAAAATTATGTTTGGTACACTGGATTTGAATCCATTCTGAAAAACTAACTCAAATTCAAGATGGGTCCCATGCCTAATTAAAAACCATGTGATGGGGTGTTTTGGAATTCACTACCTAACTCAAATTGCAACTCAACTCAAAATTTATTACGGTTACTGGGTCCCACCACCAATGAATTCACTACCTTTTCCCAGGTTCTCTCTCTCTTCCATTATTCGAACTTCCGTAGTGTTCTCTCTCTCACGGCCATTACAGAGGGCTCTGCCCTGTCATTACTTCACGCCTACCTCCACAGTACTCATTACTGCACCGCCAACCCCCCACAGTGCTTTAATTGCTCCAGATCAGAAGCCACTCACCTCTCTCTCTTCCCTTCCTGTCACTATTCTCTCTCTTCATTACTCGGCCAAACCCCCTACCCACTGCTCATCATTACTTCACGGCTCAGCTCACCTTCCTTCAATTAATTTCTGGAACAACCCACTCCATTATGGGACATTATAGAGTAGTCCGGGAGCACAATGTCAGCAAGCTGACCTTGTACTCCGTCCTATTAAAACAAATCATTTGGCAAAACAATCTGACATCATTTAAAAGGTAAGTAACTCATTAAAGAAAGCTAAATGGCGTTAGTGTAGAAGTTGTTCCGCTAAGTAGTAACATTTGAAAATAGATATCAATTAAAAATTTAGACACTCAATCTTTACTCACTTGGCTAGCCCATCTTCAAGTATGGCTTGCTCCTCCAAGGTCCAGTCCAAGGAGATACCTGATTTGTGCTTCAAGGCCGAGCTCTCCGGCACTGCTCCTAAGTTCCAGTTGTTTGGGTTTTCTCCGGATTGCCACGTGTCCATTGAACGAATAAGAGACTTCTTGATGAGTCACAGATGGGTTTGCATTCCAAAACTCCCAAAAGCTTTTGAAATCCCAAAGCCACCATTAAAGTACTGAAACCCTTTTGTCCTCTTTCTCTTTTTGCTTCTTCACCCGTCATCATCAACATCACCAAAAACCCAACCTTTCGCCCAAACAAATGTTCTCTCTTGTATACCCACGATTTGGTTTGGTGGGATTTGGCGAAAACTTCGATTGGGAAATGGGAAAATTGAGTTTAAAATTGGTCATGGGTCGTGCTGTTTTTGAAGGCAATGAAGAGTGGTGATGGAGAAGCTGATTGGTAGGTGAATGTCAGTTTGAGCTCCAGAGTAGCTTTAATGGCGTAAATGATTTGAATTATTCCAAAAATTCTTGTCACGCCACCAAGTTGCAATGACAAATCATTTGTCGTTGTGCATCGCCTCTAGAGTGAAGCAATGTAGGACCGATGTGGGTTTCAGATTTGAATTATTCATTAATTATTATAGTCTTTTGAATTGTTGGGTGATTATTGTGGATTTTGGTTCCAAATCATTTGCAATTTAATTTAATTTTGGTATAAAAATTATAATTTTGTGAGATAATTTAGACCCTAGTTGCTGATTTTATAGGAGAATCAAACAATTTAGGCAAATTAAGAAGTTTGCACAATTAATTAATATTGCTCGTAAACTCCGTGCGATGCACCAAAATTTATACACATATTATAAAAAATAAAAATAAATAAATTTTTTATCAAATCTATACTATAATGTAAACCCAAAACTTTTTTAACTTTTGGTTAACCTTATAATATTGCGCCACATAAGCTTTTGAGATCTTACAAATTTTATATCTCATTATTTTAATATATATTTTCTAATTGAATTTAAATTTTATTCTATAATTAAACATTCCATTAGAATCTTGACACATCATATTTTTAATAGAAAGAATATATTGTTCTATATATATTAACATAATTATAATAAGTGTCTAATACTATAATATATTCTATATATAAACACAATAATAATAAATGTCTTTTAATAATTATCATATTATGTTAAACTTTCTCGTGCATTGCACAAGTTACCAACTAGTAAATATAATATAGGACTACTTACTTCAATAATTTGTCCAAAACAATTGATCATTTTCATTTATAGCATAACTTTACATTGCCTATTTGGATAGCCACATGATAGCTAAAATAGAAGTATACTTGATTACAAAATGGTACCTAGAGTAGCAACCAAATCAATCACATTATTGGAAAATTATTCAGTAGACCAGGACTACACATAAATGCATAGTTCCCATTTCACATGAATGGTGGGTCCTAACATAAATTTAATTAGTAGGACCCACCATTCATGGGGGAGGGGGACTACTGAATAATCACTCCACTTTCTTATTGGCATAGCTAATGTGTGAGTGATATTTTTCCCATCAAAATAAATGCATAAAAAAGAAATAAAAAGGCAAAATGGTAGTGGTTTCTAGCTTGCATCCTTAAACCAATAAAATACTCATATGTGTTTACCCGTCTTCCTTCACCATCCATCAACATCATTTACACTAAAAAAATAAGCATTAATTAATTTTTTTTTTTCTTTCATACCAATGGAGACAACATCTGTACAGTAAGTTTATGACCTTCACGATTTCAGTTTTGTACACTTGATAAAAACCAACACCGAGCAAACCAAAAAAGAAAAATGTAAGAAAACAGAGAGACTGAGTGAGTGATCATCGACGTCAACATCTACAATTTCTAATATTGCTCTACTACAACAAAAAAACCCTTTTACAACATGTAAAAAATGTTGTTAAAACGATTCTACAACATTTTAGCGCATGTTGTAGGATGAGGTGTTGTGGAAAGTATCAGACTTTCAACAACTTTCAATTAATGTTGTCTAGTATGTTGTTAAATATCTAATTAACAACGTTCAAAAAATGTTCTTGTAACATGTAAAGACCATACTTAAAAAATGTTGTTAAAAGTCTTTTTACAACGTTTACTGAATGTGGTCTTTATATGTTAAACAACATTTATTATACATTGTCTATACATGTTAGTACAACATTAAATAATGTTGTCTGTTTGTTCCTTTAACAACATTTTCTAAACGTTGTAGAAGAGTGTTTTGAATATGTTTTGACAACATTCATAGAATGTTGTGTTATACATTTTTTTTTCTTAATTATATTCTTTTAATGGCTACCTACAGATCCTTTTTTTTTTTGGGAAGAAGAAGACCTGTTTCCATGTTTATATAAATCATAATCCAAACATTATATCAACACAGAAAGCAACACAAGATTACCAACACACATACACTTTATATAATTAAACTTCAAAGTCTAATTTCAATTAGAATGGTAAACTAGTTTCAATTCAAATAGTACGTTGCGAGCTAGTTTCGCTTCAAATGAAAAAAAAGACATAATATTCAACAAATAAATCAAACTGTCTAGATGATCTTTAACTTCAATCAATCAATGTTTAAACTATTTTCAATTCAAGAAGTAAAGGGCTCCAAACTCCTACGCAAGCAACATGTCTCCATGAAATCCTCTTTCTTAATTCCTTTCATACTGACTAGCATCTGCAAAATGAAGCATAAATCCATAAATTTAATGATAGTAGGATACAAACAATAACATTAACTTAGAATCACAAATATCTAAGAAGAGAGCTTAAACTATACCTTTATTACAGCAACTTAATGAATTTTTTTGGCCAAGCAACTGTACTTCCTACTGCTTCATTGAGCGATGAGAATTCACTTGTAGACCGGTACAATGGTACATTTAAATCTTTCACTTCATCTACCCAGACTTTCCAACAATCAATTCCAAGAGGCACATGATGCACTTTTGAATAAGGATCTGTTGTTGCAATTTTTCCTTTCGCAACTACTTCTTCCTTCTCAAATAAGCACCAATTCAAGAGTTCACATTGTGCATTTTCAAGGTTAGGATCACTGAATATAGCACCACTGCCCTGTTGTGACTGTCATCAACATAATGAATGATGATGAAATAAAAACATTTTTTTTCAACGAAAGACATAACATAATTAGAAAATGCAAAAGTTTTTACCTGAGGGGTATGAGGAGTTTCTATAGGAGTATTACTTTGGCTATTAAAAGGAGTACTCATGCCCTAAAAAAGTAACAATTGAATGATTTATCAAATATATACTAGTAACATACATAACAAATACTTATTGTAGATATATTTGGGGTCCAACCTGTTGTGATTGACTGGAGACCATAGCAGTCAATTTTTCAATTTGTGCTTCAAGATTTTTCATTCCATTTGCTTGTTCTTTTAGCTGGGATTGAAGTTGTCTCACCATCTTGTTGCCACGTTTTTCTGCAAGTATTTGGGATGGTGTAGCCCCGAATCCATGTCCTATTACATAACCTCGACGTCCAGGTCCAACTACCTGCGCTATAGCATCATCTTTTATAGTATTCCCCACCGGTTGAGAAGTAGACGATTGAGTACAGTCTTGTATTTTTTTCTGAATACACAAACATTATATATTGATCAGAAATGATATAAAAGTAAGTTAATTAATGAAATAAACTTTTGTAGTGTATGATTCGTGACTACCAAAGTTTCATCAACTGCCTTATTAACTTGTTCACCATTCTTCTTCAAGTGTCCTTGTGTCCAAACATCTACTCTTGTAACTGCTGAAGGTATTTCACTCACACTTATCTACAAAATAACATTTTTAGCTCAAGATTACCAGCACAAGATTAACTATCTTCTTACATTATGAAAACAAAATCAAATTAATTTACAACAAATCATATACCATCTCATCCTCTAACCGGGCATAGCCTTTCCGACTCATTGTATGCAAGAGTTGTTGCTTCTTTCTCATTGTGCTAAATTTGTCACTCTTTACCTGTAAGACAAATACAAGAAAACCTTTCAAAATAGTACATATGAAAATTTTTTATACTCATTTACTAATAAAACTTCTTTACTTACTTTAAAATCATAAGAAAGCCTATATCTAACAAATTCCACCCATTCCTGAGGAGATTTTACATTCTTAGGCCTAATAATGGAGATGCGACGTGACGTGTCACTATGTTTGGCAGCCTCTAAGATTGCTTTAGTTATTTTTGATTTGAACTGTCTCCACTTTGCACCCATCATTCTTAATGTCATCTTTCTATGGCATTCATTGATAATGAATTTTTGCTGTGTTGGCATATAGAAGAAATAAGTTAGTCAAATTTGAAAAACGAGAAGCAAATCATTTGTAATGTAACATATTATATAAATTTTTTATATACCTGAACTAATGTCCATAGATCGTCCCTAGTCCGTGAATCAACCTTTGTCCAATTTTTAATTACTACAGGCACATGTTCACGCACTAAGCACCCGAGATGTGTTGAAAATTTGTCTGAATTGGTCCCAACTACTTGACCTCTTCCATTGTGTCGAAGTTCCAAAC
>OU015761.1:23593486-23611855 GCA_907173295.1 Fagus sylvatica | reverse complement strand
GTCGCCTAATACTTTCAACATTTAGCGACGAATTTTTTCGTCGCCTATTAATTTCGTCGCCTAAATAGTATTTGGCGACAAATTTCTTTTCGTCGCCTAAAGTTCATTTGTCAACGAAACATGGTTCGTCGCCCAAAAAACTATAGGCGACGAAACTTATTTTTGTCGCCAAATATTCTTTACGCGAGGAAATTTATATCCTCGCCTATTGAATTTCAGGCGACAAAACATTTCGTCGCCTATTGTTTTTTGTTTTTTTTTTCCAAGCTGTTAGGCGACGAAAATGTGGGTCGCCAAATGATATATATATATATATATATATATTAAATTAGGTTTTTGCATTTTTAATATTTTATACCTACTCATTACAACCTGTCATTAACAAATCAATTCATTTTCAACAAAATATCCATAAACAAATCTTCCATACATTCCAAAAGTAAATAATATTTAAATTTAAAATTATCATAAATACAATCAGTACAACAATTAATAGAAATGAAAAAAATGTCATCTAACAATACCAAAAAAAAAAAAAAGACTTCACACGAGAAAATATGTCTTCATTCCCCCAAGCTCATACAATCTGCACAAAATATTAAAAAAAAAAAATCAAAATATTAATAAATTCTAGGTTGTTTTGGTGAGAGAGAGTGTGTGTTAAAATCAATATAAAATGGCTTACCACTAGATGTATTTTTCTTCTTGATCCCTAAAAATCCAAAAAAAAAAAAAACTATAGAAAATTTTTCTTAAATTCATAAAATTGCCAAATAAAAAAGAAACCAACAAAAGTATAATATATCCCTGAAACAATGGCTTCACTCCTTGTCCAAGCGTCTATCCATATATAAAAAAAAAAAAAAACTATAGAAAATTTATACATCTTAAATCATCCATAAAATTGCCAAATAAAAAAGAAACCAACAAAAGTATAATATATACTCACAGTGAAACAATGGCTTCACTCCTTGTCCATGTAGCGTCTATCTCACATATATAATCAAACATTAGAAACTCAACAATCATGTTTCCAAATACACAAAAAGCAATAAACACTCCCAATACCAACTAAACCACCTTATAACACCATGCATGCTACCACAAAACCAAATTTAGCAAATATCAATTCCAAGATAAGAATTACACAACAAGAGGGTATGTTCTTTTAATTTTACATGAGAGGAGACCAAAAACAAGTTCCATGAAATTAGCAAAGAAGTAAATTAGTTAGTCATCATTTAGTCGAAAAAATTAAATAACTCTAAACAAACTTCATAACAACGCTAATTGAAACCTCTAAATAAACAAACTCCAATTAAAATCCATCAATCCCAGCAACCCACATGCAAAACCCAACACAAATCACTTAGCTAAAAAAATTAAGCAAAACCCATGTTACAAAAACAAAAAATTCCCTCAAATCATTCACATAGATATAAGCATATGTATATATTTTGAGCAACCCACATAGAAATTCACACACAAAACCCCCAAAAAATAGGATTCAGAATCAGACCGGCATGAAAATTCCAAGTCACTATATAAGAGTAGCATGTGTCCTAGAATTTTCAGCTCGAGTTAACATTTCTGTAATTTATTAAAATATTCACAAGTCTGTAAACTCAATTCTATCAAACAGCTCATTCCAAAAGAGTGTAACACACTTCTAAACATCATTTTCACTATCAAAACACATCAACATTTGATACTAATTTACAGAGACCCTTCATTATGTGTCTCAAACACAACATACAAATTTCAGTTCTAAATGAGCATCCTATAAGTTTCTAAAATTCATACAAGTCATCAATAACGAATTCGTCTGACAAATTCTAAACTTTTGTAAATAAATTCACTAAAAATCATATAGTCATCCGATGAGTATAAAACTTGTTCCAAATTGATCTAAAGGGTGTTATATTTCATTATACACATAATTGGTCTCAAAATTCCTCTTTTGTAATTTATGGAAAATTTTACAACACAAGGTGTACAAAACTGTCCAGTAGTCAGATTTGACCCGTTTTCTTGTAAATTCACAAATAAATATCAAACGATGGTATTTTCTTATGAAATTTAATACAAATATACTAGACACATGATATAACAATCCACAACAAACCGTTTTAGCATATCTATTTTCAATAAAATCAGAATTGCAATTTAAATTTACTGTTCACACAGCAGCAGAAAATTCAGCAACAAATTTGGTTCACTTTTAATAACTTAATAAACTAGATTACAATGCACCAACCATTCTCAAACTTTCCAGAATTACTCTAAATGAGCATACGGACATTTTTCGTGAAGGGTCCGTGACCCAATTCACAACCATTTAGAACTTGGTTCTCAATGGTCTCCGCAAGTCAATTTTCAGTTAAAAAACTAGATTTGCATCTACAATGCACCAACCATTCTCAAACTTTCCATCATTACTCTAAATAACCATACAAACATGTTTCGTGAAGGGATCATGACCCAATTCACAGCCGTTTAGAACTTGGTTCTCAATGGTCTCCGCAAGTAAATTTTCGGTTAAAAAACTAGATTTGCATCTACAATGCACCAACCATTCTCAAACTTTCCAGAATTACTCTAAATGAGCATACGGACATTTTTCGTGAAGGGTCCATGACCCAATTCACAACCATTTAGAACTTGGTTCTCAATGGTCTCCGCGAGTCAATTTTCGGTTAAAAAACTAAATTTGCATCTACAATGCACCAAACATTCTAAAACTTTCCAGAATTACTCTAAATGAGCATACGAACATTTTTCGTGAAGGGTTTGTGACCCAATTCACAACCATTTAAAACTTGGTTCTCAATGGTCTTCACGAATCGATTTTCGGTTAAAAATTGAGATTTGCATCTACAATGCACCAATTACTCTCAAAATTTCCAGATTTATTTTAAATAATAAGACAATTGTTTTTCAAGAAGGGTGCGTGACCTAATTCTCAATAAATCACAAGGTGCCACATGAATGTCAAAATTGCATCAAATGTGACCATCTAAGCATGTTTTGTTCCTAAATTGCACAAACCATCTTAAAAATGTTTAGACTCATTCTAAATGGCAAAATAAACATTTTCAATGAAGGGTCTATGACTAAATTCTTCACCATTTGAAATTTGATTTCAAAGGGACATTTCATCAAACACTTGGTAGACAACTTACATATTACATTACACATGGGTTTTCTTCACAAACCCATTCTTCCTACATACATTTATAGAGTTTATACACACAATCTATACTCTAAACATATTTCAATAGCATTCTCAAACAACAACAACACAAACCCATTACAAATTGGAGTATAAAAACACAAAACATGCAAAAATCAACTCCAAAACACACCCAATACCCATACATCCGAAAATTACATGAATAAATTTTATTAAATTCCAGATTTGAGTGTTTGATGCTACATACCTCACTTCTAGCACCATTAGAAAGCAGAAATTTAGAGAGATTCAGATATGAAACAACAGATCTGAAACCAAAATATGAGAGAGCTTTAGATATGAAACCAAAAAATGAGAAAAAATGAGATATATGTTCAGATCTGAAACTAGAAAGAGGAAGGAGGAGAGAGGCTTTCGGTGACCCAGTGGTCCTTCAACTCGAACGGTGACAGGGCCGAGATCAGCACCGGTGTGCTTTGCTCTTGCAGTGGTTGCTGGGGTGTTTGTCTGAATGAGTTTTAACTTGTTTGGTTTTTTGAAATCATATTTTAACTTGCTTATGTGTGGGGTGTTAGTGTTATTGAGTTAATTGGGTCAAATTTATTGCAAAATTTTAAATTTATGAATTTCTTATTATTAAATCACTTTTCATTTCTTTTTCTCTTTTTGTTTGCTAATTTTATATTTTTATTGCTTATGTTACCTTACATAGTTAAATACGAAAAATTATTTAAATGAAAAATTATTTAGTAGTCTAGAACTATAAATAATACATAGTTCCCCCTCTCACATGAATGGTGGGTCCCACAATATAAATGGTGAGTCTCATTAATTAAATTCATGGTAGGACCCACCACTCTGTGAGAGAGGGACTACACATTTACTAGTATTTAAGTACGTAGTACGTAGTATGACATTACCTTTAATACGTAATATATCTAGTATTTAAGTACAAATATATCTATTAATAATTAAGTACGTAGTATGACATTGTCTTTAAGTACGTAGTATATCTACTAATTAAGTACGTATTATGACGTTACCTTTAAGTACGTAGTATATCTAGTATTTAAGTACAAGTATATCTACTAGTAATTAAGTACGTAGTGTTTTTTTTTTTTTTTTGATAACCTTGGATGTCCGGGCCAATTAAGTACGTAGTGTTACATTACCTTTTTAAGTACGTAGTATATTTACTAGTATTTAAGTACGTAGTATATCTATTAGTATTTAAGTACGTAGTATGTAGTATGACATTACCTTTTTAAGTACATAGTATACTTACTAGTATTTAAGTATGTAGTACATAGTACGTAGTACGACATTACTTTTTAAGTATGTAGTATATCTACTAGTATTTAAGTACGTAGCATAAATAAAGCTTTTACAAATTAAAATATATGTTACAATTGTTTTGCCAAAAGGAATGTCACAAGAAAAGATTAAGTAGATTAGTCATAGTATCAATTGAAAAGAAGATGTTGGTAGAACTTGAATATAAAAACTTAATTCGTATTTTACATCTAAAAATTTAAAGAGAAAACCACCATATTCATTACATTCGGCGACGAAAATCAAATTTCGTCGCCAAAGTGTAAATTCAAGTGATATTAGGCGACGAAAATTGAGTTTCGTCGCCGAATTGTAATTACAAAATACATTGGGCGACGAAATTTGATTTTCGTCGCCTAAATCTTAAAAAAGGCATACATTGGGCGACGAAAATAATTTTCGTCGCCTAAATGTTGTTTTTCATTACATTCGGCGACGAAATTTGATTTTCGTCGCCTAAATCTTAAAAAAGGCATACATTAGGCGACGAAAATAATTTTCGTCGCCTAAATGTTGTTTTTCATTACATTTGGCGACGAAATTTGATTTTCGTCGCCTAAATCTTAAAAAAGGCATACATTAGGCGACGAAAATTATTTTCGTCGCCTAAATGTTTATAGAAATAACTATCTATTCATTACTTCTAGAAATTTCCTTGTCTATTTGTTTTCTTGTTTAGGCTTGCACTGTTTTTGTCCCTTTGTTATGCTTACCAGCTGTTAACCAATAACATCTCTTTTGTTTATAATTTTTGAGAGTGTATAACGTGTCTTTGCCTCTTGAATTGGTATATAAAAAAGCTAGTATATAAAAATGGGTAATTCTACGTACCTCTAATAGATAAAATTTTACATTAATGATACCAATGTCACATATTATGGTATTTATCTCACATATGATGGTACTTATCATTTTTATTTATTATTTAAATTAATATGTATAAAAAATCAGATAGTACTAATATCACATTGGATAGTACTAACATCACATATAATGGTACTTATATCACATTTGATAGTAACAATTGAGTGGATACCATATCCACAAAAAGAATTTGAGTATTGTAGAATGACCCTATAAAAATGGGGGTCTTTCTACAATACCCACACTCTTTTTGTGGGTATGGTACCTACTCAATTGGTATCATTAAATGTGATATAAGTACCATCATATGTGATGTTGGTACTATCCAATGTGATATTGATACTATTTGATTTTTTCTATGGATAATTTTACAGTACCCATGTGGGTATCGTACCTCTAATAAATAAAATCTCACATTAATGGTACCAATGTCACATATTATGGTACCTATCTCACATATGATGGTACCTACCATTTTTATTTATTATTTAAATTAATATATATATAAAATTAGATAGTACCAATATCACATTGGATAGTACCAACATCACATATGATAGTATTTATATCACATTTAATGGTATCAATTAAGTGGGTATCATACCCACAAAAAGTACGTTAGTTACTATTCATTCCTAAAGTGATTTTTTTTAACTTAAATTCAGTTTTTTTTTTTTTTTTTTTTTTCCTATTCATTCCTAAAGTGATTTTTTTTAACGTAAATTCAGTTTTTTTTTTTTTTTTTTTTTTTTTCATTCCTAAAGTGATTTTTTTTAACGTTCATTTTTTTTTTTTTTTTCCTAAAGTGATTTTTTTACGTAAATTCAGTTTTTTTTTTTTCCTATTCATTCCTAAAGTGATTTTTTTAACGTAAATTCAGTTTTTTTTTTTCCTATTCATTCCTAAAGTGTACCAGCTTAATTAGGAACTGGGGTAAGGGTCGACAATACGTAGTATATCTACTAATATTTCAGTACGTAGTATATCAACTAGTATTTAAGTCCGTACGTAGTACGTAGTATGTTGGAGCGGAGGCAGAAAAAAAATTTTGGGTGGGCTAATTGCAAAAAAAAAAATTTGACTGGGCTAATTATTTAATTTAAGGTAATTTTTTTTATATAAAAAATATAGGTAAAAAAATTAAAATAAAAAATAAAACTTGGGTGAACGTGGCTACGCCATTGGTAGTATGACATTACCTTTTTAAGTACATAATATATTTACTAGTATTTAAGTACGTAGTACATAGTACATATATAGTATATCTAGTGTTTAAGTACAAGTATATCTACTAGTATTTAAGTATATACGTAGTACGTAGTATGACATTACCTTTAAGTATGTAGTATATCGATCTAGTGTTTAAGTACAAGTATATTTACTAGTATTTAAGTACGTAGTATATATATTTACTATAGTATTTAACTACGTACGTAGTATGACATTACCTTTTTAATTACGTAGTATATTTACTAGTATTTAAGTACGTAGTATGACATTAATTACCTATTTAAGTACGTAGTATATCTAATAGTATTTAAGTACGTAATATGACATTACCTTTTTAAGTACTTAGTATATTTACTAGCTAACGGTCATGACCGGATATATAACATTACATTTTTGTCAAGATAGACATTGGTTTCTTTAACAATTCATTACATTTTTTTGAGAAGAAAACTTTAGAGAATCTATTGAAATGAATAATCTGAATACAGAGTTTGGACTATGTCTGGAGGAACAGACTCCAACCAGACGAGTAACGGCTGATTATCTCGAGCTCGTCTTGCTAAAGAGTGAGCAACTTTATTGCCATCTCGTTTCACATGCATAAACTTAACAGATACTAAAAGTTGGCTTGCAAACTTGATATCATTTATGATGTGGCCATATAGAGTATACTGTGTTTCTAATTGGGATAGTGCCTTGACTATAGTTGTAGAGTCCCCTTCCATCTCCACCTCCTTGAAGCCTAACTCAAGTGCAAAAGTGATTGCTATTCTGGCTGCTGTAGCTTCCACCGCCTCCACCGAATGAGGAAAAGGAATTCTCTGACTGAGTGATGCCATTACCTCCCCCTGGGAATTACGGTAATGACCCCCACCCCTGCCTCTCCCGTATCACTGAAAACAGCACCGTCATAATTTATCTTAACCCATCCCCTTGCCGGTGGCCTCCAGCTCGCGGAGCCTCTAGACTGGGTCTGAGAAGCTGTCTGCTTGCGGGTTTGAGTCGATCTTTCCTGGGCTTCAATGAATTCCTGCAATAAGACATTTGTTCGATGCAGGAGAGAGGCAATTGGATCAACAGGTTTATTAAGTCTCATGATGTTTCGGCGATACCACAAAGACCAGGAAATCATAGCAAACAATTGGAGCTCCGAATGTGAGAGATGCTGAGCACAGTTGAGCAGGAGATCTTGAAAGTCTGAATATTTATCTCTGAATAACTTATGGCTCCATGACACGGAGTGCCAAACTTGCTGGGAGGTTGAACAGAGCCAAATAACATGGAGTGTCGTTTCCATGTCCGAGTAACAGCTGGGGCAAATGGGGTCCTCAATAACATGACGTCGATGGAGATTTTGCCGAGTTGGGAGGGACTCGTGGCTAGCTCGCCATAAGAAGTGGCGAACCTTGGGTGGCACTTGTATAGACTAGAGAGTGTGCCAAGCCTGACCAAGTAGGGAGGTGTCTGATGGTCCTGGATCGGCCCTATGACTCTCATCTAAGAGAAAGTGGTACCCACTGCGAACCGCATAAACTCCATTCTTGGTCCCTCCCCATATGAGTGTATCGTCTTGACGGTAATGGCTTAGAGGAATCTTGAGAATTATCTCGGCTTCAAACGGTAGAAAAGTAGCAGTGACTAGTTCCTTATTCCAGGTATGGGACTGTGGATCAATGAGGTGCCGAACCAGGTGAAGGGTTGAATTCGGTGGGTGTGGGGAGATAACCGCATTATGAGGAGTACTGGGAAGCCACCGGGAGCCCCAAATGCTGATGTTATTCCCTGAACCTACACGCCATATAGTCCTTTTCTCAAGCAGATTTCGAGCTCCCAATATACTTTTCCATGCATAGGAAGCTCTAGAGTTTAATGGAGCTTCCAAGATTGTGCAGCGTGGGAAATATTTAGATTTAAAGACCTTGTAGAAAAGCGAGGTCTTATTGTGCAATAATCTCCATACCTGTTTGGCAAGAAGAGCTTCGTTGAAGAATTCCAAACCCCTAAACCCAAGACCTCCATTTGCTTTGGATTTACATAAAATATCCCAAGAAACCCAATGCATTTTGTTCCAGTCACCATTTTGCCCCCACCAAAAACGTCGAATTAGGACTTCAATTTCCTTAATCAAACGTTTTGGAAGACGAAAACAACTCATGGCATAGGTGGGGATTGCTTGTGCCACTGATTTTATGAGGATTTCCCTACCTGCTTGTGAAATTAACTTCTCTTTCCAACCCTTCAATTTACTCCAGACTCTTTCTTTGATTTGAGCAAAAGTTGAGTACTTGGCTCTACCAATAAAGGAGGGGAGGCCCAAATACCTCTCATATTGCTTGATTGCAGAAACTCCCAGCATATTTTGTATAGTGGCTTGGACTCTTTGGGGTGTGGACTTGCTAAAGAAAATAGTAGTCTTCTGCCTGTTAATTTGCTGTCCTGAGGCATTTTCGTATTGGTTGAGGATATTCTGGATTCGAGCCACTTCAACTGGTTTGGCTTTGCAAAAGAGTACAGAATCATCAGCAAAGAACAGATGGGTCAACTTTGGGCCACCTCTGCTAATGGAAACTCCCTGGAGGTCGCCTGCAACCTTTGCCTTGTGAATTAAAGAATGTAAGCCCTCTGCACATAAAAGAAATAGGTAAGGCGATAAAGGGTCTCCTTGTCGGAGTCCCCTAGTGGGTTGTATATAACCATGAGGTTCCCCATTGACTAGAATAGAATATGACACAGTGGAAATGCATTCCATAATAGTTGAGACCCATTTATGATGAAAGCCCATTCGCTCCATGACACATTTCAAATATTGCCATTCTACCCGGTCATAAGCCTTGCTCATGTCAAGTTTCAAAGCCATAGAGCCAGAGTTACCTCTTGTCTGGTGCTGCATGTGGTGGAGAGTCTCAAAAGCCACCAAGATGTTATCAGTGATCAGTCTACCTGGAACAAATGCACTTTGGGATTCCGACACAATATGAGGGAGTATGGTTTTAAGTCGGTTGGCCAGCACCTTAGAGATAATTTTGTAGATAACATTACAAAGGCTTATTGGGCGAAACTCAGCAACTACCTCTGGGTTCTTGACTTTCGGAATGAGTGTAACATAGGTATGATTGACAGCTTTTAAAATTTGCCCCGAATTTAAGCTGGCCAGAACTGCTTCTGTGATATCCTCTCCAATGAGATGCCAGTATCTTTGATAAAATACTGGGGGGAGGCCATCAGGGTCTGGTGCCTTGAGGGGAGCCATTTGTTTCAGTGCTTGAACTACTTCATCTGCTGTAAATACACTTATCAACCTGCTATTCATTTCTGTGGTGACTGAGGGTACAATATTTTCAACCACTAGCTCTACTAAGGCAGGATTAGATGTCATAAACAGGTTGCTATAATAATTCACAAAAAGTTGTGGTACCTGACCCTCTGATGTTGTCCACATACCATTCTGATCCTTGAGTTTATGCACCTGGTTCCTGCGTTTTCGCTGTGTAGCTCGACAATGGAAGTATTTTGTGTTTTGGTCCCCTGCTTTCAGCCATTCGGCCCTTGATCTCTGTCTCCACAGTCTCTCTTCTTTTCTCAACAAGTCTTGGAGCTGTCCTTTAAGGTGCCTATAGTGGTCATGGTTTAAGCCTTTCATTGACTCGGCTTCTGCCTGTTTCAGTAAACTCTCAACTTCCAGAATCTGCTGTCTAATGTTGCCAAAATGATTTCGGCTCCATGCCTGAAGACCCCGCCTGCATGCACGGATCTTGCCCATTACGGTATACATTGGGACCCCTGTTTTTTCAGCTCGCCAGGACTCGGCTATGACATCTTCACAGCCGGGATTTGATGACCAGACTTCCTCAAAACGGAAGGGTTTTCGATGCAACTTCCTCATAGGTTCAGTGGTTACCCAAAGCGGTTTGTGATCCGACCATTGAGCCTCTAAGTGGTGAACTCGGGTAGTTGGGAAAGACAGCAGCCAATCTGGGGTTGCTACTGCTCGATCAAGACGCTCCCATGTCATGTCACCTATACGGTTATTGGTCCATGTGAAGCTCGGCCCTGTAAAGCCAAGATCCACGAACCTACAATCATCAAGAACATCACGGAACATCTGCATCTGACGATCCGTCCTACCATGTCTGCCTTGCTTCTCTTCAAGTCTCACTAATTCGTTGAAGTCCCCCATGCAGCACCATGGGATTGTAAATTGAGACTTAAGTCGTCGAAGGAGATCCCATGACGCCTCTCTATGCTGAGTTTCTGGGGCTCCATAAAAGCCCGTAAGCCTCCAAGCATCCGGCTGAGATTCATTAATAATGGCGTCAATGTGAAAAGGAGAAAAACTTTGCACTCTAAGATTTATTTCTTGCTTCCAAAACATACATAAACCCCCACCTTTATTTCTACTATTGGCAACAAATTTATTCGCAAATTGTAATCTACATCTTAAACGTTCCAAAGGGCCTTCATCCTGCCATGTTTCTATGAGAAACACAACAGTGGGATCTTTTGCAAAGCTCAAAGACTGGTGCAGTAGACCTTCTCTTGACTTGTCCCCTCCAGGATACAACAGCCCAACAGTAGTTGTTTGGCTCAGACCCAACTCTGCACAAGTAGATGAGCCCAAAGCTCCACTAGAATAACATTCTTTCATTGCCTGAAATTCTCTCAATATGTGCTCCAATTTTTTTGTGTATTGTGTTGTGTGTTTTTGACTGATGGTGATGGAGTTTATTTATAGGCTAATTGGGCCTCCCGAATTTAATTCCAAATAATCTGATGTGGCCCGGAATTAATCCCCAATTAATCTGATGTTGGGTCAGTTACTAAGACTATTATTTGAAATTCTAATTATTATTAGTTGGCCTTTTAATTAGATGGGCTGGAGTTATATGTGTTAATGAGTCTGATGAGGAGTTATAGGGAGAGTTAATGAGTACAACAGCTAGCCCATTTAGTGAGTCAATGTCTGAATATTATTTCCTTAAATACGTGTATAAATATGACAACTCACTAATGGTCAATGACAGATTTTTTCCTTAACAAAAAGGTAACTATTAACTCACTAATGGCTAGGTGAATTTTTTCACAATGTATTTGGACACATTAACACAATAGTTACATGGACTTATAAATATATAATTTTTCTCTCCCCTTATCAACGTGGGATTCATTTTTTTTCAAAACACTAACTCCTCACTTTAAACTCATTAACCACATGAAACTCTCATATCTTCACATTTAATTTTTTCAATTTAAATTAATATTATTTCAAATTAATATTAAAATGTTACAACACTTTTCTATACAAAGTACTGATTGTTACTATGTGGATTTGGCTATCAATTAGCGGGACTCCAGCTCTAGTTTCTTCAAGGTTAACCCTTAGCTTCTTCTTCTTTATTTTTTTTTTTTTTTTCTTATGAGTTTTGGTTTTGATATTGCATTTTCTTTGAAGTTGAGGTGTTTGTTTTCACAGGCTCTCGATACACTACTATTTGTGACGCCTTCTTGCATTGGAGGAAGGTATACATTGTCTCTCTTTATCCGTGTCTAACGCATACAAAGAGGCATATTTGTTTTGTGTAAATGTTTGAATGTTTTTGTTTTACTAATATCTCTTACTTTCATGAAGCATATATGGAACCTTTTGCTATGCCTAATTCCATTGGATAGTATGGGTGCATGTCTATTTATTGAGGAATAGGAGTTTATGGATAAGGTTCCTTGCAATTCTTCTTGGACTTGTAGGAAAATCTTAAAATTGAGAGATGCTGCCAGACTATACATTTAGCACAAAATAGAAGGGGACTGTTTGTTTCTATGTCATGATTCATGCAATCCGGATGGGCCTCTATTTCCAAAATTTGGATTAATATATGAATCTGCTAGCCTCTTTTGATGCAAAGATTTCTAATGATATTATGGATGGCCAGTGGAGGTGGAAACCAGTTAAATCAGAGGATTTGATGTTAGTTCAAAGCAAACTATTCCAAGTAGAGAATAAGAATTTTGATTCTGTACATTGGAAGCTGTCTAAATTTAGTAAATTCTATTGTGCTTTGGCATGGGAGGATATTCGAGCAAAGCAGCCCTCCTGTTCTATGATGGAATCGTGTGTGGTTCCCTAGTACTATTCTAAGCATTCTCTCACACTCTTGATTGCAATTAGGTATAGGCTAACTACTAGGGACAGGCTTCCTAGTTCCTAATTGGGAAAAGACAACATTATATAAAACCTGGATAGCAAAACTGGGACTTCTCACATGAGATAAATCAAGCATGTATTTTCAACTAGCATTTGTTCACTAGGTAAAACTTGACACTAGACAATATTGAGATCGACATATGTTGATCCCAAATGTATGTGAGAGTGATGTTTGCATATACTCTTACACAAAGATACATCTCCAGCTTCAACCAAATTTCCAAGGGCACACTGCTGGTGAGTCATTTTACCCAATCCCATTGACTCAGAGTGAAGGGAAAGACTGAACATGGATAAGAAGTAAAGACAAACAGCAAGCTATGAATGAAAGGCAAGAGAACGCAATTGAAATATGAGATTTATTTCCTTTGATTACTGTGCATACAGATATGCTCTTTTACACATTCTAAATTACATAAAATTCATAAACGAATGGCTTCTGACTGAACCTGCAATTCACCTTCCAAAAACTCACTCTCAGCCACCCCAACTCCCTGCAAACCAATGTTGATTATGTTATTTAAGCAATTAGGAAGATCAAAGGGTTTCATGTGCTTCTCTAAGGGTCATAAGGCCCTAAATGGTTTAACAGAGCACTACATGAAAACCATATTTCTGAAAAATAAGAGTCATTAGATTTTAACATTAGTTATACATTAAAGAGGAATGTTATCATAGAGTCCATGAGGAGGTTGTTCAAAAAGACAAAATATGGTAATGCATCATGTCTCCAATTGGTAATCCTCTAAATTGCACTCTTAGATTATACATTTCCCCCCCTATAGATCAGTTACACACGTACCCACTTGGTTTTGAGCCACGACCTCAACTCTGACCGTGTTCTTACAAGGGGAGAATGTGCCATTTGACCTAGAACTCATTAGCTGCATATTTTTATTTTCTTCCAGAAATAATCTTTTATCCCAAATTCAACTCTCCTATATTATTGTGTCCCTTACAATGTCATTAGTCATCGTAATGACAATAATCAACAAGCTCTGATCTAGACAATATTTAAGACATGCTGGCAGTCCATTCAACTTTCAAGCCACTCAAATTTTAGAGCAGTGAAAACCAAAAAATAATAATGAAAAAAAAAAGTTCAAAAAATAAAAAGATTGAGGAGGGTCACTAATGGTGGTGGACACAGTAGAAAAACATACCATGGGATCCCCGGACTTTTTCTCATGAAGCAGTTGATTGAATGCGTCATCATCATGAAGTATTTTTGCTCTGCATCCAGGAGCATCCACAGACCCAACAGCCTCTTCATCAACCAAAACTGCATTTATAGTATCGTTTTCCACCCTGATGTCTGGAATCTATACATAAAATGAGAAAAAAGAATGATTCCATTAGGGAGTGATATATTGTCATAATAGACCTTAAAGCTGAAAGCTAACATTTATTTAAGGTCATATGGAGTGAAGGAATCAATCAGAATACTTAGGCCATTTCACTCAAGATGGGTAAGTGATTAATTAGCAAAATTTTACCAAATAAGCAAGGAATATTCATCTACCACGGTTGCTTTGCTCAAAAAAGGGGATAAAACAATGTACATGCCTATTTTTTAACCAATATTTGGATTAGGCCCCTAATAAAATATTTGGGCTTAATTGAACACTTAAATAATTGGCCCAATAAGCCCAACCCATTTGAATATCCTAAACAACATTCAATAAATTACTTGGGCCTATTTTCAAAGTGCCTTGACACTATTTTAAAAGCCCACAACCCGAAACACGAAGCCCAACCCACTAAAATACCCTATACAGCACCCAATAAACCATACGGGCCTATTATGAGAGAATCTTAGCACTATTCATAAGCCCAAAGGAAACTCACATAAAGCCCATAACCCAAAATATGTTTATAATATGATTATTGGGTCTAAACACTATTGGGTTCATTGAGGAAAATAGCTGGAGCCCAAGTACTAATCTGCCCAGCACCTAAATAGTCGAAAACAGCTCACCTGTGGGCCCCATGTAGTCTGAACTGAAGCTGACAAAGAAAGGGCTGCATATCTGCTACTGGTGAAGCCCACACCATGTCCTATTTTACTAAAAAAGAGAAGAATAGCAGCATGCCATCTTCTCCAACGTGACAAGAGCAACCAAGACACCATTTTCAAATTACTCCAAGCAGCTCCAGGTCATTTCAGTTTTCATCCAACTGGAAACCATGAGTTCTGGTACTGTTCACGCAGCAGATTTCTGCATAACAGCTCAAAGACTACTGGCAGCAACCAAAATGCATGGGAAATGAGAAATGTGATGGAAAACCCATAACCATACCCATTCCGATCCCAAAAGGACTCAGGGAGTAGCTCCCACGGCCCAGACCCGTGAGGAAGCTACTCTCCTTATGTTGATCTGACTTGAGAAGTGTGGTTTGGTGGAGGGGAGTGAGTCCCAAGATTTTGGCAACCATGAACTGCTGTCCTTAGGTCTGCTGGGAGGCATGATGATGAGTTTATGGAAACCAAAGTCACATGAGACATGCATAGACCTGACCTTACACAAAAAACCCACCAACAAAACAATGAGTGCCTCTGACAAAGCCATTTCAGAGGAGAAGAAAGCCTTACCCTGACATTAGGGAAGGACTATAATCATTTTTACTTATGCTATACTCTCTTTGACAAAACATGTCATAGAGGATTAATTCTGAAAATCAATAGGCTTAAGGAAAACCATAATCTCGGTTTTCCCATAAGATTAAGCCATGCTAATCATTCCTATAAATAGGACTGATTGTATTCTTAATAAGGAGGATCAATCAGACCAAGAAACACTCCCAACAACTCAAGAAATTACCACAATTAACCCAACACAAGAGAAAAGGCTTTCTCTAAGAGCCAATTAGCCCACTTCTGGGATTCACCAAGAAAGAACCTCGGGAAATATACGTTTTGAGGTCTTTTCCAACTTAGGGATACCAATAAAAAACCCAGAAACACAATACCATCCAAAAAGGGTTAGGATTTATCACTAAACCTCCTTTATTCCCCAGAAAGCTCTCCTGGCAGATGTCCAGGCCAAAAATCCTGGAATGCTTTGTTAGGATCACCATGGCTTTCCATCACTGATTTAGCTCCATAAAAGGCCTAAACACATCTTTCTCTCACCCTTATGCATGTCTCATCGGGGCTGACTCTCTCCCACCAAGTCAACCCTCTTTTAGTCTCAACAAATTTATTACTGTTCACTGGCCTTGTGGCAGATGTCAGCAGCAGTGCAAAAAACACATATTTGAATCATGCTGGTTAAAGTTATGCAGTTTCAAGTCCAATCCAACTAAGGAACAGTGAGAGGCCCGGCCCAACAACTGTTCTTTGAATTTCTTGTTGGCAACATCACCTTGGTAAATCTTCTTGATCTTTGTTCACATTTATTTTGGGCTTTGGTGATCTTGGCTCTCAAATATCTTTGGAAGGTGTCCCACTAGCCCTTGGGCTGAACTTTGGGCCCTTGGTTGAATTTTGGGTTCGACTACCCCTCATCTCAAGACCCAAGCCCACGTCGTGATCGCCCTCGGCACGCCACGTGGCATTATCACAAAAACACCCCTCACAAACAAAAACCAAAAAAACATAGTTACATACAATTATAATGACTAGGGTAGATACTAGGACCCTACTATATCTCAAACATTGCTTCTGTAAGAATATTTTCTAAAATGGCTCTTAAACCTCGGGCACCAGTGTTCTTTGCCAGTGTTTTCTTTGCAATCAATCTCAAAGCATTCCCAGTAAAATGTAACTTGACCTGAAATTTTATTGACAGACAAGCAGTACCAAAAGTACCACATAGAGGGTTACCACATCTGCAATAAAAAATACTGACCACAGAAGCAATGTTTCAAAATCTTACATTGTTCATGCTGAACATCTTCTTGTATTGCTTAGCAAGAGAATTTTTTGGTTCTGTGAGTACCTATCTTGCATAAATAAATCATTTAAAAAGTTAACTGCTTCCTTGTCAACCAAAAAAGGGAGAAAACCAACAAATTCTAGACTTCCAATTTCTAGAATTACTGCCTGGTAGAAGCACAACTTTGGAAGCAACATCATATGATTATTGTATAAAACAGAAATGATAAAACATTTTGGAGTTTGAGCCAATTAGGCATACTAAAGTTACAAAACTGCAAATACAAAACCCCATTTATCCCTCTGAGACTCAGTGAGCATGTTAAGGCCCTAAAAAGTAACTGACACAGAAAAATCTTAACAGATTAAACATTAAAATGACAGAACACACCTGAACAAGTTGGTCTTCATTTAAAGCTGACAAACTCACTAAAATTGGAAATCTTCCAACAAATTCAGGTATGAGGCCATATGCAATAAGATCACTACTTTCTACCTACAAGTTCATTAAAAACCCATAAGGCTAGATAATGAGAGGAATCAGAATATGCATTGCACAGAAAATATAAAAGCAGGACGCAATCAATGAGAATATTAAAAAAAATTGTAATCATATTGGGTGGATTCTCACAGATTCCAACAATGAGGATGTCACTTCAGCATTGGTCGATCCACCAGTTCTCATGTTTGCACGAACTGGAGCTCCAAAGCCAATGGAAGAATCTTGTCGTCTGGAAAAAAGAACGTAAATATTTAGAAGTCCCATCACAGGAGAAGCCAACAATAGTAAAAAAATATTCTGTTAACATCCAGCACAAGAAAAGTATTACCTCTCTGAAATCGTCTTACTCCTAAATCAACAAATGCTCCTACCACAAATGAAAAGTATATTTTTGGTATCCATCTGTGAATCATCTCTAGTTAAAAAAAGGCACAACTATAAGGAAACATAAATCCAGATCTAACGAGCTGTCAAAAATATTTAATTATTTGAAATTTACATTCCCACAGTTCCTAGTAAAACTACATAAATTTCAAAATATTTACAAACTATTTCCAGCAATTTCATGTGGCAAGTGCCTAGCATAAAACCAAGTTCTCCAGGCATGGTCAGTTCCAGGTGCACTTGAGTGCTCCTTTTGCCTATGACTTGGGCACTTGGCAGATATAATTGCATGAAATAATATCAATTATATGAGAAAAACAGATAGTTTAGATCCAGCATACCTGAATGAGATCACCACGAGGATTCTTCCGAGCTCCTCTATCGGGAACACTCACTATCTGACAAAGAAAACTGAAGGTGTTAAAAATTAATTAAGACAAATATAGGGCTAGGAATAAAATAGGAAGCAAAGTTGGATTTGAGATATTTATTTTACTATATTTATAGCTATACTTGATATATTACAGATCTGGATGTGGACGTAGGCAAGTTGCCAAACCACCTAAAATCATGTGTTTTGTATTCTGCTCTATTTATCATCCAACAGTCTCCAATGGATTGAGATTCATTGTGCGCCAAGGTTTCATTTGCGGTTCTATTATAACGTGAAAAAATCAACACCTTCAATTGGCGCCGTCTGTGGGGAACTGCACTTCAAGTTTTGGCGTTGTGATGTCTCAGTTCGTCAGAAAATTCAGGGATGAAGTGAGTTTATTACAGAGATTCAA
>OU015761.1:23534368-23593471 GCA_907173295.1 Fagus sylvatica | reverse complement strand
GTGAAACTTTCTCCCTGTCGTCGCCGGTGGATGTAGGCATATTGCCGAACCACGTAAATTCTTGTGTTCTTTATTTATGTGTTTGATCTCTTTCTCTTTTCTTTAATCTTACGCAAACAGTTAATTTTCACAACAATTGGTATCAGAGCTGTTGGTCGAAACAATGGCAATTAATGCTTCTATTGCGACGGTAGGCCTAGTTAAGTTCGACTATATATATAAGGCTTTAGGTCTTATTAGTGTGCCACAATATAGAATAACTAGAGAAGGGTTTCTCTAGGTTTATTCTTGGTGAGAGAGAGGTTAGGGTGTAATTGGGGTTTGGGTTCTTTGAGAGAGTCCTGATACCACTGTTGTAATCTCCTATTTTCTTAGTGAAACTTTCTCCCTGTCGTCGCCGGTGGATGTAGGCATATTGCCGAACCACGTAAATTCTTGTGTTCTTTATTTATGTGTTTGATCTCTTTCTCTTTTCTTTAATCTTACGCAAACAGTTAATTTTCACAACAATTGGTATCAGAGCTGTTGGTCGAAACAATGGCAATTAATGCTTCTATTGCGACGGTAGGCCTAGTTAAGTTCGACTATATATATAAGGCTTTAGGTCTTATTAGTGTGCCACAATATAGAATAACTAGAGAAGGGTTTCTCTAGGTTTATTCTTGGTGAGAGAGAGGTTAGGGTGTAATTGGGGTTTGGGTTCTTTGAGAGAGTCCTGATACCACTGTTGTAATCTCCTTATTTTCTTAGTGAAACTTTCTCCCTGTCGTCGTCGGTGGATGTAGGCATATTGCCGAACCACGTAAATTCTTGTGTTCTTTATTTATGTGTTTGATCTCTTTCTCTTTTCTTTAATCTTACGCAAACAGTTAATTTTCACAACAATTGGTATCAGAGCTGTTGGTCGAAACAATGGCAATTAATGCTTCTATTGCGACGGTAGGCCTAGTTAAGTTCGACGGGACTGGTAACTTTGGGCTATGGCAAAGAAGGGTGAAGGATCTGTTAGTGCAGCAAGGTTTGGTGAAGGCTTTGTACGGGAAGACAAAGAGACCAGAGAAGATGACAGACGATGAATGGGAAGAACTAGACATGAAGGCGGTGAGTACAATTTGGCTATTATTGGCAGACGAAGTTATGTACGATGTCATGGAGGAGAACTCAACTACAGGGATTTGGTTGAATCTAGAGAAAAGATATATGTCCAAATCCCTCACGAACAAACTGCATCTAAAGCAAAAGTTGTATGGGCTTAAGATGACAGAGGGTGCGGACCTGAGACAGCACATCAATACCTTCAAACAAATCATTAGTGATATGTTGCGAATTGATATAAAATTCGAGGATGAAGATAAGGCGATGATGCTCCTAACCTCCCTCCCGGCTTCCTACGAACACCTGGTGACGACCCTACTTTACGGAAAAGAAACTCTGGAATTAGAAGAAGTTTCAGGAGCCCTGTTGGATCACTACCAACGGAAACATAAGGATTCAGCTGAGAGTTCTGGTGAAAGGCTAATAGTAAAGGGTTATCAAGATCGTGGAAGGAAGAAAGACAAGGACAAATCTGCTAGGGGAAGATCTAAATCCAAGAGCAAGGCAGTAAAGTGCTTCAAATGTCAAAAGAAGGGGCATATGAAGCGAGACTGTCCAGAATGGAATAAGGGGAAGGAAGAGTCCTCTACATCTGTCAACGTAGTAGCAGACTCGGAATCTGATGGTGACATGCTTTCTGTTTCATCAAGCACTGACGGTTTGAACAATTCTTGGCTTCTGGATTTCGCATGTTCTTTTCACGTGACTCCCCACAGGAACTGGTTCGACACTTATAAGTCAATTAATTGTGGTTCTGTTCGAATGGGTAATGATGCTGCATGCACAATTATTGGAATGGGAACAATTAAAATTAAGATGTCCGATGGTGTGGTGAGAACATTAGAAGAGGTTAGACATATCCCAGATATGAGAAAGAATTTGATTTCATTAGGAACCCTAGACTCAAAAGGCTATAGCTATAAGTCTGAGAATGGGATAATGAAAGTTTCAAAGGGTGCTATGGTTGTGATGACAGGTCAGAAAATAAGTAGCAATGTTTATAAATTGCTAGGAAATACCATTCTAGGTGGAGTTGCTGTAGTAGCTGAGTCTGAGGATGATGATACACTCTTGTGGCATATGCGGTTAGGGCATATAAGTGAGCGTGGTATGAGGGAATTGCACAAAAGAAATCTGTTGACTGGGATTAAGTCATGCAAATTAGATTTCTGCAAATATTGTATTATGGGAAAGCAGTGTAGGGTGCGATTTAAAACTGCCACACACAAGACAAAGGGTATATTGGACTACGTGCATTCAGATATTTGGGGGCCAGTGAGAACTCCTTCGAAAGGAGGAACTCAATATTTTATGAGCTTCATTGATGATTATTCTAGAAAAGCTTGGGTTTATTTCTTGAAGAACAAGTCTGAGGCTTTTGCTAAATTTAAGATTTGGAAAGCAGAAGTGGAAAATCAGACTGGAAGGAAGATAAAGTGCCTTAGGACTGATAATGGCACTGAGTACAGGGATGGTGATTTCTTGAAGTTCTGCGAAGAGTATGGTATCAAGAGACACTTCACAGTACGGAAAACTCCTCAACAAAATGGGGTGGCTGAGAGACTTAACAGGACCATCACAGAAACAGCTAGATGTTTAAGGTTGAATGCTGAGCTTCCTAAAATTTTTTGGGCGGAAGCAGTGGATATGGCTTGTTATATCATCAATCGATCACCTAGAGTTGCACTTGATGGGAAAGTCGCTGAAGAAGTATGGACAGGACAAGAAGTTGATTACTCTTTCATGAGAATATTCGGGTGTCCCGCATATGTTCATATCTCAGGTGAAGACAGGTCAAAACTCGATCCAAAATCAAAGAAGTGCATCTTTCTTGGTTTTAAGAAAGGGGTAAAAGGGTACAAGCTTTGGGATCCAATTGCACAGAAGGTGGTGATCAGCAGGGATGTAGTGTTTGATGAGAAGTCAATGACAAAAGCATTCAAGGAAGAGAAGTCTCAAGCAGCGGAAAGCAGTAATAACATTGGTAGATCAACAGTGCAGGTGGAGCTTGATGAATTGGAGTCTCAGTCAAATGAGGAACCTCACAGTAATGATCAAGAACAGGATAGCACCAGATCAGATAGGCCTAAACGCAACAAAAGACCACCAGTCAGGTATGGTTTCGAGGATCTTGTGTCTTATGCTCTACTTACCAGTAGCGAGGATCCTTCTACATTTCAGGAAGCAATTGAAAGCTCTGAAAAGGATAAGTGGATGGAAGCTATGGTGGAGGAGAATGAGTCTTTGAGCAAGAACAAAACTTGGGAGTTAACAGAACTTCCAAAAGGAAAGAAACCTATAGGTTGCAAGTGGGTGTTCAAGAAGAAGGAAGCAGTATCAGAAAAAGAAGGGGAAAGATTCAAGGCACGATTGGTAGCAAAGGGATATTCACAGAGACATGGGATTGACTACGATGAGGTATTTTCACCTGTAGTCAGGCATACATCTATTAAAGCAGTATTGGCTTTGGTAGCAGATCAGGATATGGAATTGGAACAACTGGATGTGAAGACGGCTTTCCTTCATGGGAATTTGGAGGAAGAGATTTTCATGGAACAACCAGAGGGGTTCAAGCAACCTGGTACAGAGAATCTTGTCTGCAGATTGAAGAAGTCACTTTATGGACTCAAGCAGTCTCCTAGACAGTGGTACAAAAGGTTTGATTCGTATATGATCCAGATTGGTTATACCCGTTGTGAATATGATTGCTGTGTATATGTTCGTATACTTGAAGATGGTTCTTATATTTTTCTGCTACTGTATGTGGACGATATGTTAATTGCTGCTAAGAGCATGTGTGAGGTTAACAGGTTAAAATCTTTGCTACACAAAGAGTTTGAAATGAAAGACTTGGGTGCTGCTAAGAAAATTCTGGGTATGGAGATTCGCAGGGACAGAGAGGCAAGAAAGCTGTGATTATCTCAGAAAAACTACATCAGGAAGGTGCTTGAAAAATTTAGCATGTTGGATGCTAAGCCTGTGAGCACACCATTGGCGAATCACTTCAGATTATCTGGTAGTCAGTGTCCAAAGAATGAGGAAGAAATTGAAAATATGTCAAAGGTTCCATATGCTAGTGCAGTGGGGTGCTTAATGTATGCAATGGTTTGCACAAGGCCGGATTTGGCTCATGCAGTGAGTACTGTTAGCAGGTACATGGCGAACCCAGGGAGAGAGCACTGGAATGCAGTTAAGTGGATTTCCAGATACTTGAAAGGCACAGCGGAACATGGGATCTTATTTTCAAGACAGCCAGGGACTAATTCAGTTGTAGGGTATGTGGATGCAGACTATGCAGGTGAGGTGGATGACAGGAGGTCTACTACAGGTTATGTGTTTACACTATCAGGAGGACCTATTTGTTGGAAATCTACATTACAATCCATAGTAGCCATGTCCACTACAGAAGCTGAATACATGGCTGTAGCTGAAGCTGCAAAGGAAGCATTGTGGTTAAAGGGGCTAGTCAAGGAGTTTGGTTTGAATCAAGGTGGAGTTCAGATGCATTGTGACAGTCAGAGTGCCATTTACTTGGCAAAGAATCAGGTTTATCATGCTAGGACGAAACACATCGATGTTAGGTTCCACAAGATAAGAGAGTTGATTGTTACAGGAGATATTGTTCTGGAGAAGGTGCACACTTCAAAGAATGCAGCTGATATGTTGATAAAGCCGGTTACCACAGCCAAGTTCAAGCATTGCTTGGACTTGGTCAATGTTAGTAGCTTGTGATAGCCCTTTGGGGCTATGGTGGCGGCGATGGAGGAGAAGTTCGTGAGGCTTGACCAATTCAAGTCAAGGTGAAGATTTGTTGAAGTTGGCTTGAATTAGAATTCCATAGTCCACCACCCTTGTGTTATTCTAGTGGTATTAGAATTACTCAATGACCTATGACTCACGGCAACTTTATGCAAAGTCCTTGTTTTGGTAGGATTCAGCAAAACCCCTTGCTATATATATAAGGCTTTAGGTCTTATTAGTGTGCCACAATATAGAATAACTAGAGAAGGGTTTCTCTAGGTTTATTCTTGGTGAGAGAGAGGTTAGGGTGTAATTGGGGTTTGGGTTCTTTGAGAGAGTCCTGATACCACTGTTGTAATCTCCTTATTTTCTTAGTGAAACTTTCTCCCTGTCGTCGCCGGTGGATGTAGGCATATTGCCGAACCACGTAAATTCTTGTGTTCTTTATTTATGTGTTTGATCTCTTTCTCTTTTCTTTAATCTTGCGCAAACAGTTAATTTTCACAACAGTTTTGTTTGAGATGTGTGGCTGTTTTAGAATACGTCGACTTCCATTCAACACTGAATTGAAGTGCCACAGGTTGTGCTTCTACCTTTCTCTACTGACCTCTAGAATAATTCTTACAATTTTTCCATGAAAGTAAGTAGTTTCTATATGCCTTGTCTTGGAATTTCAACCCCAGCCCAGTTGATTAAAACTATGGATTTCTATAAACGTTTGATTGTGAAGTTTGATCAGAACTAACTTTTTTCATAATAGCTGGGTCTTGTTATTTCTTTTCAGTAGGGTAGCTTGATTTTCAACTGAATAGTGCATCTTCAGTGCTGTAAGGAAACAAAACAATTACATTTAACATATCCTCAGTGCATTCTGCACAACAGTCATCGTCCATTGTCTGTTTTGAGTTGGAATAAACCAACATTTTGTACAAGAATCCTATAGATGATCAAAGCAAGTATGCACTGAATGAATGTCTTTAGGTATATTTCATCGATGAAACCAGGAGCTGGATGGGCCAAGGTACCTATCCAATGCTTCAAATCCTAGTTCTCAGGACAATCAAAATAGTCAATTGAAAATTCACTGTCAGAAATGAGCTAGCTGGATAGCAAGAAGAAAACAGAAAGCATCAGAAGTATGCAACTGTTAGTAGTTTTATAAGATGAAGTGCGCTTCATTTTGATTTAATTGATGAAGTCTTGTGTCATTGTATGAGAGGTTGTTGTGTCAATTTGATGAAGTCTTGGACAAACCCCTATACACTAAAGAAGAAAGAATAAGACTTTCAGAGGAGAAAGAGGACTGCATTGGTAATACCTGAAAAAGCCTTCAATTGATATGCGAAAAAAAAAAAGGGTCAAAATGCAGTTTTTTTTTTGGTCTCTATACATTTAATTTGATCATTATATATTAAATTGTGTCAATTTTGTACTTCATAAGTACCACACATGTGGATCTGGTTCATAGATAAAAAGTATTATTAGCAAAAAAAGAAATTGACAATATATAGGTGTTCATTTGGAGGGTTGAAAAGAAGGCAAAGGTGATGATTTTAATTATGTGAGGTATGTCTAATGCACCATATAAATTTCCCAAGATCAAAGTTTTATTGATTAACAAACTAAAGAAAGAAAATATTTATAAATAAATACTCCTGATAGTACGAAGATTAAACTTTAATAATTAGTGTATCCCCAAACAAATTATATGCTTTGTTTATAATTAGAGATCTTCATTTAACATAAGGTGGTGCTACATTTTTACCCTCTCTTTTTTCACAGCATACAAGTGACAGACACCACAAAAAATCCGTCAGCTGTTAATTGTTAAAGACCAAAAAAATTGCTGTTTGTTTGTGGGGAGGCTGAGCTCGTTCTTTTTATTTTTATTTATTTATTTTTTTTACTGTTCTCCTCCTTAGGTTGCTGAATACAAATCTCCTCATTGTTGTCACTGAGTCAATCTATGTATAGTGGAAGCTAATTATAGACAGATAATCCTAACAAAGGTACAAACTCCATAAAGCTTGGGATAAAATATAATATATTAGTTTCATTGATCACATCCTCTTGACATCCTAAAGCACACACACATTGAACCTAAAAAGAAATAATAAAAAAACCAAAATTACAAGACAATGGATAACCAACACTAAGGTGGGGTGTAGCTTGGATCGGCGTCTCTTTCATTCGGAATATTAGAACATTATGATGTCGTTTACTTAAATTGTTGACCAAAGTTGCCACTAGTTCCGAACAATAGAATTATTCAATAGCCTAATAGCCTCCAGTTTTATGCAATTAGTTTTATGCAAGAGCCCAAAGATGGATTAGTTGCAAAGGGGCGTTATGGAATCTAATTCGTTGCCTACTGAGCATTAAAATAATAACCCAGTTTATGAATGTAAACTGCTAATATTTCCATAAGGTCATATGTTGGAATTTATGTATCATTCCCAAAAGTATGTTGACACTGTTTTAAGTAGACAACGTGGGGCATTAAATGTGAAATTAAGAATTCACAAGAATTCAGTCATGCCAAAGGGTGGGAATCCATGTATTTAGAAAATTCAATTGAGATGGTACAGGCTAACATTGTTTTTTTTAGAATATGTTACTAATATCTCTAAATTTAAGGCCTATTTAAAAATTATATAGGTATATAGATCTTTCTATTAAATCTCAGTGGATCCCTCTATTAATATCCAATTCAGACCATATAGTTTAAACCCACAATTAATGCATAGAAAGAGAATAAGTGGGAGAAGAAGGTTACTCGGCATGAATGACAAATGTTGCCAGCTGCATTGTGGAGGTTTTGAGAGAGCAGTTAACTCCAACTTGGGGGTTATTTAGCCGCTATTCCATTCTTTTTTATAGGATGGATCAATTATGGAAATTTGACATATGCTTATTAAGGTAATTTCAACACATAAGGAAACTTTTCACAATTTCCATACACATGACTAATTAGTCATGCGTGTGTTAGGATGTCAAGCGTGATATGTTCCTTAATATTGGAAAGGAAAGGAAAGTAGGTAGGCATGCTTTAATTTAGAAAGGAAAAGCAAGGCATAAAATATGCTTTCAATTTAGAAAGGAAAGCAATCAGGCATGATATGTAGCTTAATATTAGAAAGGATGTAATTGGCGTACCGTTGATTTTCTACATTTCAGATTCTTTTTTTGTTTTCCCATCAAGCACTAAGCACTTTCCCAACAATCTCCACCTTGACTCAAATTCCATTAATTACTCTTCATTCCTTCTGGAATACCTCCACCTTAATCAAAGCATTTCAGATTCTTCTTTTGTTTTCCCGTCAAGCACTAAGCACTTTCCCAACAATCTCCACATTGACTCAAATTCCATCAATTACTCTTCTTTCCTTCTGGAATACCTCCACCTTAATCAAAGCATTTCAGATTCTTTTTTTGTTTTCCCGTCAAGCACTAAGCACTTTCCCAACAATCTCCACCTTGACTCAAATTCCATCAATTACTCTTCTTTCCTTCTGGAATACCTCCACCTTAATCAATGCAAACCTTCTTTGACTAAGACCCGGATTTCCACCATTACAACCCGTTTGTCTCTATAGGTTCAATGTTCCTTGATTCCATGGTGGTGAGATAACTCAAGTCGAGTTGACGAATCCACACTTGTTGTAATTTTTCACTCACACTCTCTCTTTCTCTATTCTCACATTGTAGCTTTTCAACTTCATTTTTTCTCTTTTTGTTTTTATTAGGTAATGTTGATAATTATTTTATCATGGATAAAACTTAGGTACAGTTCCTTAGGTTAGGTACATTAGGTTCCCCAATTAAATTCAAACAAATTGTTGTATTAACCAATGAAACACAAACAATGTTATCTTTTTCAAGAATATTTAAATTCAATGTATTTGAATTCAACTAGGAACCTAATGTACTTGACCTAAGGAACTGTACTTAAGTTTTACTCTTTTATTATTAACTTGTATATTAAAAAGATATGGCATGCTTTAATTGGACAAGTTATAAAGATGGCAGTGTAGGCTTATTTAACACATAACAACCATCTTGAACATAGATAAAAGGGCTCAAATAAAAGAAGTATATAACATGAGGGATGAAAATCCAAAATTTTAAATTTAAAGAAACAAAATCAAAATGATCGCAAATTTAAAAGAGTGTAATTTACAATTTAAACCTTTTTTTTATTATTTATTTATTTATCACAAACATGACTATTAAAGTATTTGAGTAATCTATTTTAAAGTGACATCAATTGAAATGAGTGATTCACTAAGAGTCTTGTAGCTCAAAAGAATTGACTGGTTCCTTTATGAGGAGAATTAAGATTCAAATCTCTTCATCTCTCACTATCGAATTTAGCGTTGAAGGGTTGGAGAAGGAGGTGTCAGTGCTGGCTCAAGGATCGGAGAAGGGGGGGTCGGGTGGGGGGGGGAAGAGAGAGAGAGAGTATTTTGGGAGTAGAAAAAAACTAATAATAAAAAAAATTAAAATATATTAAAATAAGAATAAATAAAGAAATTAGAGAGTGCGATGTAGTTGTCTGTCAGTGTGTGAATAGTAAACTAACTAAAAAAAAGAAGAAGAGGTGTTTTAGTTAAAAATTGGCTCAAATTATGTAGAGTTTGATAAAAATGCTTTTATGATGTCAACTTATATCTATTTCTTTAACATGAGTAAATGTGAGTTATAATTGTCAAATTATGACCACTCTCATTTCTTCTCATTCCTTACTTAATTTTTAAAACATCCAAATAAGAAGTAAGGATAATCATTCACCTCCCCTCATCCTCTTCCTCTCCTTCCTTTCATTATCCTCTACTTTCCTCTTCTTTCCTTCCAAACTTCCAAGCATAGAGGATTGGTCCTTAGTCCTCCCATCCAGTTGATAAGAAAGTTTATTCTTATTTGTCAAAGTCCCAGTTCCAGAATTACGTTATTTAGGGGCTCACGACCTTCAGTCAATGAAACTATTGGTCAACTGGTGTTAAGACCCCACCCCTAAGACATGCCTACTTGTCTCGGGTCTAACCTTATTAGATTACACTCTATGCTTTAATCCTTTTACTATAGTCCTTTCATTATAGTCCTTTTAATTGTAAGCTTGATACAAGCTATCCCAGCTGGTACACAGTTGTTAAGAGTGTGCATTATAGGGTTGTACTGAGTTGGTTACACTCTAGGCTACCCTCAATTGTACCTAAGTTGTTAGTGCATTAACATGCTTATACCTAGGTTGTTATGATCTAGAAGGGCCAATAGGAAGCTTGATCTCAGACAGCCAATGAGAGGCTAGTAAGCAAGCTGGCCATGCATACCTGAGTTACTTAAGGTCATTCATTTGATGGGCATAATATCATATATGAGAATTGATTAAAATTGTTTCCTTCTTTGTTTACTTGGAGATTGATCATCTCGAATTGATCACTTTTAAATACTGAATTGGTGAGATTAATAGAGTGTTGGAGAGTAATTCTGATAGAATTATCAAGATTCTATCAACTGGACTGCTTACAATTACGTGTTTTTGGGGCTAGACTGCTTACAATTATGTGTTTTTGGGGCTGAGGACTTGTCTTTGATGAATTGTTGAATTGACTATTGGACCTTGTAACTTTTTCGTATAAAAATTAAAAATAGAGAGATTGATTTTAGAATATTATATAATTTTTATAAATCGACGTGTTATTAAATTATAAAAGAAGTTTAAACATAAAAAATACTAAAATTACTATAAATTACTATAACGTACAATCTGACATGACAACTTACACATTTAATTATCATGCCAATCCTTAATTAATTAAGGATCTCCTTGTAATGTTGACATAAAAATAGAAAATAAAAAATTTCTGATCTCCTTATTAAAAATAACCGAGAAAAGCAAATTGCCGAAGAAAAGGACATCGACGTAGTTTGAGTTCACCAGTTCTGTCATCGCCAGTTTTGCAATATTGGACACAATAACATAGTCCTCCATTTCATCTCGATTAATGGTTGTACTTGTACATATACACTCTTTTAATATCTTTTATGTTAGATGAGATACGTAGAGGAGATGAGGAGAAACCATTTCCTGAAACACTCATTTTCTTACAAATCAGGTATGTTGGACCTTAAGTGATTTTATTCGGTTATTGGGACACTTACATCACAAATATGATTTGATTTGGTTCCTCAACACGGGGGATAGGATTTGGAATTGGATTTGTCCATACAAAACTCGTGGGGTCTAAGCATTTTCATCTGCTTCTTTATAATTTTTTTACTTTATTTCTTCAAAAACTCACTTTAATTCATATAGATATGCGCATATCTAGTCTACGAAGTTAATCAAGATTTTGGATGAAATTGTATCCATTACAGGAGCATATATTTCTTTATAATTATACTAGATTTCTGCAAGAAATCTTATTACATAAGTTATGCTTTGTACTTCATAGTACAAATACCCACATGTATTTAACAAAGCATTACACCTTTAGGTGTATGGACTACATGTCCAAATATTTCATATTTTACTCATGAGTTTAGCTCTATTTGAATTCCACATTGGCCAATCATTTCTACGTCGAACTTTTTCGACGGTTTGTGGTTCAAATTCACCGTCATTACTTCTGGTAATGTTAAGAGAAAATATATTGTTGACAATAAATTTATTTCTATCCAATATTTCTCCTGTATAATATTTCAAGATCTCGAAATTTCAAGTACCATTTTTCTCTCCAGGAGATTCCACTTCAGGGGATAACTCTTTAGGAGTTTCCTCTTTTGGAGGTTTATTTTTAGGAGATATTGTGCACAATTTTGGATAGAGTAATTATATTATTGCCTGTTTCATGGGTATAGCCTCTTCATGGGCTGTGACTTATTTTTCTTTTACAAAACTATGTTATCCAATACTTTACAAATAAATAATGCTTTGAACTTAAAGTTCGCATTGATTTATGTAAGGATCAAAAGAAGATAGTTCTGTCATGCTTTTGGCAACAAATTTTCTCCCCCTAATGGTGGGAAGACTATTTCTCGTCATGCTTCTGGCACCGACTTTTTCATTGAAGTCTATCTTCATAATGGTGACTTAGAAAATTTATCATGTAATATAGCATACAACATGTAATAATTGGTTTGCAATATCTTACAAATAATTATTTGAACTTAAAGTTCACATTGATTTGTGTAAGGATAGTGTTGTCGTGCTTCTGGCAACGACTTTTCTCCCCCTAATGGTGGGGAGACTATTTCAAAATTATCATGATTGTATATAATGAAATTCATATCAAAATGTAATCAACCAAGTACATAAATTCGAATCATGTAAACACATTATCAATATACAATCATTACCATTATTTCAACAAGGAAATTAGATCAATTTGAGATATGATGACCCTTGCCGTGTTCCTGAAGTGCAGATTAATTAAGCAATCAATAAAGGATATGGGTGGACACCAATATACAAGTATCTCTCTCTCTTCTGTCATACAAAGTCGCAGGAGTATCAAGAGTGTATGCCAGAGATCTTTCCAGTGACTTGGATGAGGAAGATATATTAAGAGTATATGCCAGAAATCCATTCATTGACTTGAAGGATGAAAGAGATATTTCACCTAAGAAGCATGGTCAAAGATAATCTTGCTTCGTAAGAATTTGATAAAAAATAATCTAACTTCTGTCTGAGAAAATTAAATTGCTGATTTTATGAATCAGTTTGTGATGAATCGTTGAATTACGTGTTTTTGGGGCTGGACTGCTTACAATTACGTGTTTTTGGGGCTAAGGACCTGTCTTTGATGAATCGTTGAATTGACTATTGGACCTTGTAACTTTTTGGTATAAAAATTAAAAATAGAGAGATTGATTTTAGAATATTATATAATTTTATTATATAATTTTTATAAATCGACGTGTTATTAAATTATAAAAGAAGTTTAAACATAAAAAATACTAAAATTACTATAACATACAATTTGATATGACATCTTACACATTTAATTATCATGTAAATCCTTAATTAATTAAGGATGTCCTTGTAATGTTGACATAAAAATAGAAAATAAAAAATTTCTGATCTCCTTATTAAAAATAACCGAGAAAGCAAATTGTCGAAGAAAAGGACATCGACGTAGTTTGAGTTCACCGGTTCTGTCATCGCCAGTTTTGTAATATTGGACACAATAACATAGTCCTCCATTTCATCTCAATTAATGGTTGTACTTGTACATATACACTCTTTTAATATCTTTTATGTTAGATGAGATACATACAGGAGATGAGGAGAAACCATTTCCTGAAACACTCATTTTCTTACAAATCAGGTATGTTGGACCTTAAGTGATTTTATTTGGTTATTGGGACACTTACATCACAAATATGATTTGATTTGGTTCCTCAACACGGGGGATAGGATTTGGAATTGGATTTGTCCATACAAAACTCTTGGGGTCTAAGCATTTTCATCCGCTTCTTTATAATTTTTCTACTTTATTTTTTCAAAAACTCATTTTTTTTATTTTACCTATCAACTTTTACAAAACACCTCACAATCCACTCTTTATTTTATAATACATTCTATTAAAATATTATAAAACAATTCTTTATTATTATTATTTTTCCCGTACACCCCAAACACCAGCAACCCACCGCACCCCACGCTAGCAAAGCTTCAAAACCATGACAACCACCAGAAAATGCAAAGATTCAAACACAAATCTTCAATCCTTACCCACAAATCAAACACAGATCTTCAACCACCACAAATGAAGAGGATCCTAATCCAAAAGGGAAGGGTATGGTTGCAATGGGAATGGGGTGGGCAGGGAACGAGTTTAGAGGAGCAGTAATTTGGTTGGGGGGACAGATCTGGCAGCCATGGCGAGTTTCCACAATTATGATGTAGAAAATGTGAAGAAATATTTTCCCTTATTAATAACCTAGGAATTTAATTATTAAATAGATGATGTGAAACCCTCCATGTACGCTGCCATATCTTTGTAAATTTTATGTAATACCTTTAGTAGCATGTCGTAAATTAAACTTATGTGATAAAATTTGTTATATTTTTATTATTTTTTCTTTGATTTTGAATTGTTTATCTATGTTTGGCTAGCCATTTAAGTCAGTTTTTTAAACTTATTTTTATGAGCCCCAATTTTTTATTTTTTATTTTTTTTCCTTTTTTCTGAAAAAAAAAAAAAAAAAAAAAAGAAAAAAAAAAAAAAAGTACTTTCACTAGATAAGCCATTAATAAAACACATCCAAACGCATATTTTATAAATCTGTCATTTAAGACAAGGTGATATTTTGTATATCATGTTCAATTGAGGTTCATTGGAAAATAGAAAGAAAATCTTTCGTGTTTCATGAATTAAAAAAAATGAAATTAAACATACCTTTTAATAAAATTTTGGTTCACATATATTTATTTTTATTCAAAACCAATATTCTAAAATGAATTTTTAACATAAATGAACCAAAAATGTTATGAAATTTTAAACAAAATGAGCAATTTGAGCATTTCTCAAAATTTAATAGGAAAAAAAACCGTATACATGGCAAGTTGTGATTGGTGAATATAAAGTGAAAAACAAAAAGTGAGATAAAAGATTTATATTCATGTCATGTGGTGCATTCCTTGACTTCTACTTCCAAATTAATTGTTGTTTAGCACAAGGCAACGTTTTCTCTACTCCACATTTAAGGCATTTCTTGACTTGTTGTAGTTTGTATCCTCCTCAGTAATATATACATGTAAGATTCGGATGCCACCAAGTGCATGGGTACTTCATTTGTCACTTGTAATTGCAGATTGCTCTGTCTAGCATTTCTCTTATTTTGGCTCCTCGATCGGCTCTTTCTGTTGCAACAAGTAAAATGACCTCCCATATATATATAATAAAGATCCACCTCATTTCCTTCCTCCTCTAACGCCTTCCTCATTTCCTTCCTCCTCTGACGCCTTTTGTCATTCCTGTCTTTGGACAACTCCCTCTCCCGAGCTCTTTATTAATTTCTTCCAAGACAAAAGTTGGTTGATCTTGGTCTTGCATTACATCATCCACCTGGGATTTTCTCTACCTTCCGCCTCACCAACCAAAAAATCAAAGATTGTTTGTTTGTTATGGCAAGCAAAGCACTAAAAGTACTTATCCTCCATTTCTTATGTTTGCTACTCTTCCTGAGGCCATCATCTTCTTCCTACCAGACAGACACATTAGTGCAGGGTCAGGGGCTCATGCTTGGGGAGGAATTACTTTCCACTGGAATATTCTTTAGACTAGGATTTGGTTGCTTTAGCAAATGTTACTTATTAATATGGCGCAACGACAAACGTGCACGCTTGGAGAATATAGTGTGGGTTGCCAATCGAAACACTCCAATATCCTTTGACGCCTTTCCAAGTCTTACCATTGATGATTACGGGACTTGACAATTTCTTACGAGTTAATTTGTACTATATTCAGAAGCCAGGCTAACGAGTGGTAATTTTGTACAAACTTGGAAGCGGGTTTTGTGGCAAAGCTTTGATTATCCTAAACACACTTCTGAGGAATGAAACTTGGAGTTAACCAGGAGAGGCTCTAAGTCATGGAGAGGCGTGGATTTGCGGAAGGGTCCTTCACCTTTGGGTTGGACCCTAACCATACAAATCAATTGGTCATCTTGTGGCGCCAGGACATCTATTGGACAAGTGGGTCTTGGTACAACGGGTCTTTCAACTCATCTTCATCACTCCTAACAGATTCCTACTGCGATTTTAGCTACATATCGAATGAGACTGAAACATCCTTCACCTGTGTGAGAAAAGACTCCACACCTTTATACCCACAGTTAGCGATAGATTACTTGGGAGTACTTTCTGATGGTAGCGGTACTCTAGTTAATTGTACTACTTCTGATTTCTCTAATCCAAGTGAAGGATGTGTGCCGCAAGAGCTTCCTGAGTGCAGGAGTCATTATCATACATTTACACCGTACTCCGGTTTATGGGATGACATAGATGGATTCAGATTTGATGAAGGTGACAACCTGACCCTTATGGATTGTAAGTCCAAGTGCTTGAATAATTGCTCTTGTGTTGCCTATGCCTCTACAAATCAGGATGCCCAAACTGGCTGTCAGATTTGGTGGAGATCACCTAGACAATATTTTCTGCAAGATTTTAATGCTCCACGGACAATATACGTCCTTGATTCTGAAGGTAAGTCTATTTAATTCATGCTCCACCTATCAAACTAATGCATATGATTGATGTATTACATGTACATATAAAGAGTGAAAACATACTATATGCATGGCTTTAATTTGTAGGATTGATTGGAAATTCTTTAGTGCCTTCATGATAAAATGTCTGTCATTTGTGATACACTAGCTCTTATTTGTAGTAATACTATAAATTACAAATATTTTATTACAAATGACATACATATTATTACAAATGGCTCTCACTTACCACACATGACAGATAAATTATTATAAATGACAAATATATTACAATAAATGACACCCCATTGGACCATACACCCACCCGACCAAAGTCACCCTAGGATTGATAACCTAGCGGCTTGGAGAAGAACACGGTAGAAAACTGTAGGCACAAATATATTGTCGATTCCTAAAGTTTACACGTGCATTTTAATCCTTGAAATTTAAAAAACGAGTTCTATACTTCTATTTGTCCTTCTCTCTAATTTGGTTAATTTTCTTGTGTATTTGGCTAATGTTACAATGAAGTAACCTATTTTTAATAATGTGGCATCTGATTTTGTTTTTAAATAAAATGCACAGTGGTTTACCCGTGCCATCTGATTTTTTTTTTTTTTATAAATAAAATACACAATGGTTTACCCAAACTCATTTTACTAGATTGAGATCCTAAAAGGTATTGCTTGGGCTGCAATACCTCGAACTTACTCACAATTTGTTTTTGTTTTTGTTTTTATATATTTTTTTGTCCTTTTACCATTTTACCCTTTTACTTATTAACTTTTTTAATTCAAAAGCTTTTGAACTTTTAATCTCAACCCTTCAAAAGTATTACAGCCCATTTTACCTTAACCCGACCTGTATTTGCCTTAACCAATTTGGTCTTTCAAATTTTCCCAATGTTCATAGTGATATTGAAACCTAAATTAAAATTGCCCATTTGAAACATTAGGTACTAAAAGCACACTAAGTATAAGTTTTAGGGACCAATCAATGTATTTGGCCCAAACTAAATTAATGAATTATTTTGTTGATGGTAAAAATAGATAGATACACATTATAAGTTATAACCTTTAATTGTTCTACATATAAAACACTTAAAACGGAAACAAAAGCAAAAACAGACCCAATCAGTATTACACAAATATTTTCTTCTTATGACTATCCAATTTTGTTCAAACTCACCTAGTAACATAAATTCCTCTGACAAATAACCATTAGAGAAGGATCCATAATTTTTTTTTTTTTGAATTTATCTGATGTTTAAATTATAAACAAAGAGTCCTAACTTTAGAGAAAGAGAACCTTAAAAGATTTGAAGCTACTATAGGTCAAAGTCGATCGAAGCAATGAAAATTCTATCAGTCTTAATTTTGATTTCTATAGCACATGTAGTCCATGCATCTAAAAGCATAGTACTTGAAAGGAAAAATAATAAAAAATGAATAGAGATACTATTGCTAGTCGAATATGAAAAATGAATAGAGATACTAATATGAAAAATTTGTTTGTCATGTAGATGTAGTTGAAAATAGGTGGGCATCAAGTGCAAACAGGTGGTGGATATGGCTCATTGTGGCAGTAGGGGTAACTATTATCACCTTCTTATGCTTCTTATGCTATGCAAAATTGAAAAAACACAAAACGGCCGAAGGTAATCAATGCTCTATATTAATTATTGAGAATCAAGTAGCAACAAAATTGAAGTACTTATATTTTGCATGTATGTAAATAGGGGAGAGAAAAAACAAACAAGAGATGCTCATAATAGAAATTGGAGCCAATGCAATACCTTCCGCTGTACATGACAAACTAAAGAATCAGAGTAAGGATGGGAAAGCTAGTGATGAGTTGCAAATCTTCAGCTTCGAAAGCATTTCTGTTGCTACAAGTAATTTCTCAACCCAAAATAAATTAGGAGAGGGTGGTTTTGGACCAGTTTATAAGGTTAGTTCTTTAACTCTCTCTCTCAATAAAATTTGAATCTACCACTCTAACTTAACCCAATCCTCTCTCTTTATTTCTTTATTTAATTGGTACAAAATTTGAACTAATTAAGACCTATCCTAGCTAAGGCAATCCTTCAAATCAATAAATTAGCACTTGGGTTCAGCCCAATGGCTAGTTACGTAGAATCTCGATAGAAAATTAAATAATCTAAGTGAGACCGATATAAGATTATGTCAATAAAATATGATTAACGCAATATACTTTCAGGGTAAATTACGTGATGGCCAAGAAGTAGCAGTAAAGAGACTCTCGAAAAGTTCTGGGCAGGGAATGGTGGAGTTCAAGAATGAAGCTATTCTCATTGCCAAACTCCAGCACACTAATCTTGTCAGACTTTTAGGATTTTGCATTCAAGAAGAAGAAAAAATACTAATATATGAGTATATGCCCAACAAAAGCTTAGACTTATTCCTCTTTGGTAGGAAATATGTTCATTATTAGGAAAATTTTCTTATATGATTATATTTTTCTTTCTCCTTTATATGAAGTCAATCAATTAATACGTATCATTTGCATGCTATTATTTTCTACTCTGAATCAGATTCTACTAGGAAGTGTTTATTAAATTGGAAAAAACGCTTCAACATCATTGAAGGCATTGCTCAGGGACTTCTTTATCTCCACAAATATTCAAGAGTAAGAGTAATTCACCGGGACTTAAAAGCAAGCAACATTTTGCTTGACGAGGAGCTAAATCCAAAAATATCTGATTTTGGCATGGCTAGAATATTTGGATTAAAAGGATTAGAAGAAAACACAAATAGAGTTGTTGGAACATGGTAAGTATTCATTGCATTCAAGCAAGAAATATTTAATTCTATTGTGAGTGTGTGTGCATGTGTATATATTCTTGTTCAAACACTAAATTTCATTGTTCAATTATTATTTCAGTGGTTATATGTCCCCGGAGTATGCCATGAATGGTATTGTTTCAATAAAAACTGATGTATTTAGCTTTGGAGTCCTACTACTAGAAATCGTGAGTGGCAAGAAAAATAATAGGCACTATCACTTTGATTATCCGCTCAACCTTATTGGATATGTAAGTTTCTCACTTAACTTTTCTTAACTTATAAGTGGAATTTTGAACTTAATACTTAACATTGTGTGTATAACTGGACTTGTGTCAGGCATGGCAATTATGGAATGAAGGAAAAGGTTTAGAGCTGATAGACCCTGCTATACTAGATGAGTCATACCCTCCATCTGAAGTATTGAGATGCATTCATGTTGGTCTTTTATGCGTACAAGAGCAGGCTACAGATAGGCCCACCATGTTGGATGTTGTTTCTATGCTTTTAAATGAAACTTATCAACTCTCTTCTCCAAAACAACCCGCATTTTTTATCAACATTATTGCAGAGGGGTCATTAGAGGTTTGTGAAATTAAGCCAGAAAACTGTTCTATAAATGATGTTTCACTTTCTGAGATGGAAGCGAGATAAATAGTAAAATACACTAATTATGTATGAATGTAGTCGTTATGGACATGCCTATATGATAAGGGCTATATGTGATTGTAACTAGACAAGCCTGGATCCATGTGATTAATGATTAATTAGGAGTTTTAATAAGGAGTATATGCCTATACCTAATTAAGTTTATCTTTCTTCTTGTTGTAAGCAATTAGAAAGATTATTGATGCTTTTTGTGAGTTAATTGATTTAATTTTTGGAAAGTGTCCTAGCTCAATTTTTCATATATGAATTTTTTTTTTGGTCAAATAAAACTTTCATTAAAACAAAATAGAAGCTCCATCCACCTTCTAAGCTTCCCAAATGTTACTTGGAAGAAATGAAGAAATACAACAGTGATTGTAAAAGAAGGAAGTTCTAAGGGAGGAGGCAGATTTTTCCAAGGAGTGTGCAACACCATTAGCCTCCCTCCTAACCCGAAAGAAAGAACGAAGAAGAAAAAGATTTACATAATTCAGTAATATTGCAGACTAAACCAGAAATGGACCAATTAACAAAACTCAGATCTCCATTTAAAGCATCAATGCATGTCTTTAAGTCTCCTTCTATGATGATATGTTTGAAGTCATCTTCAGGTGCCAATTGTGCACCCCAAAGTTGTGCAGCAGCTTCAGCCTGAAGTGGGTCACAAAGGATGTGCTCTTTTTGTTAGATATTATTATCCTTGGAAATAGTTGGAGTGAGTAATGGGTATATAAGGCCATGGGCAATCCTCATCCATAAGGCGTCTTTTGAGATTGAGTTAGGCCCATTGGACATATTTAACATATTCCCACTCCAACTCCCAATAATACAACTCCCCCAAAATGTTGTTTTAGTTTAACCAATTATACAACTCCTCCCCCAAATGTTGTAGTACAACCCCGTAATTCGGTATACCAATTTTCTCTCAAGCCAATCATCCGTATCTCTTCTCTTAAGCCGGTCCCACACTAGCTTCCACCATCTTACTTAAGTTTAAGGGAGGGTGTTAGAATTAATCATTCTTGGCGTCTTTTGGTTGAGTTACTTGGACTTTAACAGCCCAAGCTTTCAAAATCTGCCCATTCTCATCCTGGGCAACAACAACAAGTGTGGTGACCTCCTTAGAAATTGCAGCGTCAATGCTAAATTTTTTATTACTCCAATGGGTGGGCAATGCCAATGTGTGTGCTCAGTCAAATACCACGTATCCTCATTAAGGAAAACCACCAAGTTCTCCCTCACTCTCATTTCAAGGTTTTATAACTTAATCCTATTTAAACTAGGATCTCTATTTTGAAGACTTTATTTGGCAATCTTTTCGTGCACACTAAGTACTTTAAACCAAGTTCTACTTGGTTTTGATATTCCCAACACACCACCATCCTTGTAAACATATATATTCTCCTCTAAGGTTTTAGTTTAACACACACGCACCAATTTTGGTCTTTTGCACACTAGGTTTAGAAAATTAATCATTCTTGTGGTGTACTAGTTGTGGTGAGAGAGAGCTTTTTTTGTTGTATTTCAAGTTTGTGTTTTGTGAGGGTTTTGTGTACCCTTTTTGTATCTCCTTTTTTTTTTAGTGAAACTTTTCTCCTATACGACACCTTTGGACATAGGCATAAGGCCGAACTGCATAAATATTTTATGTTCCCAATGTGATTGTTTTTTATATTTCTATTGGGCATAAACCCACAATTATTTGCTACACACATAGCAAATAGGTGTCAAAACTTTTGCTATCTCAACAAACTAGTATCAAAGTTGTGCATTACTTGTTTGGATTGAGGGGCTATTTCAGTTTTGCTTTTGGCTTCCTTGTTGAAGCAACTAGATTGTTCCAATAGCCACCATATCTATTAGGTAGTGTAGTTATTTGTTTATTTGGGATTTTTTCGAGATAACAACAAACATTTGGTCAGCAACAAAATTCGAGATAGAAAAATTTAATTGGAAGAATGATTACAGTTTGTGGTGTGTAAAGATGTGTGTTTTCTATAGTGCAATAAGAATTATTGGGAATGCTAAAGGTCAAGGATGCTTTGCCAGCAAAGCTATCAAATGAGGAAAAGATCTCTTGGAATGGGCACATAGTGCAATTCAATTGTCTTTAACAGATGAGGTTCTAAGAGAGGTTATAAAAGAGAAAACTGTTGGGATTTATGCCTTAAAATCCAATTTGTGTAACAACTTTATATAATAAAAGAGTTTTATTTTAAGAGAATAAATATATAAACACATTTGAAATTATGTAAAGTCCATGAGATGCATTGAATGTGATTAAGGTATGTAAATATGATTTACATACAAAAGATATAAATCACAAATCCTTGTAAACTCATAAATTTATGTTCGTAGTCTTTGATGAAATTGAGTGTTTCATCTGTTTAGACTATAACATATTAATTACGATGATTTGTCATGATCATGGAAGTGGTGACTTCTAATTAATATGTTGATGTATTTGGAATACATTGAACTCGACCACCGTGAGTAATTATTCTACAAACTACTATCAATTGGATTAATTTACTCACAAATTGTTTAAGCCATTAACTCTAAATCCTGAGAGAATGGTGAACTCAAATGTAAAGTGTAGATTGTTTTAATGTATTGAAAGGGTGCGATCTTATATGGTCAAATAGATCCTGATACATTGGGTGATCACATGTAATATTGTGAGAACACTATTACTCAAGAAGGAATCCATAATCTCTTTTAGAGACATAAATGGTGAGTTTGGCCCCTCGTTTTCACGCTAGAAACGTGCGTTTTTGAATGAAAACGTAGAAAGCCAATCATTTGGCACTGCGTTTTTTAAAATTTGTGATTTTAAATCGCGCAGTATCAAACTGGAGGCTACCCCTGCGATTTTGAAAACACACTTTTTAAAGCAATTTTGACGAAATACGGAACGCATTTTTTATGTGTTCTTTACCAAAAATACCCCCAACCAAACTTAAAAATAGTAGAGGTATCAAATCGGTAATGAGCTGAAGAAGAAGAAGAAGAAGATGAGGAGCAAAAGTAGATCGGCTATGAGCTTGAAGAAGAAGAAAAGAAGGAAGGAAGGGACCAAACTTGACAATGATTACATTAGAAAAATAGCAAGATAACCTCTGTACCTTCGGCCCCATTTTTTTTCTTCTTTTTGAATCGTCTTTCTTCAGATTTTTTTCTTTTCTCTGTACCGCCAGTTTTTCTTCCATCTTTTCCTTTTCTTTCTTCAGATTTTTTACTTTTGTACATTTGTTTGTCCACCGGTTTTTGTTTTGTTTCTTTTTCATTTTGTATTCATTTTTTACTTTTTTGTTTTGTGTGGCCTTTGGTCCCTCCACGTTACAAATACTTTTTCAATTTTCAATGTAAGTCATTGCCAGCTACTGAAGTACAAGGACAAATTATATATATTTTGTTAGTCAAATTGACAAATTAACTAAGATAGACATTAAAAATAATTAACAAAAAAATGATTGGTAGTAAAAATAATGAGATATGAGCTTATCATTTTGAAGGGCTTTTAACAAATTATATTAGCCTGATAATAAACAAATATATATATATATATATATATATATAGCGATAAATTTAGTGATTAAATTGGAACAATATTTAGTACAGTATTGAAAACCTTACTTCAAGGGCAAGAGATTTGGATCACACATTTGAAGGGTTTGTAAGCATTTGAAAAATTACACTATAACTTAAGAGTATAGTCAAGTCCTTTGTGGTCATTTGTACCCGAAATAGCAATTTTAGATTAAAATTAACCAAACGCTCAATTAATAGAAACAACACTTTTTCATTAGTTTTGCCAAACGCTTAATTGTGATTTTCAAAATCGTGTTTTCAAAATCATGATTTTAAAACTGCACTTTTTCAAACAGCTAACCCAAACCCACCCAAACATTCCCTTGAGATAAATTTAATGGGAATTGATTATTCAGAAAGATGACCATCTATTTTAGTAAAGTTTTCCTAAAATTATATTCTAAGGAATTCGATTCCATATGAATGTAAGAATAATCAGGAGATTAAATTAGGGACTCAAGGAATAAGATGTAGTGACATTAAAGTGATAGTTTTTATTTAATGACTTTATATCACTATGGATGATTTAATGGAGGGGTTTAAATGCAATTAAAATAAGTTAAGGATACCTTGTGTAATTAAATAAAATCCTAGAGTGCAATTATATTCTTTTAGTGGAAAAAAATGTAATTAATGGTAACCTATGGGCTCGTTATTAGATAAGAAGAAGTCCTAGGCCCATTGGAGTTAGGGCTTTATTTTCTTTTTGGTCCCACTCCAAGTTATATAAGAAAAACCCCTAGGGGTCTGGTATTAACTTGATACGTTAGACGTACGTGAGATACAGAAAGATATAAAATTCAGCCAACATAATAGAAAGAGAGAAAAACAGTCTTCTCTCTAAGTTGCTGAAAATCTAGGATTGTATTCTTTACAAGTAAGAGCCAACACTCTTAGCCATCCATGTAGTCATTGGAGTGAAGACACTCAAGGGAGCAAGGAGATTCAAGTTTTCTTCAAGAGATCCAAGGTAGTCATTAAGGTAGAATGTTTAGAAATTTATAAAGGTAAGTTTCCTAAGATTAAAGTTTTTTCAGATTTGCTTGTGTCATGTGTAACATGCTATGAATGAATAGATCCAACTAATTTTCCGCTGCTATGTATGTGATGCATGTTATTACATATTTTATATGATGAGATTTCATATTTTGAATATATAAAACCAACAAAAACAATTGTAAGATTATGTTTTAGGCTATAAAGTCGGTACATGACTACGTCTTTCACAAAACTTGATTGACAAGTAAAAGGACCCAGATAGGGAGGGTCTATGACAAGAGATGCTAATTGATACCGTAAATGGACTCTAATTTGACTCTAAAGTATTAAAAACACCTAAGTTAAGGAAATAACAACCATCTAAAACTTCAAAAATTACATACAAATATCAAAATTAATAAATAACAAAATTTAAACTACATATTTTGTCCTATCTATTATATAAACTAATAGCTGAGGCCTTAGCTTTCTCCCAAGACATGTCACGTCAGATTTCTTATTCCCATAGCAATACACTCATGCCTCCCAAATTTTTACCTATTTTAATTCCTTCTAATCTATTTATAATATTATCTGTAGGGATTTCCTATCCAACCATAATTAATTTAGCAATTAAATTAATTATTTTTTCCTCTCTTTTTATTGCATGATTCCTCATCCAACACTACCTCTTTCCAATTCTTACTCTCTCTCTTCATCACATGGTTTTTCCCCCTTTCCTCTCTCTTCTCTCTCCTTTGGCTCCTCACCTCCCTACTAAATATTCTCATTAAATCCACACCCCTATTATTTCACCATCTTCATCACACGTTTCTTTGCTTCTTCTTTTATTTATTTTTCTCTTTTTCCCCTTCCTCTTTTTCTCTCACTCTCCTCCCCCCCGGCTCCTCACCTCCCTACTAAAAATTCCCATTAAATCCACACCACTATTAATTAGCCCCTATTAATTCGACGGTTTCTATTTTCGAATTTTCCTTTTCAAATCCCCCCTCTCCATATGAAAGTCTACCGTTATAAAATGCAAGTTTTCATACGTTATGAAATTTGATTAGTCATTTGACATTTAAAATTTTATTCATAAACGCATTAAATGCGTTAAAGACAATTAATCAATCATAATTTTTTTTTTTTTAACGCTTATTCCCATAAAATCCTCCATTATTCCTAAATGTTAAATGCTTATAATACCTTGGTTTTGTCCTATATATAGAAATGTCATACCAAGGAGATAGAGCCATAGAAGACAACGACGAGATAGAAGCCGCCTAACGTTTGGGCTAGAGAGAGCAATATTAGAAATTGTAGATGTTGACGTCGATGATCACTCACTCAGTCTCTCTGTTTTCTTACATTTTTCTTTTTTGGTTTGCTCGGTGTTGGTTTTTATCAAGTGTACAAAACTGAAATCGTGAAGGTCATAAACTTACTGTACAGATGTTGTCTCCATTGGTATGAAAGAAAAAAAAAATTAATTAATGCTTATTTTTTTAGTGTAAATGATGTTGATGGATGGTGAAGGAAGACGGGTAAACACATATGAGTATTTTATTGGTTTAAGGATGCAAGCTAGAAACCACTACCATTTTGCCTTTTTATTTCTTTTTTATGCATTTATTTTGATGGGAAAAATATCACTCACACATTAGCTATGCCAATAAGAAAGTGGAGTGATTATTCAGTAGTCCCCCTCCCCCATGAATGGTGGGTCCTACTAATTAAATTTATGTTAGGACCCACCATTCATGTGAAATGGGAACTATGCATTTATGTGTAGTCCTGGTCTACTGAATAATTTTCCAATAATGTGATTGATTTGGTTGCTACTCTAGGTACCATTTTGTAATCAAGTATACTTCTATTTTAGCTATCATGTGGCTATCCAAATAGGCAATGTAAAGTTATGCTATAAATGAAAATGATCAATTGTTTTGGACAAATTATTGAAGTAAGTAGTCCTATATTATATTTACTAGTTGGTAACTTGTGCAATGCACGAGAAAGTTTAACATAATATGATAATTATTAAAAGACATTTATTATTATTGTGTTTATATATAGAATATATTATAGTATTAGACACTTATTATAATTATGTTATATATATAGAACAATATATTCTTTCTATTAAAAAATATGATGTGTCAAGATTCTAATGGAATGTTTAATTATAGAATAAAATTTAAATTTAATAAGAAAATATATATTAAAATAATGAGATATAAATTTGTAAGATCTCAAAAGCTTATGTGGCGCAATATTATAAGGTTAACCAAAAGTTAAAAAAGTTTTGGGTTTACATTATAGTATAGATTTGATAAAAAATTTATTTATTTTTATTTTTTATAATATGTGTATAAATTTTGGTGCATCGCACGGGTTTACGAGCAATATTAATTAATTGTGCAAACTTCTTAATTTGCCTAAATTGTTTGATTCTCCTATAAAATCAGCAACTAGGGTCTAAATTATCTCACAAAATTTATAATTTTTATACCAAAATTAAATTAAATTGCAAATGATTTGGAACCAAAATCCACAATAATCACCCAACAATTCAAAAGACTATAATAATTAATGAATAATTCAAATCTGAAACCCACATCGGTCCTACATTGCTTCACTCTAGAGGCGATGCACAACGACAAATGATTTGTCATTGCAACTTGGTGGCGTGACAAGAATTTTTGGAATAATTCAAATCATTTACGCCATTAAAGCTACTCTGGAGCTCAAACTGACATTCACCTACCAATCAGCTTCTCCATCACCACTCTTCATTGCCTTCAAAAACAGCACGACCCATGACCAATTTTAAACTCAATTTTCCCATTTCCCAATCGAAGTTTTCGCCAAATCCCACCAAACCAAATCGTGGGTATACAAGAGAGAACATTTGTTTGGGCGAAAGGTTGGGTTTTTGGTGATGTTGATGATGACGGGTGAAGAAGCAAAAAGAGAAAGAGGACAAAAGGGTTTCAGTACTTTAATGGTGGCTTTGGGATTTCAAAAGCTTTTGGGAGTTTTGGAATGCAAACCCATCTGTGACTCATCAAGAAGTCTCTTATTCGTTCAATGGACACGTGGCAATCCGGAGAAAACCCAAACAACTGGAACTTAGGAGCAGTGCCGGAGAGCTCGGCCTTGAAGCACAAATCAGGTATCTCCTTGGACTGGACCTTGGAGGAGCAAGCCATACTTGAAGATGGGCTAGCCAAGTGAGTAAAGATTGAGTGTCTAAATTTTTAATTGATATCTATTTTCAAATGTTACTACTTAGCGGAACAACTTCTACACTAACGCCATTTAGCTTTCTTTAATGAGTTACTTACCTTTTAAATGATGTCAGATTGTTTTGCCAAATGATTTGTTTTAATAGGACGGAGTACAAGGTCAGCTTGCTGACATTGTGCTCCCGGACTACTCTATAATGTCCCATAATGGAGTGGGTTGTTCCAGAAATTAATTGAAGGAAGGTGAGCTGAGCCGTGAAGTAATGATGAGCAGTGGGTAGGGGGTTTGGCCGAGTAATGAAGAGAGAGAATAGTGACAGGAAGGGAAGAGAGAGAGGTGAGTGGCTTCTGATCTGGAGCAATTAAAGCACTGTGGGGGGTTGGCGGTGCAGTAATGAGTACTGTGGAGGTAGGCGTGAAGTAATGACAGGGCAGAGCCCTCTGTAATGGCCGTGAGAGAGAGAACACTACGGAAGTTCGAATAATGGAAGAGAGAGAGAACCTGGGAAAAGGTAGTGAATTCATTGGTGGTGGGACCCAGTAACCGTAATAAATTTTGAGTTGAGTTGCAATTTGAGTTAGGTAGTGAATTCCAAAACACCCCATCACATGGTTTTTAATTAGGCATGGGACCCATCTTGAATTTGAGTTAGTTTTTCAGAATGGATTCAAATCCAGTGTACCAAACATAATTTTTTTGTGTGGAACCCAGTGATTTTGGATTCAAATCACATAATCACGATTTGAATCCTGCGTACCAAACGGCTCCTTAATGCTTATAGTTTTAGTTTCAAGTTTCAAAGCGACGATTTAACTTAAGGATGACGTGGTCAAACTAAGAACTGATTGCTTATTGTTTAAACTTTAGGGGCTAAAAGTATTCTTTTGAAATTTCAAAGACTAAAAAGGGTCAATTTTTTGAACTCTAGGAACTAGAAATGCAAAATAAGTAAACATTAGGGACTAACAAGTCTATTTTGGCCATAATTTTATTTGGGTGGTTTAGGAATGCTAGAATTGCATATGGTTTGCATTATTAACTTTGATGGACTTTATAATATACATAATTGACAGTGTTTTTTTGTTTTATTTTTATTGAAATGTATTTTCACGTGACAGGTGCTTTCAGTGGCTGTTTACAATCACTAGAAAAGGATATATGATGTTCCCGTTCATAAAAAGTTAGTTCTTTATTGTCTTTGTATTGAGTTAGCTTATGATCTTTACAATCTATAAGAAAGCGGTTCATACTAGTTGTTTTCAGTTTTGCTAGCACGTCCGCATTGATATCTTTTAACTTTTTTGATGAGAGTAATAGTTAGATGCCTGTCCATCAAATGCTGCTGCTTTATTTACCGAATTGATGCATCTGAATACCAGGTCAGGTGTAGAACTGGGTAATGATGAAGCTGAAAATGAGGACAGTGATTCTGTTGAGCTGGAGAAGAGCAATGTATTGCTCGCACCTATATACTGTTTAAGACTTGAGAGAGCAATCTAACAAGTAATTACTATATTAAGTATGTTGTGCAGTAAGTTGTTATTTCATATATAAATCTCTCCACACCCATCTCAACTATCAACTTGCCGACTAGAAATAATTAAGTTTTGTCTCGTTCTGAAATTAAATATTATTATATGTATGTTCATCTGTGCAGAGCAATGATTAGTCCGTACGTTCTTTCGGAGATTTTAAGCAGAGAGACCATCTGTATATAAAATGGAAACTCGTGCTAAACCAAGTGTAAAGGCGTGATTAAGAACCTCCATATCGAGTAGTAATATTCCTAATATACTCCTACAACTCCAAGTTAATATTACGGATTGAGATCCATGTCACTGGTGATTAATTACATATTTGTCAACGTGGGACTCTCTTAGTGCGCACAAAACAGGTTCGATTATCATAGAAAAATAGGCCTGAGGATTTTACTGAGTGCTAGTAAAGGTTTGACAAATAAAAACTTGGCCCCATTTCCGTCCAATCAAATAGCAGGGTAAATAGTAAAGCATCCCTCGGCCCCCTCATCATCATGATTCATGTCTTACTTATCAATAAAGAAATCATGATTCATGTCTTTAATTAGCATCTTTTACGCGTGTCCAAACCGTTCCCATTTGATTGGAGGGGGAGGGGAGGACCCTGCTTGTACGTTGCCATGCCCCAATAGCTACAAATGTTTCAATCTGGTAGGGTGTTAGACAAGAACATTACGAGCACTATTATTAGTCACAAATATGTAATACTATCACTATGCAACGACAAGTTTATCAAAAAAAAAAAAAAAAGAAAGTCACTATGCAACGACAAGTAATTATTAAGCGGAGAGAGAGAGAGTGAGAGCTGGTGGAATATTGGTGGTCCTCAACTCTCAACTCTTGGAGGGGTCCATCCATAAAAAATAATAATAATAATAATAATAATGTCTAAAGTATACTCTTGGTTTAAAAAATTTACACATTGAACATTTTTTGTCTTTGAAGTTTGAAATGAACGCTATTAATCTTTAAAATTTAAAAAATGAGCGTTATAGATCCTTCCATCCAAGTCTGTTAGTTTAATTGCCTACTTGGTTAACGAAATGATGATGTCACGTTTTATTAATGATGTGGTGCAATATTTTTTAATTAAAAATTACGCATAATCAAAATAGCATGAGCTAACTTGGATAAATTCATAACCTATAAAACTAACCCACCTCAGTAGAGCCCGCCTGAACCCATAAATCCTTAAATCGGTTTTCTATTTTCCCCAACCCAAAAATCTCCAAACTAGATATTGAAACTCTCAATGTTTCTTATCTTGTACTTGACATGTAATTAAGTCCTTTGTTGATAAGGTCTAATTAAGCAGTCCGATGCAGCATCATCTTTGAAGCTTCACATCTATTCCCCACACACACACATATTTTCACATCTGTGCAATTTTTTAAACTATAAAGTTTCTTGCTGGTTATAAGAGAAAGATTTTGACTTCTTGAACATAGTTAGATCTTTCGCGTTATCATATAGATTTGAACACTTGCCCCAGATCGAGGTCCAGATCATAATTGCACTAGTGTATAACTAAAGACAATAGATAGATGGGAGAAACCAGAGAAAGAACTAAGTATAGGCATCTAGGTTTACTAGTTACTTAACTATTGGTGGGTCTCCTTGTACGTATTGTCTGGAAAAGGACTTAATGATTATTCGTTTGCCGGAAGTAAATATTTTGGTAGATATGGATCCCATAAAAGCTTCTTTCGAGGAATGACCCAGACCCGATCATTTCTTAGGAACAATAGGTACTGCTTGGATTTGGAACCTACATTCCGATGCTCACGATTTTGATAGCCAATAATATTTGGAGGAGATCTCTTGATTTTTAAATAGTGAATTTTAGGTCTTTTATGACTACTGATTTTGATGCAGGCAAATTGCAAATAATGTATGTTCTATTCTTGTTCCTTTTTTGTGAATACATCCTATTGAAGTATGTTAATTGCAATTAAATGTTTTTGAAACTTATTGTTGTATCAATAAAGTTGTTTTGCTGCTTTGCTGAATTAATCTGAAAAATTCAAATAATGCTCTCTTTTTCCCTCTCTAGGCAGGTTATGTTGGAGAAGATGTGGAATCAATATTGAATAAGCTACTTGTGGTATGGTCATATGTTATTTAATTTTTCTCTTATACACAGACATTTTTTTTGGCTAAGTAATAGAATTTTACTAATAAAATGGGACAATCTAGCACACAGAAAGTGTACTAGAAAGTTTCATAGAGGATTACAATTTAAAAGTCATACAATCAAGAAATAAAGGAAATGGAGGAGACATCACTATGAAAAGCACACATCTCTTGCACAGCCCTCTCAAAAGAGTATTTGATTGACAAAACCATATGCTCCAGCCCCTCTAAAGCCTGACTAGATGTCATTGTGGAACAACCATCCAAATATAAACATTATGATGTTGATTGAATTTCTGTTTTGATGCAGAACCGAAACATAGTAGGGTTAAATTTTGTTCTAGTTAGATGCAAACCATTAAATCCATAAGTCCTTTAATTGTAATTCTTTGGATACAATTCTTTAGACTATCTTGTGTTGTTATTTTTTTACTTTCCAAACGAATTTTTTCATTTGAAAACCCACAAAAAATTGGTTCCTTTTTAATCTCTAAAAACAAGTTCCTTTTTCATCTCTAAAAATGGGTTCCTTTTTTTTTCCTTCTCTTTTTCCTCGTCTATTATATAAATTTCCCTTATTTTTTTGTTCATTTCTAATTACCTATGTTTTGGTTCTCCTATTGTCAATTGTAATACTTGATAAGTTGCACTACAAAGACCCTAATGCTAAATTGGCAAGTAGATAGCTCATATGGTCACACAGTCAAACACTATTGTATTTCTTTTGTTGCATTGCTGGCATAAAAATATGCATTTGCGCACAGTTTTTGAACATTTTGAACTTCAATGTTCTGGTCCTAAATCAGATGGTGGTTGCATGCTCATTAGGTTAGTTTCATTTGTATAATTTCTTAGTTTATATCCAAAAGGTATTGGCATTTGGTGGGATGGAATGGTCGTATAGCTTTCTTGTTACTGATGCCAATGAGCAATGAAGCATTGTTGGTTCATGATATTTAGAACATGATGAGATTAGAAAGTGAGTTATTGTATATAAAACAAGTTTTGGAAGGTCGCTAATTGAATGCTTAACCGTGTTTGTTGTTAATATAGAGTAAATCTATCAATTTAATCTGTAGATTTCATCTTTCGAATCGTACATGAGAATATGGTCATTCTGGATGCTTAATCGCCGAGCTTAGAGCCTCTTGATCATGTATGTTGTGCATCTACATGAGGTCATTATAGTTGCATGCATAGACTAATGTATGCACACTTAGAGTGTTGGAGAAACCTACTGGATATTCTGTTTGCTTCAGGGCTTTCTTTGATGGAGCCAATTCAATAATTCATTTTTTAATTTCTCACCTTTTTTTATCTAATACAAGATGTTTAAATTTGATGGATAATTCCTCAAAGTTTGTTGTGTTTGTTTTGCCTGTAGCCTCAGCTAAAAAAACTTATATATTGGATTTTCTGATTGGTGTTTAGGAAGCTGAGTTCAATGTTGAAGCAGCTCAGAAAGGCATTGTCTACATTGATGAAGTTGATAAGATTACTAAGAAGGTTTTGTGATGTTAATAAATGAAATGCACACTCAAGTATCTCTATGCCTTAAGTACGATAATCCAAAGCGATTTTTGTGTGCAGGCTGAGAGCTTAAACGTTGGCAGAGATGTATCTGGAGAGGGTGTTCAACAAGCATTGCTAAAAATGCTGGAAGGAACGGTGCGTGGATTATATTAGCCTTTTCCTTTGTCTGATTTCCTACATCTTTAATTTCGGGAAGAAGCAGGTGTTTTCTTTTTATTCTTCTTGGATATTTATTTAAGTATATAGAATTGTACATGTTTAATACATTGACATTGGGATATTCATAGTTATTTTGGTTTGGAAATATAAGCAGGTGGAAGTTGTCATTATTCTTCAACAAGTCACCTCACCACCTCTATTTTCTTGACTATTGATATTTTCCCTCTCCTTTAGAGCTTTGGTCTTTCATGCATTCAGTGAATTACAACTCCTAGATGTGCTGATGCATTATGTATACTAGTCGTGGGACCCACGCGATGCGCGGATTTTTTTCATATGGAAAAAGCAATAGTCTAACTTAATAATTCTTCCTCATTTTTAGATATCTACCAAATGTTATTTGTGTCTTTAATGTATTTGTTAAAGTGACTATTCATATATGGTTATGTTTTATTGAAATAGTTTAATTTTGATTTCTCAACTGCTTAAGTGGATATCTTTAATGGATTATTTTAATATTTTAAATGAAAGAGTGGATAAAATTTTTTGTGCATACATATATATATATATATATATTTTTTTTTTTTTTTACGTTGATATTAAAAATTACAACTCCAATAAAAAAGCAATGGGCTATAAAGAGTTCTTTATTCAGACACATTATAAAGCATTCTAATTCAAGACATAACAGAAGGTTACATTAAATCCTACCATAATTTATTTGCTAATTTATAAATTTCCAAGTCGATTGAACACATCTTGCATTTGACATATAATTCATCATTTCCATAAGGGTATGGAAAATCACGGTCCCAATGACCAACTCCCTCCTTATTGCATTCTTGTTTGTTGGATAGACGGAATTTTTTTGTTCCTAAAGTAGTATGACGAAGGATCCTTTGACAATTTTGTAGTAGATGCTTTCCATTTGGTTGATTAAGTTTTGATAAGACACATTACACGATATAGAGTACAATTTGTTTGTAGGCGGGTTGGTTTACTATTTGATTTAGATGGGACCTCTGTATATATCAATCTTCAAGACATTGTCAAATGCCATTGTGGCTACTATTGGCATCATAATCCTTGCTAATGTTATCTATCTTGGGAGGTATAGATTTATCTCTCTCCAATTGGGATCACATTCTAAAGATTAAAGGGACTTTTTTCGTATCTCTCGAAACAAAACCTAAAATGACCTTAATTTCAAAAAAAATCAATTAGCAATAGGTAGTTTAATTTAAAATTTAAGTTTCAGTATAAATTTATATGAATTTGTGAATGAAGGCGTGGATTCAAAATGTTAATTTCAAAGATATAGGGAGAGAGCATTAACCTCTTTTCTGTTCTTGGGTTGTTAGTAGAAGAAGGAAGTAATTCAGTCAAAGGAGAAGTGAGTGGGAAATGAAAAAGAAGGGTTGAAGAGGGAGTAAATGGCTTAGGAGGGAAATTTAAAGGGAATAAATAGTGAATGACAATATAATAAGTTATGAATGACATATAATAAGTTATGAATAAGTGAAGAGCAATGCTAGAGACACAACTTATTTTACAACCAAACCTTTACAAACTGACATGGCATCCAAAGTAGAGCATAACACATCAACAATTAAAACACACGTCAGCATTAACGTTTAACATTAATAAATCATTATAATTTTAAAATAATTAAATCTGGAAAACAAAAAAGAAAAAAGAAAAAAACTCATCACCCACCAACTCACCGCCGGCGACCACCCAGCACCACCAACGACAGCACCATGGTTCCAAACCCACAAACCCAAGGGCGTCATCCCCATGGTTTCGCAGAAATTGTTGCAGGAGGAGCATCTGATGTACTGCCCAAACCCCCTTTCCCCTATCCAGAAATGGTTACTTGTGAAGAAGAAGAGAGAGTCTAGAAACATCCAGAGATTAGAGATCGGAGAGAGGGGTGGTTTAGGAAATTTAGATTTCTTTTTGTAATTGATATCATTCTTGGCTAGCTCGGCGAGGACGTGAGTGGAAGGAACCAGTTAAGGATAGTAACCTGCCCACCTTAAACAACTACAATTAGCAACATCCAAATATCCAATCTTTTCTAAAAAAAACATACAACACCACATCATTCCAGAGCACAATTCAATATCAAAAAGATCTTCCTCATAGCAAAATAAATATACACGGTCAAATTCCCTAAAAATAAACAACCCCCAATTTAATAAACCCAAGAAAAACAACAAATCAACCAAATTTCCTTCTCTTGCAACACCCAGATTCTCCAAACACTAAAAAGCTCATAAAACCCCAATAAACAAAAAAACCCAATTCAGAAAACACTTCTGATAGCAAAACCCAGATTACAAAACTCAAACTTTGAAGCAATAATCAGATCAAAAACAGTCCATGGTGCTGTTGGTGGTGGTGTGGTCGTCATCGTTGTCGTCGTCGTTGTTAAGAGTGTTGGTGGGTGGGCGCGAGCGGTGAGTTGGTGGTGATGGTTTTTTTTTTTTTTTTTTTTTTTTAAGATTTAGTTATTTTAAAATTGTAATGATTTATTAATGCTAAATGTTAAATGTTAATGCTAACGTGTGTTTTAATTGTTGATATATTACCCTCCACTTAGGATGCCATGTCAGTTTGTAAAGAATTAGTTGTAAAATAAGTTGTGTCTTTAGTATTACTCATAAGTGAATGGCAATATAATAAGTTATGAATGCAATGAAATATAAAAAATAAAAATAAAAAGGAACGAAAACCACAATATTGCAGTAGGGAGTTTCTCTGCTTTGTTTAAAGAAGGAACGAAGAACAGAATGTTGTGAGGAAGTGTACAAAACAGCAAATTTAATTGGAATAAATATTGAATGGCCATTTTAAAACTATAAATGGAGTGATATCTAATAAGTTATAAATAGATGTAATGCTAATTTCATTAAACGACAAAAAATAAAAACATGAATTATTTTGTTCCATGTACTACACAAATACAAAAGTTGTTTAACTCAAAAAAAATAACATAAATTAAAAGTAGGAGTCAGATAAAAGTAATACAATTCAGATTTAATAATAGTAATACTACATAAACATTTCAGAATTCTAGCAAATTGACAAATAAAAGGTGGTACACTATTTTGAAAAATAAAAAAAAAGACTATGAAACTTTATGAAATAAGGTTATTGTACAAAACATTTTATCAAGACGACGCTCCATCAAAAGAATCAGATCCTCTTTTTTTTTGGTCGAAAAACATTTTGTCTCAAATGTGCATAATAAGAAGACTGCATCCTACCTACAAAAAATCAATTGGAAAAGATCATGATAAAAAGAAAAATAAACACCTATACTTTACATGTCTTTCGTATAACTATATAAATTTTCTTTTTTATCTTAGCCTAAGTCATTTTAGTTATCATTAGTGGCACATTTTGAAATTGGCCCAAAACAATATGCATTACAGAAAAGCAATGCTAGTATTATTTTTGCCTCATAAATTATTAAAGTGATCAGTTTTAATTGGAAAAACATGGCAGGCTTTGACTATTGTCTTTTGGAAAAAAAATAGAAAATTCATAGTTTTCAAAGCTGTTAACAATATAGAATGGCAAGTTAATAGAAAATTCATAAATATAATTAGGAGAAAAATTTAAAGGGAATAAATAGTGAATGGCAATTTAAGTAAAAAAGGAATGACATAATAATTTATGAATGCAACGAAATATAAAAAGAAGGAAAGAAGATCACAATATTGCAATAGGGAGAAATAAATGTATGCATTAAGGGCTGGAATTAAATATCAAATATGTTTATATGATTAATTTTAACAATTTATATTTAAGTTTTAAAAAAATAAAAAATGAAGATGCAAATGTATTGAATGGCTATATAAGGGGAATAAATGTATGCATTAAAGGTTTGACCTAAAATAATAGGCAATTATTTCAAAATATTATAATGGTGTACATATACATTTTTTATTGAAGTAAAGCTACGGTAAAATGGCTAAAGTATCAATTTTTTAATTACAAAATTTTTTACTCCCTAAAAAATTGTCATGTATTGTATACAAATTTGTTAGAATATTTTAAATGATAGGAAAATATTTAGTTAAAATCTGTAAGTTAAAAAATTATCATTTTATCTTTAACTTATTAATTATACTTTAATCTTTATACAATTTTTTTTTTTAATAAATTTAAACATTCCTCTAAGAGTGGTATTAATTGCTATTTTTAAACGGTCTAACAATTTATTACCACTTATCACTCTTTGTCTTTCAATTATTTCTCTCCACATTTATTCCAATTGATTAATTATTATTTTTTGCCTTCCCCTCTTTTTTCTCTCTCCCACATTTTTTCTCTCCTTTCCAAATATTCTCTCCACATTTATTCCAATTGATTATTTATTATTATTTGCCTTCCTCCTCTTTTTTCTCTTTCTCACGTTTCTTTCCCCTTGCTTCCAATTTTTGGCCGGCTCTCTTTGCTGTAACATCTTTAGAGAATTCTAGCAAAGGTCAATGACTACAGCTGGCATAGTTAATTCCTAAAATTAAGGAATTGGAGTTCCTTAATAATAGCCTAGGAGATACAGTTGACAATAGCTAATTGACAATTGACAATTGATTGCTAATCAAATTTCACTATAATAGGAATGCTAAAATCAAATAGGACACAAAAAGTTGATCAATACCCAAATGTGAAGTTTATGGCAGCAAATACACAGCATCCGTGACAGCCCTTATGTGGCCCATTTGGACATTTTTTTGCCTCAAACAATAATCTGATCGGAAGACAAAACATAGTAACATATAGACAGCTAGACAAAATAAACCCACAAGTGTAAATGAAACAAAAGGATTAGACTCCATAGTAACATACCGCATTAGACTCCAGAATTTCTAATTCGGCCAACACCTTTACGTGCACCCACTGAAAGGGTTTCAAATACAAACAGTCAAAAAGCCATCGGGAAAATAAAGGAAATTACAAAGATGAAAAGAAATAAAAAAGAACAACAAAAAAGGAAATTGAAAGTCCATTAACCATTCCAAAAATTGACAGAACATAAATTCGGATGGAATAAATATTGTATGGTCATTTAAGTATAAATGGAATGATACATATAAAGTCAAATTGCCAACAACCATACTTCAACCTATTTTTTTTCCATTCTTTTTTAATCTCATTTGCACAAAGCCTGTGAAACAATGGTTACTACAAAAGAACAAAAGAGAGGAATGATAAAGATTAGAAAATATAAATCTTTGTCGCTTTAGATGCAGGAAGTTGAAGTGTCAAGCTTGAAGTATCTGGATAGCATGGTCCAACATCTTTCTTGGGTAAGCTTGGTTTTTATTTTTAATTTTTTTAATTTTTTTATAGAGTTCAAATGAGGGTAGAACTGTATAGCATGGTCTAACTCACGAATTTCACTCCATACGTACATTTGGTTAGAACAAATATATTGTACTCTATGTAGTACATTAGCTAGATAGCTAGATCCACCAAAATTGTTTTTTTATTGTTCAGATTTATTGATTTGTTGTATTAATCAAGATAATTATTTCTTTAATCGATTTATCTAGCTAAAATTGTTTTATAAATATCACTCAATTAATTAACATGAGAAAACTGCATTTTTTATATAGGTGTTCTACTGGAACAGATAGAACACATGTTTTGCGGACATTGGAGATATTATCAAAGATACCAAAAAAATGGGATGTTTGCTGAGATGGTAACCAAACAGGCCATGGCATTTTCATTACATCATTTTTCTTTCTATCAAGAAAAACTCAAAACTAAAGCGGTTCAATAACTGCTAAGTAAAGCTATGTAAAGAAGCACAAAACTGCATTGAAATGAAATAGAAACGGATCATTGCAAAACTCTCTATGGGCACCTCTTTCTAAAATAAAGCCTAGCCGTGTGTATAAACATGATCATTTTAAATCCAATGATCATTTAAAAAATTACAAAAACTACATTGAATTGAAACAGAAACAGATCATTGCAAAACTCTGTATGGCCACTTCTTTCCAGAATAAAACTCTGCATGTGGCTCTCTCTCAATTGCTTGTTTCAATTTGCCTTTTTTGTTCACATTTTTTCCCTTTGCCATTGGAATATTCACAGGCCTTTAACAGTTGCAGAACCAAGATCAATAATGCGAAAAAAAAAATTACAGGTGAGGCAAATAACTTTCTGATAGAAACAAACCCACAAAGGCAATTGGACATGAAGCTTAGGGAAGCACACAAATGTGTTTAAATAGGAGATTGAGGTGCAATCAATCGGGGAGATGAGGAGGTGAGGGAAATGAGGAGGTGAGGGAGATGAAGAGGTGAGGGAGTTGGAAAAGAATATGAAAAGGGAGAGAATTAAATAGAGATAAATGTTAAAAGGTAAGAGAGAAAGAATTAATTAATTAGAGAATTAAATAGAGGTAATGTTAAAAGGTAAGAGAGAAAGAATTAGGGGAAGGGTGTGAGAATAGGAAATCTGATGTGGCATCTTTAGGGAGAAAGCTAAAGCTTCACCTATTAGTTTATATAATAGATTTCCATTCCAATTTTCTGTCCTTGTAAACATCCCAACTTTTGTATATCAAAGCTTTAAGAATTTTCTTTTGATTATGTAAGGTATAATAGTATATTAGGTAATACTATATTATGCTATATATTGACTAAATGTTTTTGAGGGTGTATCTTTTAGGTTTAACACATAGTTGATTTTTTCACGTTTTTGGTTATAATAGAACCGATAATTTGAATGTTGCAAATAAAAGTGTTGGAAAATAATTTATACCTTGGCGCACAAACTATATTTTATATGATGAATCTCAGTCCATTGGAGACTCAAACTAAATTTTATATGTTGGATGATAAATAGAGCAGAATACAAAACACATGATTTTAGATGGTTCGGCAACTTGCCTACGTCCACATCCAGATCTGTAATATATCAAGTATAGCTGTAAATATAGTAAAATATATAGTTAAAGTATCATTGACAAGTATTAATAGCATTGACCGAGCACCATGAGAGACTCCCTCTCTCAAGTCTCTTTTCCAGATTTTTCTCCTCCTTCTCACGTTGCCTTTCCCTTCCCTTTATAGAGTTTTTGTGCCTAGAATATCTTAGAACCTAATAGAACATACTTAAGATATTTATGAGATATTTATAAGATATTTATGAGATATTTTGTAGACCAATCATATTTACCAAGTTGTAAAATGCATGTGATGTGAGCTATAAAGTAGAGATCAAATCCAACTTTGCTTCCTATTTTATTCCTAGCCCTATATTTGTCTTAATTAATTTTTAACACCTTCAATCGCCCCCCAGTCTTTGCTTTCACGAGCGTAGCCGGGGAAGTGAAGACTGGACTTACTTCGGGACAAAGTTGACTCATGCTCTTGTGGTGATAGCAGATTGAGATAAGACCTTTGAGGTCAAACTGAGACCAAGGAGGCTGAGACGACCATGATTCCAAATCAAGTGTCTCCCTATTTATCAAAAATAGGAGATCAAGCATTTTTACGAATATATACATATATGTACAATGCATAATTGATAAATAATCAAGAGATTATACTAATGTATTCAAGATTGTCCTCTCAAACTTGAATAATAAGTCTAAGGTGAATTATTGAAAAGCTATACCTAAGTTGAGACCTAAATTCTCCCAAGTTACAAGGAGATCTTAATCAAGCCCCCCAGTGATCTATGTGATGATTACTTGGTCTGGTTGGTACGGCACCAAATAAACCTAGAGCCTGAATCCATTCGGGTAAAAACACTATCTTCTCTCCCAGAGATGATAAGACCAGGAATCTATACTTCTCCCTTAGAGGAGATAAGTTTTGTTACTTTTGACCTCATCTCTCCCCCGGACGAGATGAGCTTGTTACTTTGACTAACTCTCGCCCCCGGACGAGATACGCTTGTGATTTCGACCTCATCTCGCCCCCGGACGAGATGGGCTTGTTACTTTGACCTACCCTCGCCCCCGGACGAGATACGCTTGTGATTTCGACCTCATCTCGCCCCCGGACGAGATGGGCTTGTTACTTTGACCTCATCTCACCCCCGGACGAGATGAGTTTGTTACTTTTTGCCTTCAATCCTTGTCTTGAAGATGGCCTCAGAACCTTCCCTATCCAGTTGGCGATACCATGCATCCCCCTTGCTAGGATTTTTGTGCTCCAAATGAGATTTTTTTGCCAAGATGTCAGATTTGAATATTTTTGTTTCCTGATAACAAAAATAAACCAAAAGAGAACATAAGTAAACATAAGCTGATTGAGGTGTTAGTCTTACCATCCTGCGATGAATATCCATTAAACCTGGAGAAGGCCGAACACATCTCTTCCTTGGTGAAAAGCTCATTCCTGATATTTGCACGTGATATCTTATAAAAATGACTAGTTCAATCTTAATAAGTGTTCACCTCCCTGTGCACTCAAATTATCTTATCGTGTTAAGATAATGGCTATATCAAGTATAACTAGACAGTTATAAAATTTGAGAGCATTCGATCCAACAAATCAAACAGATAATGTTATCCAAAAAATAAGCTCAAGATAAAAATTGTACTGCTATAAAACTGTTAAAGAAAATAAATGAGGCACCTACCACCCCTTTTCTCAAACATTAGTAGATACTATCTAACTTTTCTTATCAGTTGCTAAAAGTAATCTAACTTACTTTTAAACAAATTAAAGAATTACGTGAATATTGTGTCCCACTTTCTCAAATATCAAAACACAATGTTTTGACTACTCTGAGCATTGACAGAAAGTTAGCTACTTTCTTCCATTTGCTTACTTCAAACAATTAAATGGTAGCTCATCTCAACTTATCACCTTTCAATTTTTTTTATCTTTTCTTTGTCAAAAGATTTTTTATTTTTTATCAAAGATTTGACCGAATATCTCTATCTCTTCTCTAAGATGTTTTTGTCTTTTCCAAAAAGACTACCAACACATGCCATCAAAGCTTGACCATCTTTTCTCTAAGATTTTTTTGCCTTTTCCAAAAAGACTACCAGCACATGCCCCTTACTGCCACCACAAATATAAGCCACATATATATTTGTTTTTACTAGACTTAACTGGAAAGTATAACAAGAAAGTGAGAAGTTTTTTTCTCAAAGGTATTATTACACCTTTCCTTTCAAGAACGCGGGGGACTACTGTCGCCCACTTCTCAAAAATTCTGTGTGATAGAATATAAAAATAAATATTTTTGCTGGCTTTTGGGATCGAATCCTGTGATGAGCCAAAAGATCCAGGCTTTTCTAAGCCTTTCACCAAAAACTGAAAACATACCTGCTACTTTCTTCTGCAAGTTGCTTCTTCCCTGCAACAATTTTCTCTTCTTCCTTTTTCAAAGATTCATGTGGGCGTGCCACCCATTTCTCCAAAAGTTTTTTGCTCTGCTCCCAAATACCACTATACCTGTCTTCTTTTCATTTATTGCCTTGTTCTTTTTGCTTTAACTTTTCATTTGACCGAAACCCATTGAAAAACCAAGACCAAGAAGAAGCTTTCTTCTCTGCTCAACTTATCTCTTAAGTATCAACAGTCCGTACGGTTGTGTCTTGTGCGGGCCAAGAATGATTGGACTCAGGCCGAGATGGCTCGTGGAGAGTCCAAGTCGGGCTTGAAGAGGCCGAGAAAGATCATTCCGAGGCCGAGGAAGAACCAAACCAAGGCCGAACAAGGCCCACAGAACCAAAGTGAAGTCCGAGAAGGCTCACATCAAGCCGAGGAGAAGCTTGATGTAGCCGAGGTGCACTACAAGTGCTCTGGCGAGTTTTTTCCCTTCTGATGTATGAACCTGGTGAGTTTTTTGCAAAGACTCTGGAGCTCAGCATGTGGCTTGATGAAGCCGAGATGGATCAGATCGAGGCCGAACAGGTCCCACGGAACCAATGCGAAGTCCGAGAAGGCTCACATCGAAGCCGAGGAGATGCTTGATGTAGCCGAGGTGCACTACATGTGCTTTGGTGAGTTTCTTTCCTTTCTGATATGTGAACTCGGTGAGTTTTCTTGCAAAGAACTCTTGAGCTCGGCATGTGGCTTGATGAAGCCGAGACATAGCCGAGATAAGGCTCAGGGATGCCGAGAAGATCCATGACGAGGCTGAGGTGGCCTTCGACCGCCCATGGATGTGCTGAGCATGCCGAGAAAGGTCACAATGAAGCCCAAGCCGAACTGAGATTTGATCGGACAACATATGCACCAGTATGTTTCCTTTCCTTTTCTCTTTGTTGAGCATGCTGAAATGAGCAAAAATATCATCTGTTACTCTTGGTTGAATCTCTGTAATAAACTCACTTCATCCCTGAATTTTCTGACGAACTGAGACATCACAACGCCAAAACTTGAAGTGCAGTTCCCCACAGACGGCGCCAATTGAAGGTGTTGATTTTTTCACGTTATAATAGAACCGCAAATGAAACCTTGGCGCACAATGAATCTCAATCCATTGGAGACTGTTGGATGATAAATAGAGCAGAATACAAAACACATGATTTTAGGTGGTTTGGCAACTTGCCTACGTCCACATCCAGATCTGTAATATATCAAGTATAGCTATAAATATAGTAAAATAAATATCTCAAATCCAACTTTGCTTCCTATTTTATTCCTAGCCCTATATTTGTCTTAATTAATTTTTAACACCTTCAGTTTTCTTTGTCAGATAGTGAGTGTTCCCGATAGAGGAGCTCGGAAGAATCCTCGTGGTGATCTCATTCTGGTATGCTGGATCTAAACTATCTGTTTTTCTCATATAATTGATATTATTTCATGCAATTATATCTGCCAAGTGCCCAAGTCATAGGCAAAAGGAGCACTCAAGTGCACCTGGAACTGACCATGCCTGGAGAACTTGGTTTTATGCTAGGCACTTGCCACATGAAATTGCTGGAAATAGTTTGTAAATATTTTGAAATTTATGTAGTTTTACTAGGAACTGTGGGAATGTAAATTTCAAATAATTAAATATTTTTGACAGCTCGTTAGATCTGGATTTATGTTTCCTTATAGTTGTGCCTTTTTTTAACTAGAGATGATTCACAGATGGATACCAAAAATATACTTTTCATTTGTGGTAGAGCATTTGTTGATTTAGAGTAGACGATTTCAGAGAGGTAATACTTTTCTTGTGCTGGATGTTAACAGAATATTTTTTTACTATTGTTGGCTTCTCCTGTGATGGGACTTCTAAATATTTACGTTCTTTTTTCCAGACAACAAGATTCTTCCATTGGCTTTGGAGCTCCAGTTCGTGCAAACATGAGAACTGGTGGATCGACCAATGCTGAAGTGACATCCTCATTGTTGGAATCTGTGAGAATCCACCCAATATGATTACAATTTTTTTTAATATTCTCATTGATTGCGTCCTGCTTTTATATTTTCTGTGCAATGCATATTCTGATTCCTCTCATTATCTAGCCTTATGGGTTTTTAATGAACTTGTAGGTAGAAAGTAGTGATCTTATTGCATATGGCCTCATACCTGAATTTGTTGGAAGATTTCCAATTTTAGTGAGTTTGTCAGCTTTAAATGAAGACCAACTTGTTCAGGTTTGTTCTGTCATTTTAATGTTTAATCTGTTAAGATTTTTCTGTGTCAGTTACTTTTTAGGGCCTTAACATGCTCACTGAGTCTCAGAGGGATAAATGGGGTTTTGTATTTGCAGTTTTGTAACTTTAGTATGCCTAATTGGCTCAAACTCCAAAATGTTTTATCATTTCTGTTTTATACAATAATCATATGATGTTGCTTCCAAAGTTGTGCTTCTACCAGGCAGTAATTCTAGAAATTGGAAGTCTAGAATTTGTTGGTTTTCTCCCTTTTTTGGTTGACAAGGAAGCAGTTAACTTTTTAAATGGTTTATTTATGCAAGATAGGTACTCACAGAACCAAAAAATTCTCTTGCTAAGCAATACAAGAAGATGTTCAGCATGAACAATGTAAGATTTTGAAACATTGCTTCTGTGGTCAGTATTTTTTATTGCAGATGTGGTAACCCTCTATGTGGTACTTTTGGTACTGCTTGTCTGTCAATAAAATTTCAGGTCAAGTTACATTTTACTGGGAATGCTTTGAGATTGATTGCAAAGAAAACACTGGCAAAGAACACTGGTGCCCGAGGTTTAAGAGCCATTTTAGAAAATATTCTTACAGAAGCAATGCTTTGAGATTGATTGCAAAGAAAACACTGGCAAAGAACACTGGTGCCCGAGGTTTAAGAGCCATTTTAGAAAATATTCTTACAGAAGCAATGTTTGAGGTATAGTAGGGTCTAGTATCTACCTAGTCATTATAATTGTATGCAACTATGCTTTTTTGGTTTTTGTTTGTGAGGGGTGTTTTTGTGATAATGCCACGTGGCGTGCCGAGGGCGATCACGACGTGGGCTTGGGTCTTGAGATGAGGGGTAGTCGAACCCAAAATTCAACCAAGGGCCCAAAGTTCGGCCCAAGGGCTAGTGGGACACCTTCCAAAGATATTTGAGAGCCAAGATCACCAAAGCCCAAAATAAATGTGAACAAAGATCAAGAAGATTTACCAAGGTGATGTTGCCAACAAGAAATTCAAAGAACAGTTGTTGGGCCGGGCCTCTCACTGTTCCTTAGTTGGATTGGACTTGGAACTGCATAACTTTAACCAGCATGATTCAAATATGTGTTTTCTGCACTGCTGCTGACATCTGCCACAAGGCCAGTGAACAGTAATAAATTTGTTGAGACTAAAAGAGGGTTGACTTGGTGGGAGAGAGTCAGCCCCGATGAGACATGCATAAGGGTGAGAGAAAGATGTGTTTAGGCCTTTTATGGAGCTAAATCAGTGATGGAAAGCCATGGTGATCCTAACAAAGCATTCCAGGATTTTTGGCCTGGACATCTGCCAGGAGAGCTTTCTGGGGAATAAAGGAGGTTTAGTGATAAATCCTAACCCTTTTTGGATGGTATTGTGTTTCTGGGTTTTTTATTGGTATCCCTAAGTTGGAAAAGACCTCAAAACGTATATTTCCCGAGGTTCTTTCTTGGTGAATCCCAGAAGTGGGCTAATTGGCTCTTAGAGAAAGCCTTTTCTCTTGTGTTGGGTTAATTGTGGTAATTTCTTGAGTTGTTGGGAGTGTTTCTTGGTCTGATTGATCCTCCTTATTAAGAATACAATCAGTCCTATTTATAGGAATGATTAGCATGGCTTAATCTTATGGGAAAACCGAGATTATGGTTTTCCTTAAGCCTATTGATTTTCAGAATTAATCCTCTATGACATGTTTTGTCAAAGAGAGTATAGCATAAGTAAAAATGATTATAGTCCTTCCCTAATGTCAGGGTAAGGCTTTCTTCTCCTCTGAAATGGCTTTGTCAGAGGCACTCATTGTTTTGTTGGTGGGTTTTTTGTGTAAGGTCAGGTCTATGCATGTCTCATGTGACTTTGGTTTCCATAAACTCATCATCATGCCTCCCAGCAGACCTAATGACAGCAGTTCATGGTTGCCAAAATCTCAGGGACTCACTCCCCTCCACCAAACCACACTCCTCAAGTCAGATCAACATAAGGAGAGTAGCTTCCTCACGGGTCTGGGCCGTGGGAGCTACTCCCTGAGTCCTTTTGGGACCGGAATGGGCATGGTTATGGGTTTTCCATCACATTTCTCATTTCCCATGCATTTTGGTTGCTGCCAGTAGTCTTTGAGCTGTTATGCAGAAATCTGCTGCGTGAACAGTACCAGAACTCATGGTTTCCAGTTGGATGAAGACTGAAATGACCTGGAGCTACTTGGAGTAATTTGAAAATGGTGTCTTAGTTGCTCTTGTCACGTTGGAGAAGATGGCATGCTGCTATTCTTCTCTTTTTTAGTAAAATAGGACATGGTGTGGGCTCCACCAACAGCAGATATGCAGCCCTTTCTTTGTCAGCTTCAGTTCAGACTTCATAGGGCCCACGGGTGAGCTGTTTTCGACTATTTAGGTGCTGGGCAGATTAGTACTTGGGCTCCAGCTATTTTCCTCAATGAACCCAATAGTGTTTAGACCCAATAATCATATTATAAACATATTTTGGGTTATGGGCTTTATGTGAGTTTCCTTTGGACTTATGAATAGTGTCAAGATTCTCTCATAATAGGCCCGTATGGTTTATTGGGTGCTGTATAGGGTATTTTAGTGGGTTGGGCTTCGTGTTTCGGGTTGTGGGCTTTTAAAATAGTGTCAAGGCACTTTGAAAATAGGCCCAAGTAATTTATTGAATGTTGTTTAGGATATTCAAATGGGTTGGGCTTATTGGGCCAATTATTTAAGTGTTCAATTAAGCCCAAATATTTTATTAGGGGCCTAATCCAAATATTGGTTAAAAAATAGGCATGTACATTGTTTTATCCCCTTTTTTGAGCAAAGCAACCGTGGTAGATGAATATTCCTTGCTTATTTGGTAAAATTTTGCTAATTAATCACTTACCCATCTTGAGTGAAATGGCCTAAGTATTCTGATTGATTCCTTCACTCCATATGACCTTAAATAAATGTTAGCTTTCAGCTTTAAGGTCTATTATGACAATATATCACTCCCTAATGGAATCATTCTTTTTTCTCATTTTATGTATAGATTCCAGACATCAGGGTGGAAAACGATACTATAAATGCAGTTTTGGTTGATGAAGAGGCTGTTGGGTCTGTGGATGCTCCTGGATGCGGAGCAAAAATACTTCATGATGATGACGCATTCAATCAACTGCTTCATGAGAAAAAGTCCGGGGATCCCATGGTATGCTTTTCTACTGTGTCCACCACCATTAGTGACCCTCCTCAATCTTTTTATTTTTTGAACTTTTTTTTTTCATTATTATTTTTTGGTTTTCACTGCTCTAAAATTTGAGTGGCTTGAAAGTTGAATGGACTGCCAGCATGTCTTAAATATTGTCTAGATCAGAGCTTGTTGATTATTGTCATTACGATGACTAATGACATTGTTAGGGACACAATAATATAGGAGAGTTGAATTTGGGATAAAAGATTATTTCTGGAAGAAAATAAAATATGCAGCTAATGAGTTCTAGGTCAAATGGCACATTCTCCCCTTGTAAGAACACGGTCAGAGTTGAGGTCGTGGCTCAAAACCAAGTGGGTACGTGCGTAACTGATCTATAGGGCGGAAAATGTATAATCTAAGAGTGCAATTTAGAGGATTACCAATTGGAGACATGATGCATTACCATATTTTGTCTTTTTGAACAACCTCCTCATGGACTCTATGATGACATTCCTCTTTAATGTATAACTAATGTTAAAATCTAATGACTCTTATTTTTCAGAAATATGGTTTTCATGTAGTGCTCTGTTAAACCATTTAGGGCCTTATGACCCCTAGAGAAGCACATGAAACCAGTTGATCTTCCTAATTGCTTAAATAACATAATCAACATTGGTTTGCAGGGAGTTGGGGTGGCTGAGAGTGAGTTTTTGGAAGGTGAATTGCAGGTTCAGTCAGAAGCCATTCATTTATGAATTTTATGTAATTTAGAATGTGTAAAAGAGCATATCTGTATGCACAGTAATCAAAGGAAATAAATCTCATATTTCAATTGCGTCTCTTGCCTTTCATTCATAGCTTGCTGTTTGTCTTTACTTCTTATCCATGTTCAGTCTTTCCCTTCACTCTGAGTCAATGGGATTGGGTAAAATGACTCACCAGCAGTGTGCCCTTGGAAATTTGGTTGAAGCTGGAGATGTATCTTTGTGTAAGAGTATATGCAAACATCACTCTCACATACATTTGGGATCAACATATGTCGATCTCAATATTGTCTAGTGTCAAGTTTTACCTAGTGAACAAATGCTAGTTGAAAATACATGCTTGATTTATCTCATGTGAGAAGTCCCAGTTTTGCTATCCAGGTTTTATATTAATGTTGTCTTTTCCCAATTAGGAACTAGGAAGCCTGTCCCTAGTAGGTTAGCCTATACCTAATTGCAATCAAGAGTGTGAGAGAATGCTTAGAATAGTACTAGGGAACCACACACGATTCCATCATAGAACAGGAGGGCTGCTTTGCTCGAATATCCTCCCATGCCAAAGCACAATAGAATTTACTAAATTTAGACAGCTTCCAATGTACAGAATCAAAATTCTTATTCTCTACTTGGAATAGTTTGCTTTGAACTAACATCAAATCCTCTGATTTAACTGGTTTCCACCTCCACTGGCCATCCATAATATCATTAGAAATCTTTGCATCAAAAGGGCTAGCAGATTCATATATTAATCCAAATTTTGGAAATAGAGGCCCATCCGGATTGCATGAATCATGACATAGAAACAAACAGTCCCCTTCTATTTTGTGCTAAATGTATAGTCTGGCAGCATCTCTCAATTTTAAGATTTTCCTACAAGTCCAAGAAGAATTGCAAGGAACCTTATCCATAAACTCCTATTCCTCAATAAATAGACATGCACCCATACTATCCAATGGAATTAGGCATAGCAAAAGGTTCCATATATGCTTCATGAAAGTAAGAGATATTAGTAAAACAAAAACATTCAAACATTTACACAAAACAAATATGCCTCTTTGTATGCGTTAGACACGGATAAAGAGAGACAATGTATACCTTCCTCCAATGCAAGAAGGCGTCACAAATAGTAGTGTATCGAGAGCCTGTGAAAACAAACACCTCAACTTCAAAGAAAATGCAATATCAAAACCAAAACTCATAAGAAAAAAAAAAAAAAAAAAAAAAAAAAGAAGAAGCTAAGGGTTAACCTTGAAGAAACTAGAGCTGGAGTCCCGCTAATTGATAGCCAAATCCACATAGTAACAATCAGTACTTTGTATAGAAAAGTGTTGTAACATTTTAATATTAATTTGAAATAATATTAATTTAAATTGAAAAAATTAAATGTGAAGATATGAGAGTTTCATGTGGTTAATGAGTTTAAAGTGAGGAGTTAGTGTTTTGAAAAAAAATGAATCCCACGTTGATAAGGGGAGAGAAAAATTATATATTTATAAGTCCATGTAACTATTGTGTTAATGTGTCCAAATACATTGTGAAAAAATTCACCTAGCCATTAGTGAGTTAATAGTTACCTTTTTGTTAAGGAAAAAATCTGTCATTGACCATTAGTGAGTTGTCATATTTATACACGTATTTAAGGAAATAATATTCAGACATTGACTCACTAAATGGGCTAGCTGTTGTACTCATTAACTCTCCCTATAACTCCTCATCAGACTCATTAACACATATAACTCCAGCCCATCTAATTAAAAGGCCAACTAATAATAATTAGAATTTCAAATAATAGTCTTAGTAACTGACCCAACATCAGATTAATTGGGGATTAATTCCGGGCCACATCAGATTATTTGGAATTAAATTCGGGAGGCCCAATGAGCCTATAAATAGACTCCATCACCATCAGTCAAAAACACACAACACAATACACAAAAATATTGGAGCACATATTGAGAGAATTTCAGGCAAGGAAAGAGTGCTATTCTAGTGGAGCTTTGGGCTCATCCACTTGTGCAAAGTTGGGTCTGAGCCAAACAACTACTGTTGGGCTGTTGTATCCTGGAGGGGACAAGTCAAGAGAAGGTCTACTGCACCAGTCTTTGAGCTTTGCCAACCGTAGAGAGCTTGAATCTCCTTAAAGAGAGCGAGATATCCGCGTCTTTGTTCAATTTGTATTGAATTAATTTTTTAATTCCTTGTATTTTATTATAATTTTTTGTATTACTCATGTTCAATTTTAAGGAGATTCAAAAGAATGGAACCTACCATTGAGAAGCCTACTGAGAGCGTTGGAGATCTCAACAAGCCCTTCCGTTTCAAAGGAACCAATTTCAAGCGATGGAAAGGAAAATTCATTTTCTATTTGAGTCTTCTCAAAGTCTCTTACGTCCTCACTGAGAAGAATCCAGTCAAGCTCCCCACTAATGAAATGAGTGAAAATGAACTACGTTCCCATCAAGAAAAAATAGATAAGTATAAAAAGGATGAGTATAATTGTCGTTTTTATCTTTTGAATTGTCTTGCGGATCATTTTTATGATTACTATGATACTACTTACACTTCTGCAAAGAAAATTTGGAAAGCCTTACAGAGTAAGTATGATACCGAAGAAGCTGGTGCGAAGAAATACACAGCTAGTCGCTTCTTCCATTATCAAATGGTTGATGGAAAGTCTGTTGTGGAACAAGCTCAAGATTTCCAAATGATTGTGGCAGAAGTTAGATCCGAAGGCATCAAGATTGGGGACAATCTTGTGGTAGCTGGTATTGTAGACAAGCTTCCACCATCTTGGAGAGAGTTCCAAAAGTCTTTGTGCCATAAACAAAAAGAGACATCCCTAGAGACATTGATCACTCGAATCCGTGTAGAGGAGGAAGCAAGAGGTCAAGATGCACTAATGACACAAGAGGGAAATGGGCATTCCACCACTAAGGTAAATTTTATTTCTTCCAATAATAATATGCCCAAAGGTCATTTTCCAAAAAATAGTCAATTGAAGCCAAAGAAAAAAATTGTAAAGAATTATGGTAGACCTCAAGGTAGGGGAAACCCTAATAAAAAAAATAAGAACCAAGGACCCCCTTCACAAAACCAATAAAATTATGTGTGTTTTGTCTGTGGCAAAAGTGGGCATATTGCTCTAATTTGCAAATTCCGAAAGCGTGAGTCTGTACCGCAGGCTAACGTAACTGAGGAGCCATTAGTGGTGATGATTACAGACGTAAATATGATTCAATTTGTTGAAGGGTGGTGGGCAGACTTTGGTGCTAATAGGCATGTCTGCTATGATAAAAATTGGTTCAAGAAATACACTCCCTTTGAAGAAGGAAAAAACTATTATGCTTGGTGACTCTAGTAAAACCAAGGTGCTTGGGAGTGGTGAGGTCGAGTTGAATTTTACCTCTAGGACGTGTGTTAACTTTGAAAGATGTACTTCACACTCCGTCCATGAGGAAGAACCTAATGTCAAGTTATTTGCTCAACAAGGCTGGTTTCAGACAAACTATGGAATCTGATCAATATGTAATCACCAAAAAGGGATTATTTGTGGGCAAGGGATATGCTTGTGATGGAATGTTTAAGTTGAATGTTGAAAGTAATAAACCATCTGCTAGTTCTGTTTATATGCTTTCTTCTATTAATTTTTGGCATGCTCGATTGTGTCATATAAATAATAGATATGTGGGAATCATGAGTAGTTTAGGATTAATTCCAAGACTAACAAAAAATTTTGAAAAATGTGAAACTTGTAGTCAAGCAAAGATTACAAAAAGGCCTTATAAAAGTGTAGAAAGAAATACCGAATTGTTAGAATTAATTCACAGTGATTTATGTGAATTTGAGGGAATTTTAACTTGTGGAGTAAATAGATATTTTATCACTTTTATTGATGATTTTTCAAAATATGCACATGTTTACTTGTTGAAAAATAAAAGTGATGCTTTTGAAAAATTCCAAGAATTTCTTAAAGAAGTTGAAAATCAATTCGGTAGGAAAATAAAAAGATTTAGAAGTGATAGAGGCCGAGAGTATGAATCCATTGGATTTAACTCATACGTTCAGTCTTTAGGAATTATTCATGAAACTACTCCACCATACTCGCCTGCTTCTAATGGTGTGGCGGAAAGAAAAAATAGAACTCTAATTGAGTTAACAAATGCAATGTTGATAGAATCAAGTGCTTCCTTAACCCTTTGGGGTGAAGCAATTTTAACTGCTTGTCATGTTTTAAATAGGGCGCCACATAAAAAAATTAGAATCACACCTTATGAGTTGTGGAAGGGATATAAGCCAAATTTGGGATACTTTAGAGTATGGGGTTGTCTAGCTTTTGTGAGACTCACAGACCCTAAAAGACCTAAAATAGGTGTAAGAACTACTACTTGTGCTTTTCTTGGCTATGCAAAAAATAGTATAGCCTATAGATTTTTAGATATTCAAAATAATATTATTTTTGAATCAGGTGATGCAATTTTTCATGAAGAAAAATTTCCTTTTAAATCAAAAAATAGTGGGGGTGAAAAAAATATTTTATCACAACCTAGTTCTTCTACTTCTCATTTACAAACTCAAGAAAATATTGAATTAGAACCAAGGAGAAGTAAAAGAGCTAGAGTTGAAAAAGATTTTGGGCCAGATTATTATGTTTTTAATCTTGAAGAAAATCCTCCAATTAAAAGAAGCTTTAGCTTCACCTGACGCTATATTTTGGAAAGAGGCTGTAAATGATGAGATGGATTCTTTAATTTCTAATAAAACTTGGAAATTAGTAGAATTACCACCAGGTTGCAAAACCATAGGTTGTAAATGGGTCCTTAGGAAAAAGCTTAAGTCAGATGGTACAATAGATAAGTTTTAAAGCTAGACTTGTTGCAAAAGGCTTTAAACAAAAAGCTGATCTTGATTTCTTTTATACTTTTTCACCAGTTACTAGAATTACATCCATTAGGTTGTTAATTGCTATTGCTGCAATACATGATTTAAAAATTCATCAAATGGATGTAAAAACTGCATTTTTAAATGGTGACTTAGAAGAAGAAATTTATATGGACCAACCTGAAGGTTTTGTTGAGGCTGGACAAGAAAGCAAGGTATGTAAGTTAACTAGATCCCTATATGGCTTAAAATAGGCCCCTAAACAGTGGCATGAAAAATTTGATTCTTGCATGATTGAGAATGGCTATAAGTCAAATGAATGTGATAAGTGCATATATTTTAAATCATGGGAAAACTCACATGTTATTGTTAGCCTCTACGTGGATGATTTATTAATATTTGGCTCTAATTTGCATGTTATAAATGAAACAAAAAATATGCTTAGAAGCCATTTTGATATGAAGGATCTTGGTGAGGCTAATTTTATTTCGGGTATGAAAATTACAAAAACATGTGATGGAATTTATCTTGATCAGTCGCATTATATTGAAAAAATTTTGAAAAAATATAATTTTTTTGATTGCAAACATGTTGCTACTCCTTTTGATTCTAGTGTTCATTTGTTTCCTATAAAAAATGATAATGATATAATTAATCAAAAAGAATATGCTAGCATCATTGGTAGTTTGCGTTATGCAACTGATTGTACTAGACCTGACATTGCTTATGCAGTAGGAGTACTTAGTAGATTTACTAGCAAGCCAAGTAGAGATCATTGGCATGCCATTGAGCGAGTAATGAAATATTTATCTGGTACCAAAACTTATGGCTTGTTTTATAAAAAGTATCCTGCTGTGCTTGAAGGTTTTAGTGATGCCGATTGGAACATTTTGTCAGGTGATTCTCTCTCTACCACTGGTTTTATTTTTACTTTAGGTAGTGGTGCTATATGTTGGAAATCTAAAAAACAAACTATTATTGCGAATTCAACTATGGAAGCTGAGCTTATAGCTCTAGCTTCAGCAAGTGAAGAAGCGAATTGGTTAAGAGATTTATTATATGAAATCCCACTTTGGGAAAAACCAATTCTACCTATCTTAATACATTGTGATAGCACCGCTGCAATTGGTAGAGTAAGAAACCGTCATTATAACGGAAAATCCAGACCTATAAGAAGGCAAACACAGTACTGTGAGATCCTATTTGAGTAGTGGCATCGTTAATGTGGATTATATTAAATCTTGTGATAATCTTGCAAATCCATTTACCAAGGCCTTGGCAAGAGAAAGGGTTTGGAATACATCGAGGGGGATGGGGCTAAAGCCCATAAAATCATGAGCCATGTATGAGGACACCCAACCTAGGGACTAGAGATCCTAAGAACTAGGTTCAATGGGAAAAACGAATCATATGGTGGTCGTAAGAAATGCACTATTTAATTTTATGAATTTACTTTGTAGATTGTCCATCCCTATGGTGTAAGTGCATTTATCCTGTGATGTTTTAGAAGGTTGAGTTTATAAAAACTCTTAATGAAATCTATATCTCTTATGAGTGGGGTGTAAGAATTACAGGAGCACCCTTGATGGATTTCACCTATGTGAGTGTGGGAGTGGGGCCGCTCCCTATGAGATTAGGGCTTAATCTCAAACACGCTCATGAAAACTGGGATCAGCACAAGGCTGTAATGTGCTAGCTAATAAAGCTCATGTCAACACTTGGGTTATTATGTGTAAGCAGTGACATTTGATTTCCCTAAAGTAGTCATAGTTCAAGTCTGAGACAACTACTGACTCTGGAGTTGAGTTTGCTGTTTTACTAAGTGGAGGTTCAATGCAAAGCACACCTTCATGATGCATAGTGATCCATCTTTGCCTGGTAATCTCTCTTACGACTAAATTTTAATATTAAAATGAGTGGGGGAATGTTGTAACATTTTAATATTAATTTGAAATAATATTAATTTAAATTGAAAAAATTAAATGTGAAGATATGGGAGTTTCATGTGGTTAATGAGTTTAAAGTGAGGAGTTAGTGTTTCGAAAAAAAACTGAATCCCACATTGATAAGGGGAGAGAAAAATTATATATTTATAAGTCCATGTAACTATTATGTTAATGTGTCCAAATACATTCTGAAAAAATTCACCTAGCCATTAGTGAGTTAATAGTTACCTTTTTGTTAAGGAAAAAAACTGTCATTGATCATTAGTGAGTTGTCATATTTATACACGTATTTAAGGAAATAATATTCAGACATTGACTCACTAAATGGGCTAGCTGTTGGACTCATTAACTCACCCTATAACTCCTCATCAAACTCATTAACACATATAACTCCAGCCCATCTAATTAAAAGGCCAACTAATAATTAGAATTTCAAATAATAGTCTTAGTAACTGACCCAACATCAGATTAATTGGAGATTAATTCCGAGCCACATCAGATTATTTGGAATTAAATTCGGGAGGCCCAATGAGCCTATAAATAGACTCCATCACCATCAGTCAAAAACACACAACACAATACACAAAAATATTGGAGCACATATTGAGAGAATTTCAGGCAAGGAAAGAGTGTTATTCTAGTGGAGTTTGGGCTCACCCACTTGTGCAAAGTTGGGTCTGAGCCAAACAACTACTGTTGGGCTGTTGTATCCTGGAGGGGACAAGTCAAGAGAAGGTCTACTGCACCGGTTTTTGAGCTTTGTCAACCGTAGAGGGCTTGAATCTCCTTAAAGAGAGCGAGATATCCGCGCCTCAGTCCAATTTGTATTGAATTAATTTTTTAATTCCTTGTATTTTATTATAATTTTTTGTATTACTCATGTTCAAAAAGCAAACTCAATAGACAAAAACAATCAATACGCACACCCCATGGCCCACCATGAGTGCACTGTTATGCAAAGTTATTGAAGTTGGCCCGACTGACTCTACGCTTTCATATGGCGGTGGAGTAGACTTAATAGATTTTTTTGTTGGAGGTTATGATGTCGACAAAATAAAACAAAACATATTTTATGATTTAGCTTCTTTTTTTTTTTTCAAATGCTTTCATGGTGTATCATGATTGGATAATTGACAAAACTCAAGGTAATTGAAGAGAGTTGAGCTCATCAAAGTAGGATTCACGTATTGGATGATGTCACTTCATAGTTCATACACATGGATGTGGGTGAAGTCTATTATAATCTAACATGTAAAAAGCTCTCAACTCAATTGTTGTAGAAAATATTATGAAATTACTATGCCTATAGCATTACTCATAAATGATGTCACTTATACATGTGGGGATGTGGGTCAAGTTTGTTGGGTATACATGTAGGAATTCATACGTGGAATAAAAGTAAAGAAGTTGAGGAGTTTAATATAACATAATAGGGTCTAAACCTACAGGCTTAAGCTTTTGAGGTTAAGTGATGTCCTTATATATTATATTAAAGTCTCATGAGTAGTCTCCACAATGAATTATCTCTCAAACAAGTAGGTATATTACAATTTTGACTATCATTCGGTATATTCTCTCATTTGTATCTTTTGATTGACTATCATTAAGATTATTTTCATTGGTATCTTTCAATTGACTATCGTAAGTTGGTACATTACACTTTTGACTATCATTCTGAATATTCTCATTAGTATCTTTTGATTGACTAGCATTACGATTACTTTCATTGTTATCTTTTGATTGACTGTCGTAAGCCTTATTTTCATTTGTATCTTTTGATTGTATTATTGTATTATCTTCTAACTCTTTAAAATGAATTTATTGTTCATTTGTTAAACTATCACCTAATTTTTCTGTGATATTTTGTTTATTACTGGTAACAATTTTTTCAAGAGCTCCCTTTTGGGATTCAATCAATTTTTCTATTATTTTTTTTATGAAGTTTTTGATGCCTAGATTCATGTTTTCGAGGAGCTATATAGTGAAAAAAAAAAAAATAAATACAAGTAACAAGCCAAAACAAAAAAATAAAAAATAAAATAACAAATAACAACATATACTTTACAGCCAAAAAACAAATAACAAAACCTTTTCAGCTAAAATAATAGAACTTTTCCAACCAAAACAACATGTAACAATAGTACCTAGGATGGACTTGTGTTAGCTAAACAATTAGGGATTTTATCTATTTTAGTTGAAGTGGATGTTGAAATGGTTGTTGCTTTGCTTAATAACAACTGTATTAATTTGGTAATGGATCCTTTATTGTCCGATTGCAGGGACCTTCTGCGGGAATTTACCAATCCAGTTGTGAAACATGTGTTTAGAGAGGCGAACCAGTGTGCGGAGGCTATGGCAAAACTGAGTCTTAATTTAGATGTTTCCTTTATAACTTTTGTGAACCCACCTCCTGTGGTGGTGAATTTGCTAGCCTTTGATAAGGCTGAGCTTTATTGTATTGTTTAATTTGTATTTAGTGCTTAATATATGCTCCTTATTTACCAAAAAAAAAAAACAATAGTACCTAACTAACAAGTAAAGTTTAATAAAATTAAAATAGAAAAGTATAGAACAATAGAATCTAATTACGCTGATTTAGTGATTTATCCCAATATCTACATAAGATTAAATACTTGAACAATGAATATCACAAATTCACAGTTTATTAAATCTTAATTTACAAACCCTAATTGCAAAGAAAAAAAAAATTATTCAAGAGGGTAAAGATTGATATTATTACCTATTTATGTGTTGAATCCAAATTTTGTAGAAGATTTCAAGACTCAAATCCTCAAATTTGAAGCCAAGAAAAAATAAAAAATATATATAATATATATATATATATATTATATTATATGACTATTGTAGATTTGTAGTGAGAGAAATAAACTTTTTTAGAGAGAGAAAGTGAGAGGCGTATAAAGTCATAAAGAGAGAACATGTAGGGAGGAACGAAGGCATTCTTTGGTGTAAAATAACAATCAATGTTGAATAACTTTAACTGCATGTTTAATGACGAGAACAGTTACTTTACAAGTGCAGCCTTAGTTGTCAGCTTTAAAGCAATATAAAATAGTCATCTTAACCAGCAAGAATATATATGTCGAATATAAATTATGAACATAATCTCTTGCAATTTCGTTATTAGTCTTGATTTGTAGTTTTTGAGGGCTGATGCTAGGCTTGCTAGCCAGCCATGAATGAGTCTAGAATATGTAAATTCATCAAAAGACACTCCTTTATTGGACATTTGATTGCACACTAAAATTCTTGATATATCTACCTTTCTTCGCAATACACATTTGTCAAGACATTTTATATAGGTGTTAGCGTTTGGGAGACTTTGTGATCCATGATCTATATGCATTTGGCCCCTAATGACCAATCTATTCTTTTCAATCATATAATGCAATTAATACCAAACTTTTTCAAAGACAGCTGTTTCTGAGTTCTAAACCGACAAAAAGAAAATGGTAAATTATACTGATACCCCATTGTTTTAGCAAAACTAGACTCGACACACCCTAGTTTTGAAAATTGACACTTCGCTCCATTTTTTTTGAAAATAATAGACACTCCGCCTTCTTTTGACCAAGTTTGACTAACGATGTCAATTTAATTATGAAATATTCTTTTTAAAAAGGAATATTCTTCACTGTTGTTTAAATTAATTCCAATATTTCTCATTTAACTAACTAATTTAATTAACCAAAAAATAAAACCATTTTAAATCCCTAACCTTAAAACAAACAAACATTTTGTAATAAATTTAATAGTCTTGACCATAGTTATGTTCTAGAAGTCAAGTTTGTTACTTCACCTGTGGTCATGAGGGTAGATTTAATGGTGGCAGGTGACCAGTTTAGGTGGGCAACCTTAACATAGGCAGCTGCACCACTAGTGTGAGGGCAAGACATGGATGTCCCAAAAATTATGTTGAATTAGTCGTAGACCCGCGCTATGCGCGAAATATGTAATGATTTTGTTATAAATAATATAACCTAAGAATGGATACCATTCTCTTTCTCCTATTATCTCTTATGAAAACATAACTTAGATATGT